>SOPF01027699.1:54489-76093 GCA_012979155.1 Hypericum perforatum | reverse complement strand
CGAGAGAGAGAAAGGAGAGAGAACTCTTTAAAAGAAAACACAAAATAACTACAACAGCAGCAAAAAGGGTGTTTGTGTCTTAGTTAATTAGAAGATAACCAAGACACGACCATGCTAGCTCCTTCTCGAACACGTTAACCAGAAGGCAAATTTATAAAGCTAGGTGCCACGTACCTATAGTAAAGATGAACGATTATGACAACAATCCATGTAACTATTTGTTGAATGATTTATGTGAATGATGCCTATTTAGTCTGTTCTTATTCTACCTAATTATATGTGTAGGTACGTTGTACCTAAGCTGCTGTTCAAATTCCTATTGCAGCCTCGTATGCTGCTGTGCCTTCAAGACGAGGATGAACATCATGCTTGATGTTCATCCTACTTTCTGCTAAGTCTTGTTACTCTTTAGATCATATTTAGTTAGTTTCCAACCTTCTAGTTTAGGTTCTTATTACCTGTTGGGTTTGTAATACTAGCCGTTGCTTTTACAACGGTTAGAAGGGCTGTCTAATCAGCCCTCTCTTTCCCTGTAATTTCAGCTACTATATAACCTCTTATGAGATGAATAAAAGAAGTTAGTTGAGTTTATTAAAGTCTCTTTACTTACCAGAATTT
This sequence comes from Hypericum perforatum, assembly GCA_012979155.1. Taxonomy (NCBI): domain Eukaryota; kingdom Viridiplantae; phylum Streptophyta; class Magnoliopsida; order Malpighiales; family Hypericaceae; genus Hypericum; species Hypericum perforatum. The sequence goes on along the minus strand of SOPF01027699.1, from coordinate 75,475 downwards.
ATACTATTTTACAGCATAGGACATTTTAAAGGCTGTGTGTCATGTACGTAACTGAAACGATATAGAATGTAATCAAATGAATCGTTATGACAACAATCAAATGATTATGACATCTAAAAAGGTACCTATCTAATGAGGCAAAGCTTATGTAACCATTTTACAGCATAGGAAATCTAAAAGGCTACATGTCATGTAAGTAACTACAGCGATATAGATTGTAATCAATGAATGATTATGACAACAATCAAATGATTCTGACATCAAAAAGGCTACCTATCTGATGAGGCAAAGCTTGAACGCAAAATAAGCTAAGATGGCCAGCAATGGGTTTCGAAAGATGTTATGCATCCGCATCAGGAGCACTACGTTAGAATTATAGATACGTGGATCAAATATTCTCTTGACATACCATATCTTCTGCTTCCACATCGGAATCAAATGGAAGATCAAACGGGTTGGCTGACTTATGACTGGTTGCATCTGATTGTGAATTTTTCTGTAGAATGAAAAAATAGTCGCCATCAAATATCATTCTTTAGCCAAAAACTTTCAGGGAAAGGCTGAAAGTTTGTAGTGCACACCAGGAGAGGATTCAAATATGCTGCTCCCAGTGAAAAGTCAACATCAACAGCATGAACAGGAAACTCGAACTCTTCATATGCAGCATCTTTCGCAATATTGTTATCCGTGTTTTCCTGTAAAACCAAGTTTACTGAATGTTGGTTGGCAACCGGCATAGAATCATCTGCAGCTGATTGCGGTTCACCAATAGGCCGTATGCTCAAAGGCAGCATGGTGGAACTGGAACAGTCATTAAAAGCGTCCCATGCCTGTATAACAAATCAAGATATTCAACCATTCAGCCAATTAAAAAAAAACCACATAACGAATTCAACAAGATCAAACAGAAGAGCTAAACACGTATAGATCACCTGAGTATCAATTGGCTCAATGAGAGGCGGAAAATTCTGCAACGGTTCCTTCCAGGAATCAAATATCAGGGAAGATTCTGGAGGACCAAAATTCTGCAGTTGTGGCCACTGCATTTCCATAGTTTGGGCTGATGTTATGTCAAACACCATAGAAGAACCTATAGCAGAAGGCAATACTGCAGTTGTCAGATCCGGAGGTCCCTGCATGGATGTAGCAGGCGGAGGAGAATCAAAGTTTGCCCATCCTTCATTCACTGGACTCGATGGCTCTACCACCAATTCTTTATTGAATGGAGAAACTAGCGGCTGCCAAAGACCTCCGCAGAAAGGACCTGAAGAAGATGGCACTGGAGTTTGGGAAGGTGAGGATACATCGGTAGAAGATACTTGACTCTGTGGGACAGCCTGAAACAAGTTGATAGAATGCGGGGGAGGAGCTCCTGAAAGTTGAAACAAATCGACCGTCGCAGTTGCATGGGCATCTGATGGTGGACCAACAGGTGCCTCAAAAAAATCCATTGTGCCATTAGTCCATGAAGCAGCCGAAGGCGAAGAGTTAGCCATATTATCCAACTGACGCACCGCATCAATTATGGGTTCAGGATTTGAACTGCTTGACTTGAACGGCAAGGTTCCAACACTTTCAGAAGACATGGTTCTCTGAACAGATTGACATTTATGATGAGAACAATTATGACATGCTAAAATGCAAGTAAAAAGCAAATCATCATTTTTCAGATCAAAGATGATTTAAGATCTTGGCAGATAGTATTCAAGTAACAAGATTAGCTTCTGAGAGGAATAAAACCTGTGGACGATGAATAGTTTCAGTATCTCTCTTCGCCTTTGCCTCTGCAAATAGGTTCAGCATTCGACCTTCTGCTAAAGTATCCTTTACACGTTGAACAGGACTGGCACACCCAATATCTTTCTGAAAACTAGGAGACTCTGCACCTGAGCTGAATGGATCACCTACGCTAGAAGCCGAATAGTCAGAAAACCTAGGAACCGAGCCCTCGTTTGCAAACCCATCCTCATTGAAGCGAGTTGGACTAAAAATGTAACTAGCCATCTTCCCCGCATAGATGCCTCGATCTGAACCAGGCTTCCTTGTAAGTGTGGCTCCATGTTTTCCATAAAGTCGATCTTCATATTGGAAGTCATAAGGAGGACTCTGAGAATAAGAGTGATAAGAGCTTGCTCGTCTTGTCTCATTGTCAAGGCTTCGTGTGCTCTGAAAAAAGTCATCATTCCCCACAAATCAGAAATTTTTGCCATGAAAACAAATTTGGAGAAAAAAGAAAAAAAAAATAGTCGTGATCATTTTACATGTTAAAAACACAAAGTACTCAGTATTTCATTGTGAAAACAGTCCCATTTCCTTCTCATCCAATAAACTAAGAATAACCAATATTGCAAAACAACAAATACAGCCAGATCAATGGGGTACGAGTACAAAATACCATTATGCAGATACCTGCAAATCCCTCGGAGGTTTACTTGGGATGCTGCCCACAAATTTTTTTTCAACATACACGCTCTTAATGAACTCTCGCACCTTCTCAACATTGCTGCCAGAGGAAGACAGTATCAGATACATTCTATGTATGTCAAAAGCATCCAAAAAATACTCATATCCAACCTGTTATCTGGCAATCTCTGCCTTTGGAGGTCCCAACTCTTTAAATAAATCTCCCTTGCACGCTGCAGAGAGACAAATGATGTCATTCAGAAGGAGACTTAATTGTTCCCTACTATCCAAACCAAAAAAAGGGTTACCCAAATCACCTGATTACCACCAGCTTGTAGTGCTTCGACTTCTTGCGATGTAAACTTGGACATGGAGACAGATTTTACTCGATGAGTAAATTCCCGACTGTGAGCAGATAGAGCAACAAAAACCATTAACTATAGAAAAATAATGACTGACAAACCAAACAAAGTATGGGTACCCATCATTTACAGACAAAAAAAGGGTCGAAATCAAAGTTGTAAAACGATTGGCAGTTATTCGTCTGAGCAACAGAGAAATTACTCACTGGATACCACTGCAGGTCATACAAACAAAAGTCCAGAAGTTTATACAAACATACTGCGGACCCTGCACAGAAGAAAAGAAGAAGGAAACACATCAAATGTCAGCATCAGAGGATCTCCACCGGCCACGAGATCAATAACAACTAACAACATTAGTAATCTGACAGAACCATTGAACCACAAAAGAAATAAAAATTAAATATGGCTCAATCACTTTGACAAGACCCTGATTAATGAGTATTCCAAATGACAAATTCATGTTCAGATTTTAACTCCAAAAGAGTTATGAAAAGAGTTTTAAAACAAGTTTTCAGATTGAACTCTACAAGTTCACATCTTTAGAAGCTTATAAAGGACATAACAGAACCCAACTAAAGAGCTCATCATTACAATCAAGTGGCCACTTGAAATAACCACAAACCCAAAATGGAAGGGAAAAATAAAAAAGAATGACATTGAACCAAAGACAATAACCCAACACCAACCCCATAAGAGAACAAACTTTAACCCAACACCAAACCCCATAAAAGATCAAACTTTAACCCCACAAACCCACTTCCCCTTTATAGCTACTCTAGGTTGGGAGTAGGTTGGGTTCCCACCATTAAAACGAATTTTCGGGATGAGCTCTATAAGTTCCCATCTTTAGAAGCTTGTAAATGAGATAACAGAACCCAACTAACGATAGCTCACAGTACAATCAGGTGGTCAATGTACACAACTGACAAACCAAACCAAGCTCCACTTCAAACAACCACAAACCCGAAAATGGAATTGAAAAAAGATAAGAGATTTGACATTAAACCAAACCCCCATAACAGATCAAACTTTAACCCACAAACCCACTTCCCCTTTCCAGCTAAACCCAAACAAGAAATACTCAGATACCAAACATGGAGAAATTAGGAATTAATAGCACTAAAAATTCACCCAAAAAATAAACTTGGGGGAAATTGAATTTATACCAAGCTGTTACAGTTAATACATCGACGATTAGGAGGGAGCTTCATGAGCCCCCTTATAATCTTCTCGTTCCTCTCTTCTTCCCTTCTGCTTCCCATTTTACCTCCAACCCAACCAAAAATATTAAAAACCCTAAAAAACCAAATTAAAAAACCCAACTTCCCTTTTCCTCAACCAATTTTGATTATTTCAATTCCCTCCCAAACACCCACAATTGCGAGAAGTGAAGTTGGGAGGGGGACATAAATGGTTAAAGAGGGAAGAAGAGGAGGTTTTGTTTCTTTCTTTCTTTTTCCTCGAGGAAGATGAGCCTTTTCTTCTTCTTCGATATTTGGATTTTTTATATTCCTGTAAATTCTCTAACGGTTCTTTTATTTTTTGTTATTTTTGTCTATGTATCCCTTTTTCCGTTTTCCTGTTTTTCATTTGATCTTCTTTTCTTATCTTTTTACTTGCTGATAGTTCTAAGATATTTTTGCAACCGTTTTTAATTGCCTTTGTGTTTTTGAAGTATTTTTCGTTTTTACAATGCAAATTAGAAAACAAATTGTTGTCAACTGAACTTCAGTTAACTCATGAAACTCGCCAAGAAAATTTTGGTTTTTTTTTTAATTACGTGGCCATGCACTCTAGCTTGGTATACAATTAAAACTCACATATTATTGTCAGAATTAAAAATGATTTCTTTTCAAAATTAAATAATCTATTTAAAAAAATATAAGTAAAAGAAAAAGTTCATTTTGATATTATGGTACTCCCTATTATTCACTTGAAGTACGATTTGGCTTATAAATGACGAACAATGTTTAATTTATTCTAATTTTTTTACTTTAATATAAATCTGATTTATGAATTAACTGTTATGGTAACCTGGATGAGCCGCTGGCTTTACGAATTGGTGACGGGTAAATTATCGTACTCCAAATTTGGAAATCAAATCACCGATTAAAATTTTGAATTCAAATCACCTGGTGAAAATTCATCTAGGGATGGCGATGGGTAGGGTAGGGTTAGGGTATTCGTAGGGGTGTGCAAATGGTATTTGGTATTCGGTACTATTGATATTTTTTCGGTATTCGGGATTTAATTCGGTATGGACTTTTAGAAAAATTTAGTGAATTTCGGTATTCGGTATAATTTCGGTATATACCGAAATAATTTCGGTAATACCGAAATAATTTCGGTAATACCGAAAATCCTGAATGATTAAATTGTAATTTTCCAATTAAAAATTAGGGTAAATTATCCTCAGGTCCCTGACTTTTGTTCGAATTTGCGGTAGGATCCCTGTCTTATAAGAATTTGGTCTAAGGTCCTTACTTTTAGAATTAATATTGGTTTCGGGTCCTTGGCTGATGTCACCATTTATTTTTTTGAATTTTTTCATGAAAATGACCAAAATACCCTCAAACAAAAAATAAAAAAAATGCCAACCTAGACAATCATCCATCTTCATCCTCAAGCATGAACATCAAACCCAAAACAAAGATTACAACCCACCAAATTACAATCAAAATCGAAATCGAAATCAAAGAAGAGGAGTCGAAATCACAAAAGCAAAATCGAAATCAAAAAGCACCGTCTCTTCAGTCGATAACATTTTCTTCAATCGAAATCGAAAGCAACCGAGCCACCATTCTCCTCGTCGTTCTTGTTCATCCTCTTCGCCGAGCCTGTTCGTCCTCCTGGTAGCACCAACGTCGGAGCACGGGCGATGTGGGCTCGTTTATGGTCAGAGCCCGTCCACGACCACGGTGCCCCCAAGCATTTCTATTGGGCCTGCCACTAAATTCCCCCCCCCCCTCCGTACCACCACCCGAACCACCCATTATTGACCCTGACTTTCCCCAAACACTTATCCTAGGCAACCACCCGAATCACCTACAACAATTAGAATCCATAATCCCAGCACCGACATAGCACCAAACCAAACTAACGAGTCCCCAACCTAAACCCGAAGTTAGTAGTGAAGCAGGATGCTCGGACGCCGCAAGAGACGGCGCTTATGATGAAGAGATCATAGTCGTACTAAATGGCGACATTCCCAGAGGAGGAGAGAGAGACGAGATTTTGATGAGTTTAGGGGTTAGGTTTTGGGATGTAGAGAATTGAGAATTGGGAGGCTTCGATAAAGAAAACTGAGATTTTGATGTTTTTGGGTTAATTGGAATTGTGGTTGGTTCTTGGTTGAAGATAATTTTTTGTTTTTGTTTTTTGGATAAGGATATTTTGGTTAATTTAATGACCAAAAAACAAAAAAAAATTGCTGACATCATCCGCAGTTAAATTAGGGACCCGAGACCAATATTAATTCTAAAAGTAAGGGCCTTAGACCAAATTCTTATAAGCCAGGAATCCTACCGCAAATTTGAACAAAAATCAGGGACCTGAGGGTAATTTACCCTAAAAATTACCCTCCCCTTTACAACTTACAAGCTGTATCCCCATCCACTGATCCACTGAATTTTCGGCCCTTTTGGAAAGGGATTTGTTGTAGGGCCATTTTTTCAGCCCATGTTTGTTGTGAAATGAAAATTTGATGGCCTTTTTTTCTCAAAAAAAAAAAGATGTATCGCAGATTAAAATCTAAACAAAGACTTCCTCAATTTCTCTTCGACCTTCCTCTTCAACCAACCCTCTCTGTGACTTTCTTCAAAAAAATCTTGGACACTCAGAAGTCGGAGCCCCTCCCCTCCTGGACAATCATCGACGACGGGATATTGCAACGCTCCCCTCTTGGACAATCATCGACGACAATAGGGTCTAAAGGGTCTTATAGGGTCCGACCCTTGAACTAAATACAAGATATTTTTTTAGCACAAAATTTTAATTATATATATAAAATTTAACTGAATCATAATAAATATACAAAAATTTATCATGAAATATTTAGTACATCAATAAAAAAATTAAAAGTTAATTTTACGTAGCATATTTCAGAATATTTAACAAATATATTATAATTTATAAGTAAAAAATAATAATAATAATAATAATAAGTATAATTAGGGTCTCATCAGGGTCTAGTTAGAGTCTAATTAGGGTAGGGTCTAAATTAGGGTAAATGGATAAGGGTAGGGTAAAAATTTATAGGATCCATACTCTACCCTAGACCCTACTTCAAATGTAGATCCATACTCATACCCTACCCTAGACCCAGTCAAATTCAACAGACCTTTGACCCACAGGGTAAGGGTAGGGTCCGACCCGCAAGGTATGAGCATTTCTACCATCCCTAGATTCATCCAATAAAATTGATTAGTCCACATTAACAGTTTCTCGTCTGTCGTCCTGGGGGCCAGTGATATTCCACATTTGATTCGTGAAAAGATGGTTCCTTTTCTCAGCTGAAACTATGATATGCATATAAGAAATTTCAAAATATTTAAAAAATGGCACATTGTTTTTTTTAGGAAAAATATGCTTTATTATCGCAGGAGCCTCAAGCAATAGTTGACATCTTGTCCTTAGCTAAAACATCGAATATAGCATCAGGTTCAGTGAACAAAATCAGCGGAAAAGAAGAAAACAGACAGGGACTTTTGGCCAAAATGTGTGCAGCTTCATTCGCTGAGCGATGAACATAGCTGAACCGTACGTGCTCCAGTAAATCCGAAGATGCAAGGCAGTCGCCGAGGATGACATCAAGATCACTTCTATCTTTTCGTCGATGTATTAGTGCTTGTACGACCGGCTTGCAGTCAGTTTCGAGAACAACATTAGTAAGGCCCAAAGAGATTGCCAAGTCCAAGCCAACCTTGCATCCAAGCGCTTCTAGTAGTGTGGGGTGGTTGGTCTGGGGGAAGCGGCATATGGCACCAGCAATGAATTGACCAGAGGAGTCGCGTATAACTGCACCAACTTGTCCACCTCCATCTGAGACCAAGCCAGCATCAGTGTTGATCTTAAAACAATTCATCTCCGGGGACTCCATCGATGGAAGGTGGATCCGCGATCGACCGTTTGTCATTCATTAGCTAGGAGAAAGTGTGCGTCCAACTTGATAGTTGTGTCCAGTTCTTTTTGGTAGTTCACATTGGTTTGATCGTCGAAAACAATAAGATTCCTTATCTTCCATACTGCCCAAAGACTTGCTACTATTTGGACTCGGGAATCCATTTTCATAACATCCTCAAATATTTTGCTGCATGCTTCATGGAAAGGAAGGTTTCTGTAGGGTTGTAAGTTGATCTGTACCGTATCAAGTAAAATCTGAGAACGGGGGCAGGAGAGGAACATATGACTTACTGTCTCCGGGGCAGTTTGACAAAGAGGGCAGGTGCTGTCCGCAAGTATATTTCGTCAAAGTAGGTTCTCCCTTACTGGCAGGTTATCATCCACCGCTCTCCAAAGAAAATTACGAAAGCGTGGAGGACAAGTTAAGTGCTAGACTTGGGGCCATCGAAATTTGCTAGAGTTTATAGTACTGGGCATGCTGGCCGTTTGCCACCAACTTTCGAAATCAGTATGGTAGCCTTGTTTAACGTTGTACGTCCCATCTTCAGAGTGGCGCCATCGAATGATATCTGAAAGGTGTTTAGGACTGACCCGGATCGAAGTAGTTTTGCGTACATCATCTTCATGGAAAAGAGTGTTAATTAGAGGTAAATTCCACTCATGCCCCGAGTCCGTGAATAGGTCCGAGACGTAAACTATAGCATCAGAGCCAGGGAACACGCATTTTGGATGACCGGTCTCTGATTCTGGCAGCCACCTATCATGCCAGATATTTATGTTGTGTCCATTACCAACTCTCCACTCTAGGCCTGGCGTTAGCAAGGATCTACCTGCCATGATGCTACGCTAGGCATGACTTGGCCGATATCCCAGAGGTGCATCTAGTACTAACTTCCGAGGATAGTACTTAGCTTAGAGGACGCGGTTAGTTAGGGAGGAAGGATTGCATAGTAGTCTCCACACCTGTTTAGCAAGCATAGCTCTATTAAAATTGTGCATTCTCCTGAAACCCATTCCACCTTCTTGTTTGGAACGACAAAGTCTAGCCCAACTGCGCCAATGGAGTTTCTTCTCTCCGTTAGTACTCCCCCAGAAGAAATCACAGAGTTTTTCCTCAATCCGATCACAGATGTCAGAAAAAATGGCACATTATTAAAACTTAAACGTTGGGATAAAAAAAAAGAGAGAGATCGGCGAGATTTTTCCACAAAAAGTTGGCACATTTATATATATTTCAGAAAATTACACTAAAATATATAAAAAAAATCTGGTCCGATCGACATCTAGCCGATCGGATTGTTCGACCCAGGGTCAGACCTAAATCCGAGTCGACGTCCGAGTCGTTTTTAAGAACTATGGAAAGCAGAGAATTGAGCGTGGGCCAAACAAGAAGCCCATTACCAGAAGTCCAGAAAGTTCCAAGCCCAGAACTGCCTTCTTCTCTTGTCTTCTCTTCTCTGTCTTGTTAAAACTTGCGGTCTGTCCTCTTATCCCTAAAACCTCTTCTCTATTCTTCGCTGGCCCTCCTCTCCACACCCCACCCACCATGTCAACCGTCATCAAAACGCCGCCGTACGCTGCCACGAATCCCATTTACTTGAAGGCCCACAGGCCACATCTGTGTCTGTCGTTTAGGCACAGACGACAAGCTGCAGTAGCAGCAAGAGGCACCCTTGTCGTCTCCTCCCAGGGTGCAAGGACAAGCAGGAGGAGTACCAGCAGAGGGTTCCTGAGGTTCGCCTCCCAGGGTGAAACCGACTCCGAGCAGGCGGTTCAGGACCCCGAGATCGAGGTATCTATAGAGTTGACTTGACTTTTTCTCCTCCGTGGTGCGTTGTTGTTTGTATTGTGAGTGGATGTGAATTTGGCCCCAACTACTCGGTCTCTGGTTGACGGCACATTTGACCCGAATGTAGTAGATAGCATAATTAGCTAACCCTGCCGTAAATTTTACTGAGGCCGGAGGCCGCAACCTCGAAAGAGGGGATCATGTTACTGAGGCCTGTAGTCATCTCCATGGTAAGTTTTATGGCCCTTTTGTTAGGAGGTTGGAATACGGGTAGACTGCTGTGGCAAACATGTACCAAGTGACTAGCTAATGTCGGAGTACACTGTAATCTGCTAAACAATCTGTTATGTCAAACATGCGGTAGATGCCTGTCTAAGATGACAAAGTGGTGGCGACTCTTGGATACTTTGGTTGTTAAGTTAGGAGCTTTGAATTATTGGAATGAGACCATTTGGTGTAGTTCTGTAAAGTTTTTGGTGGGCAATTGTATTTCCTTTTAAATTTGGTTGATGTGGTTCCACATTTTTTTCAAGTGCTAAGATATTGAGTTTTATAGCTTAGCTTGGTTATTTGAGCTGTGAGTTTATGAATCATGGATATTGAAATGACGACCCATGAAACTAATGAAGTTTAACTTCTACTTGTTGTAGAAGTGTATTGATACATGTAATCTGAGATTATTATACGGCATTTCAGCTCCTAAAGGAGACAACAGTCTTATCTTTCTATGGTGTGCCAGGATAGATCGAATGTTCTCGTCTTCTTATTTCCAATTTTTTTTTTCATTTCGACTATTGATATGGATTCTCTCTGACCATCATTCGATAAAGAAAGTGGTTGCCTAGAATTGGCTATGTGCTGTGATGTTGTGGATTGTGTATACTAATAATGTAGAGGCAACAGGTTCTCTTGCTGACGGGATTATGGTGCAGGACTCGTCGGATGGGGCGATTGGTGTCGAGGACAGTGCCGCTGCGGAGGAAGAGCATGATGGAGCTGTTACCGCTGAGAACGATGCTGGTGCTCCGGAATCATCACCTGTTGCGGCAGCTTTGCAGTCGTACAAGGAGGCTTTGGCTAGTGAGGACGAGTCCAAGATTGCTGAAATTGAGTCTTATCTCAAGTCCATCGAAGATGAGAAAAGTAGTCTCGAAGACAAATTGGCTGCTTTGACTGCTGATTTGTCTGGGGAGAGGGACCGGGTCCTTCGGATTAGTGCCGACTTTGACAACTTCAGGAAGAGGACTCAGCGTGAACGGACTTCGCTGGTGACGAATGCCCAAGGGGAAGTCGTGGAGACTTTGTTGGGTGTTTTGGACAATTTTGAGAGAGCCAAGGCCCAACTTAAGATTGAGACAGAAGGGGAAGAGAAGATTAACAATAGCTACCAGAGCATATACAAGCAGTTCGTTGAAATTCTTGGTTCACTTGGTGTCATCCCTGTAGAAACAATTGGCAAGCCCTTTGATCCGTTGGTGAGTTCTTTTCCTTTCTTTGTTTCTTAATGTCAACTAGTGTTGAACAAGTTATGCATGACAAAGTACCAAGTTGGCTCAAAATTTAGATTTGTATTTATGAAACATTTCGAATAGCTGACCAAATTTGTTCTGATATTAAGAAGACTTGGATACACTTATAACATCTGACCAACTTTTATGATCCGAGCCAACTCTCTAACTTCGTTAAGAGTACTGTGCATACGCAACCAACTTCTGCTTCTACTGTGAATAACTTGTCTGTTGGTTGTTTAATCTGCATTAGGGTGTGCCAAAATGAAGTTAACATTTGGTGTCATTGCTTGTGCTTGCTGCTGGAGTTTGATCGTAAACATCTTGAACCATTAGTTTGTGAGTTAATGCCTATGTTTCTGCCTTCTAGTTTCATGAAGCAATTATGCGGGAGGAGTCGGCCGAATTTGAAGATGGGATCATACTTGAAGAGTATCGGAAAGGTTTCCAAATTGGTGATAGGCTGTTACGTCCATCAATGGTGAAAGTCTCAGCTGGCCCGGGGCCAGCAAAGTCTCAACAAGATGCATCAGTAGATGAAACGGAGACCTCCGGCGACGAGGAGACATCTAGCGACGCGGAATCGGGCGACACAGGGCCTGATTCCAGTGCGGATGGCAGCTCGGAAGGTGAATCTGCCTGATAGGAGAGCTCAATCCTTTAAAAGCATGAAGACTTCGTGTCTGCTCTGAAATGGGCAATTGAATTTTGGTGGGGTGTAAGATGGTCTATGTAATTCATAGGTAGGGAGAAGATATAAACTAGGCTGGCACGTGTCTTTCTATCCCTGTGATCTATTTAACCATGTCAATTGGATTTTTTTATTTATATTACTATACAGATATTCACAAAATCATTAATCCAAATTTGACTTTAAAATATTACAATATTTTCCAAACAAATATTTGAATTTTCTGATTAAACTAGAAAGAGCCATCTTAATGATGTTAATATTTTTTTCTACAGTTACAAGCGCGTTGTTCTTCTGCAACCTTGTGAAGTAGGCGTTAAACTGGCGAGAATTAGTTGGACACGCAAGAAATTGAGTATAAATTTCTAGCAGTATGCTTCTCTAGTTCCAGATCGTGTGGACCTACCAAATTTATTCCGACATGTTTGCACATTTCTACCTTTTAGTTTTAAAAATGTTTTATCTAGTGGTATAAATATTTCTAGTTAAAATTTATTATTTGAATAAATTGTTTTTAAGCATAAATACTTCAAAATGCAAGTGGTATGATATCATCGAAATTTACTCCACCAAATGACTCAAAATTGAGTTAAATATAACGGTATCGACTAGTTATTGGTGTTGGCATGCATACTCACCCGTTTTGTCCTTAAGCTAACGCATCCCCGAATAATGTTGCAGACTAATGCTTCGTGGACTCAGATCCCACTCAGAAACCAATTACGAGACAAGAACATTCAGAGTCCTGCCACGTTTTATTTATTAGTTACAGGACAACAATATTTAATTCACTCCTTTTGTATATTATATACTCATGGTCCCTACACTGTGCTTGTGATGTGCATTGTAGAGATATAAATCGTGTATATAAATAATCGAAAGAAATTTTTTAAAGAAGTTTCATAGTTATTGAGTTTGTCGATTCCAGCTAAGTTTATCATGAACGTTGTTGTGGCTTTAAAATCCCTTGCAATAAGTAAGCACGTGTACACGGGATGAAACCAAATACTTGAAATAATCATTGGCCTCATGGTGTGAGTAATGGTCATGACTATGGTATTAGTTACTGTCAACCTCTCAAAAGAAGAAAGTATGATTGTAATAGTGGTGAGGGAGTGACGTGTTATTGTTCCCTGATTCTGTTCGACAATGAAATAAAATATTTGATATATGAAATCACTGATTCTGTTCGTAATTGTGGTCAAGGTCAAAATTGTTAGCAAAAACTTTAATATGATTGATTTTGTAACAAATTGTTTTCATGTTTATGTATCATAGTATACTGGTGAAGTTGAATTCAGAAGAAATATTTGTTTAATGGAGGCATGCAAAGATTTCTATATTATTAGTACTAGTTAGCGTGTTTAGTTATAATTATAAAAGTTCACTAACTTGTTGATATGAGATTTTGAATTATCAACGTTTGTGAATGGTAATATTGAAAGAAGCTTAAGAAATTTGAATTTAGTTTAAAAAAATTGAGATCAAATCTCACCGGAATGTAAAAAGTCACTGTAATATAGTGTTCAATAATATTTGATTTGATTGTTAAAAGTGAGAAATTAAAAGCATATCGATTATCGAAACGAGCTTTACTTCCGAATTGACGATGTAAAAATGCCAACAGACACAAAGCCCGACGGAAAACTATCTTATTACAATATTCGATCCCAATCCACGACTTTACTTTTTTTTTTTAAAGCTAAAAATGGAGCTGAAAGTACTAGTGACTGGGCCACTCTAATACCGGAACAAGATTTATCTAAAAAAAGCTAGAAAAAATAAAAATATACTAGCTTTTCCACTGGCCCATTTGTACATTCTCATTAGCAAAGAGGTGAAAAAAATTTACGTATAAAAATACATTAATGAGAGAGTTTACCAATCAAGCAGGAATCGTGTCAATTGATCTTATATATCATTAACCAAAAATAAAATAAAGAAATGTTTGGGTAGCGAGTAACTAATCCACAACGGAGTGTTAAAAGATTTTGAGGTTTAACTGAAATTTTACAAATATTTAAAATACAATGAATAAAATTACCTCAAATAAAGTTTAACGTTGCTCAGTTCGAGGTTGACCAAAAACATAAAGTAAGAAACGTATAAAAAAGGACATTGTGATTCCGTTGTCCTAATTAGTGCGGCTCAGACAAAAAAAATGACTAAAATTTTAATTATTAGTAATGCACTAATATTAAAATTTTATTTGAATGACTTAGTCTCACTTAAAAGTTTTTACCAAATTAAATTTAAATTATTAATTTAATAGATATTCGAATATCTACTATATAAACCAAAAAAAATTAAACGACGTTCGGGGAGCCGATGGTGGAAGAAGAATAATAGGGAAAGATATTCGGGAAATTGTGCCCATGGCAATCACATTCTTGCAACTTGGTGCTCCCTTTACGAGTGCCTTAAAGATTCCGGGTATTTGGTCCTTTTAAATAGCATCTCATAGGCCACTAGAGTCTCATCTCAAATAATAACGATAATTAATCACTCCAAATTCAATAGGAATTAGGTAAATCTACATTGAAAAAATTAAAAAAATTGTCTTATTTTTAGGAATATAATTGATGTATCAATATTAACTATAAACTTAAAAGTAGAAAAGATATAGGTATAAAAATTGCAAAAAATTAAAAATTAAAAATTAAAGATAACACATAATCCTTCAAATCAAATCATGATGATTACAAATTTAAATTTTAAACAATCAGCAAATTATATACCAATCAAAATTTATTCAAAATCAGTAAATCTTTCTACTTTTTTCTATTTTTCTATTATTGACTTTTTCTTCGATTGCCCTTCTCTTATACATCTTTCTCTATCTTTTGATCCTTTTTAATTGTACAACATGTACAACCTAACAACATAAATAATGACTTCATCAAAAATTAGTATGTAGATATTATACATCTTTCTCTATCTTTTGATCCTTTTTAATTGTACAACATGTACAACCTAACAACATAAATAATGACTTCATTAAAAATTAGTATGTAGATATCAAAATTAAAGTTAACGAATACTAATATTCAAATGCATCAAATGAAACTCAAATAGACAAACACCTCCCCCTAAATTCTAAATCACTCCAAAGTCTGAATTTGACCAAAATCAAATTAGAAAGATATCAACATTAAAGTAAAAGAGTAGTAATATTAAACGAGTACTAATATTAAAGTAAACTAATGTTAAACGAGCACTGATATTAAAATAAATGAGTACCAATATTAAAAGAGTACAACAAAGAGAAAACTGGTTTCATAATTTTGTTTTTTGGAATTGCAAATCCGATGATTCATTAACAATTATTCACTCGCCATTCAATAAACTTGACTGTGATGTATCGACAAACTAGTTCGACACTAAAGCATGACTTTTAATTTGTTGCCTGTTGTGTCATCGGCGAGTGAAAGGACCAATCTTCCTTTATGTGCCTCCATATTCTGCTTGGCAACCGAATAAGATTCGGAGGGAGAAGCTGAGCGGTTCGCCCTAGAGATGGTTGTTCAGATTAAAGGACGACGTGAGGCAACAAGAAGGATTCATGGTTGTGCGGTGGTTGTGCAAGATGATTAGGATTCTAGTCGTGGTTGTGAATGGTTGATTCTGCCTGCACGCATCGAGAACCAAGGTACGCCATCACCAACGACCTCTCCTAGACATAGGCTTCGTTAGAGGAGGGGTGGTCAGAAAGAGAGTGAGAATCCTCACGAGGAAAAATAAGGAGAAGAAAAAAAATTTCTAAATAAATGGAAAGATATGTAGAGAAAAAATGGTGGTCCAAAATAATTTTTTTAAAATTAAAATTTTTATAAACAAGAAAAAAGATAATTAAGAATAAGTAATTAAATATTTATTTGGTTAATATCAATTATACACTCGAATATTAATAATAGTCATACATGAAATTAAAAAAAAACTCAATTTAAACATCATTAAATAATTTGCGTTATAGAATTTGCAATTTAGACATCTTGAGAGAATCTTGTTGGCCATCGGGATTCATTGAATTTTCGTGTGTTTCTTGCTTATAACATTTTATTCCATTGTACGTTGATATTCCATTAAATAAAAATCTGTACAAGAAATACTATAAATAACATAGAAATAAATTCAAGGACGGTTTATAAACGCACTAACTGATTTCAAGTAACTGTCACATATCGAAGCATGAATAGTGGATGAGCATGAGTGCATGGCATAGCTTTGCAAATGATTTGATTTTCTTTTGAATTTGTTTTAAATTTTAATAGAAGCATCAAAATATTTTTGTAAAATTCTAAAGAGACTCTAGCAATATTCATTTTGTTCAAATATTTATTAGTTTTTTCCGAAGTACTTTGGACAATAACTTCCCAAAAATTAAGTCTAACGGGTAAATTATCTCATTATGGTTTGTCATGTCATTTGAGTTTTTATGCGTGATATAAACATGATGCAAATTAAAGCGTATCCTCCGACCAAAAACTTTTTGAAGATGATTTTTAGATTACATATCTTTTCTTGGCTTACTAGAATGACAAAATTAAGTATGTTCTCTACCTGAAGGCTTTTACTCTAGCTATTTTAATTTTATTGGGCCATTCTATATTATGTACAACATACAATCACAATCCCGGGTGTTAAATTTTCTGTAGCTGCAGCTCACTGTTACTTCACTGAAGCTAACCTCTTGCAGTGAAGATGGATGGAGATGATCATCTAGGCGAAAAGCTCATCTCCAAAGTTGGTGAAGGAGAAGAGCTCGGCCTGGACGAAACCAGGTTGAAGGAGAAGCTATGGACGGAAACCAAGAAGATGTGGGTGGTGGCTGGTCCAGCCATCTTCACCAGGTTCTCAACTTTCGGGATCAACGTGGTCAGCATAGCTTTTATCGGTCACATTGGCCCGACTGAGCTGGCTGCCTACGCGCTCGTGCTGACCGTCATCCTGAGATTCGCCAATGGAGTCCTGGTGTGGATCTAAAAGTTTGATCCATCCGTTGTTTGACGCGATCTTTTGTCCGTTGTAACTTTTGTTGATGATTCGAATGTTCGCAGCTCGGGATGGCCAGCGCGTTGGAAACGCTATGCGGACAAGCATATGGCGCGAAGCAGTATCACATGCTTGGGATCTACCTGCAGAGGTCGTGGATAGTTTTAGGATTGGCTACGATCTTGCTTCTCCCTTTATTTTTCTTCACTGCTCCGATTTTACGGGCCTTAGGCCAGGAAGATCATATTGTGAAAGTTGCAGAAACCATCTCCCTGTGGTTGATCCCTGTTGTGTTCTCCTACGCCGTGTCGTTTACCTGCCAAATGTTTCTCCAAGCACAGAGCAAGAACATAATCATCGCATACCTTGCGGCCGCAACGGTCGCAATCCACGTCTTTCTTTCGTGGCTGCTGACGGTGAGGTACAAGTTTGGGATCCCCGGAGCGATGACATCGACAATATTGGCATTCTGGCTTCCGAATGTCGGCCAATTGGTGTTCATAGCGGGGGGAGGCTGTCGTGAGACGTGGAAGGGCCTTTCGGTTCTAGCCTTCAAGGACTTGTGGCCTGTCATCAAGCTATCCTTGTCCTCTGGAGCTATGATTTGGTACTAATTTTCATCATACTTAAAAGTGTTACTCCTTTCCACCAGCTCTTTGTTTTGAGTTGGATACGGAAGTTCTGATATCTGATGGGGAATTTAACATTTTTGTTTCCAACTCAATCTTGGATTAATTATTGTTTTCTTTATCAGCCTTGAGTTGTGGTACAACACGGTGCTGGTTCTTCTCACAGGGAACATGATAAATGCTGAAGTTTCAATTGATGCTCTTTCCATTTGGTAATTAACCATGTGCTCATTAAGGGTTCTTTTCCCTGTTTTTTCTTTTCTTTGTTTCTTTCTTCTTATCAACTAAACTTGATTATTTTGTAGCCTCAACATCAATGGATGGGAGATGATGATAGCGTTCGGGTTCCTCGGGGCCGCCAGGTACGTACTTTCAGCAATCTATACAAAGTATCTGCAATTTTCATCTCATTTTATTTCATAATTTCGGATGGTTAATTTCAGCGTCAGAGTATCCAATGAGCTAGGCAGAGGATGTCCGACTGCTGCGAAGTTCGCGATCTATGTGACACTTCTTACATCGTTTGCAATTGGTCTGGTCTTGTTCCTGGTGTTTCTGTCGCTCAAAGGGAAACTCGCCTACATATTCACCAACAGTGGCGACGTAGCGAATGCTGTCGCGGACCTGTCGCCACTGCTCGCTTTCTCTATTCTGCTCAACAGCATACAACCAGTACTATCTGGTGATTTCCCATTCCAATTTAAACTAGATTAACTCATCGTCAGTTGATCCACGTGCTTGAAACCAGTTATCTTTTGTTTATCAGGAGTGGCTGTTGGAGCTGGATGGCAAAGCATTGTAGCTTATGTTAATGTAGCTTGTTACTACCTGGTTGGGATCCCTGTTGGGATTGTGCTAGGCTATGTCATTGGTTGGCAAGTGAAAGTAAGTAATTCTTTTGACCAATTAGTACCTCTGATATAAATTAGACACATTCGGATAAAAATATCTTCAAGTATCATTAAAACAAATAATAATAAAATATGACAATAACATACGAAAAATAATCCAAAAGAAGATGAGTTTTTTGTTTTCTGATTTCGTAAGAAATCAAAATTAATTTTTCTTAATTATACTTTCTGACATTTTTGTTAAAACATGTATTGAGATAGTGAGGAGTAAACTAAATAAATCTTTGTCATTTGGTCGCAAATTTTTAAATCATAGGATAGTGGTTTATGGTTTGGGCGAATCCTGTAATGTTAAATCTCAATTCAATTTATTGCTCAAAACCATGTATTGCAGGGTGTTTGGGTAGGAATGTTGATTGGAACGTTGATGCAGACTGTAGTATTGATCATAGTTACGTACAAGACAGATTGGGAGAAGCAGGTACTACCACTTCCACATATCATCTTACATTTTTCGAATATTGTTAGTGAAATCACTTATATTGGATTGGCAAGATAACCCAAATCAGTATATAATTCCGCAGGTAATAATAGCTCGGAAAAGGGTTAACAGATGGCTGGTGGAGGATTATGAAGAATCGAACACTAACGGAAATGGTGTTTAACTTGACCTCCACTTTAATGTTGCCAACATCCGTTTCCTTTGTAATTTTTGGAACTCATCTGATGTTATCTAGAAATATTAATGGTCTCTATCAATAATTTGCTAACATATCATTAGTGGGGGTTATGATACTTCTCCCTTTTTCATTTAGTGGGGGATAGGCTTTTTTATGTTTTAAAGATTTGGGATTGAATTCAGTGGGTATTAAGATTTAGTCTCCATATGGAAACTAATGAGATGCAAAATGAAGGAATATGTATTTGAGAAAAAATCAAAAATATTAATAACTAATTTTGTTTAAAAAATAATGAAATTCATAATAATTGGAAGAATCTCACAAAAAGAAAATTTTAACTTATTTTCTCTCTTTAGAAACTCTATTTCCTAGCAGTCGTTTTCTTTCCTTGGTAAATCCTACTTCCTACTCCAACTTCTTTCATTTTCTTCCTCTTAGCCGATCGTAGATCCGTCCTCTTTCCTCATCAACCCTTTGTCTTTCTCCTCCGAGCCGACCTCCTCTGTCGACCATCCATCCTCCTCCTCTGCTAGTCGCATGTCCTTTCCTCCTCCTCCTCTTCTCAGCTGGCTGTCCTCCTTCAACGACCTCCTCCTTCCTACTCCAACTTCTTTTGTTTTCCTCCTCCTAGCCGACCATAGCTCCATCTTCCTCTCTCGCCGATCTCCTCTGTGTTCCTCCTCCGAACTGACCTCCTCTATTGACCATCCATCCTCCGCCTTTGTTGGTTATATGTCCTCATTTTTCCTCCTCCTTTCCTCAATCAACCGTCCTTCTTCCTCCTCCTCCAACGAGCTCCTCCTTCTTCCTCTTCTTTCATAGTATTGGTTTAAACGATGATGATAATGCTTCAACTGACATTGATTTTGGTTGTTAGTGACATTGGTTTATCTTATACGAGATACTAATATGGATTGTTAGTGGCACTAGTTTTGATTATAAGTGATATTGGTTTGGGTTATAAATGATAGTAATTTAGATTATTAGTGACAATGGTTTTGGTCAGAAGTGACACTAACTTGGGTTATTAGTAGCACTAGTTTTTATTGTAAGTGACTGTAGTTTAGATTTTGCGTAACACTAGTTTCTATTATATGTGATACTGATTTGAGTTGTAAGTGACACATGTTTAGATTGGAGACACTGGTTTTGGTTATACGTACTCACAGAGACAGACGAATCAATTTTTGATAAATATCAGATTCTGAATTCTCGAGTTTCATCTAAGCACATTGAATTAAGAGTAAATTACATCTGGCCCCCTGTAGTTTGGAGAATTTAACTCTGGCCCCCTCGTAATTTGCAATTCGATTAAAAAGCCCCTTTAGTATGACAAAATTGTACCATTTGGCCCCTGAAGCCAGAACCGGAGAATTTTCCGATGAGAGACCACCCGAAAAGACAAAAATACCCCTGGTCGAAAAAGCAAAAAAAACTCTCTCTGGAAGAGGAAAGGAAGAGGAGAAGGAGAAAGAGAAGGAGGGGGAGGAGGAGGAGGAAGGTGGAGGAGGAGGAGGAAGAAGAGAGGGGAGGAGGAGGAGGAAGGAAGAAAGTGGAGGAGGAGAGGGGAGGAGGAGAAGGAGAAAAATGGAGGAGGACGGAGAAGAGGGAAGGAGGAGGAGGAAGGAGGAGAAGGAAGAAAGTGGAGGAGGAGATGAGAGGAGGAGGAGGGGGAATTTCGGAGGGAGGAGAAGGAGGTGGAAGGAGAAATGGAGGAGGAGGGAGGAGGAGAGAGGAGGAGGGAAGAGAGAGAAAAAGGAAGGGGGAGAAGGAGGAAAGTGGAGAAGGACGAAGGAGGAGGAAAGCGGAGGAGGAGGAGGAGGACGGAGGAGGAGGGAGGAGAGAGGAGGAAAGTGGAGGAAGAGAGGGGAGGAGGAGGAGGAGGGCGGAGGAGATGGGAGGAGGAGGGAAAGTTTTGGAGGAAGGAGGAGAGAGGAGGAGGAGGGCGGAGGAGGAG
>SOPF01027699.1:12180-54389 GCA_012979155.1 Hypericum perforatum | reverse complement strand
AAAGGGAGGAGGAGGAGGAAGAGGAAGGAGGAAGGAAGAGAGAGAGTATTTTTAGGTCAGGGGTATATTTGTCTTTTCGCGTGGTCTCTCGTCGGAAAATTCTCCAGTTTCGGCTTCAGGGGCCAAATGGTACAATTTCGTCATACTAAATGGGCTTTTTAATCAAATTGCGAATTACGGGGGGGCCAGAGTTAAATTTCCCAAACTACAGGGGGCCAGATGTAATTTACTCTTGAATTAAAGTGACTGGTGATTCTAAAACTATGAATAATACTGTTATTCGAATATAGGATTGTCAATCCTAAACGCTAATGATAATATATCTAAACAAAGATAATAAACTAAATGTAAGTAAGTATGTGCTAGGAATTGAGTTTGTCAATCTCATTTCAAAAATATACAATACGAAAGATCGAAGAAATTAACAAATAAGAAGATTGAATATAAAAACAACTCTTGTATTGCAAAGTATAAAAATACCTCGTCGCTTTAAATTTCGAATTGTTGATTACAATCTCTGCGAGAGAAAATAACGAATCCAAACTAGAAAGCTAAAACTTGGTCTAAAAAGGGAGAGGGTTTACGAAGACCTAGCTAATCTATTGATACTAAAAAATGCTCCTAAAATAGGTGTGACTCCGCTGGGCCAATGCCCATTGATCGACTAGCGGCCGCTGGGTCTTCACAAGGGTCCAGCTTCTATACCTCCCTAGCGGTCGCTTGGGGGCTAGCAATTGCTGGGCCTACCAAAATAGCCTTCCATTCTTTGTCAAATCTTCTCATGATCTCGTCCATTCCTGTCCTACTTGCCAATCTATCCAAATACCTAAAAATTACAAGACATCGACAACTTTTCCACCTCTTGACTTAATGCAATAAAATAAACCAAAGACTCATAAAATACGATATAAATATACACAAAATGTGTCTAATCACCCAACCAAACAAGACTAATAGGACCTGTGATTACACACACATCCAAATACAATTAAGAAATTGGAAAAGAAAGAGAATTGAGATAATCTACAATTCTAAGTGACAATAGAGTCAGTCTGATAAGAAGACACTACAGTAGTGGCAAATTTCAAAATTTTCACTACCCATGTTGACATGCAATAATATGTTGTGTCAAATTTGGCATCAGAGACTACAAGATATATGTCGATCTATATTATCATCTTAAAACTACATTATTATGCTACTAACACCAATTTGTTCCACTTGTAAATCTTACATATTAGCTAACTCTAGAAGACCAATCAGTTTTGAAGATAATTCTGATGTAAGATAGAGGGATAGAGGCGACGATGTAAGTACTTACAAAATAAGATTGGCCAAACTATGCCACGCGTTCGATGTGTACTTTGCAAGGCAAGGGGTCATATTAAAGCCAATTGCACCTACATAGCAGTGATCGTCCAAGCTAGAGTGGCTAAAGCAGCCAAAGTTATAACTTGAGCTACAACAAAACCTAGTTTTAGTATACGGCCTAGTTATTGATTAGTATAAACATTTGTATTAGAATAAGAGAACTTTGTGTTATTAATTGTAATTATATGTATTTGGTATATCTAATTCATTTTTGAAGGTTTTTTAAAATAAGAAAGAGTGGTAGAGAGCACGTGGCACAATTCGATGATTATACTTACCGTCAGTTAGTTGAAACTTTGAATTTTCTGATAATTCCAAATACCAATATCAAGTCTATTTTCATATCATAAAATATTTAATAACTACTTTCCTATGATACTACTACTTCTTAGGAACATTCTCTTTCTACGCACATTTTTGTAAAATATTTTACCACATTTTTTTCCTCGACACTTTCACATGAGAATCCGTCTTGCAGACTTTGATAGTCTCTTTATGTGATGGCTGAATTCTGACTGGATGACCTTTCACTTGTTGATCATCTTCTTCTTCATCTTCTTCGTCTTTATCATTCTCGTCAAACAACAAGCTACTATGACCTTCTTCTTCTCGATGATTCACTATAGCATTCTTATTGATAAATGGGTAAAAATATAACTAAGCAAACTCTATGTTAAATAATGATTGATGACACCAAATATATGAAAGAATTGTACCTCTCTGATACGGTCACATATGTATCAATTGAAAGATGTTGTAGTAGTTGTGAAGTAAAAAATTGACTCTAATCTTGATGCTACCAGACTAGCTGCGAGATGAAGAAAGTCAAAAAACTTGTTTACAATTGAAAATAGGGTATGCCAAAGTTTGTTCTTTGGAAGGTTGATAATGATTGGAAGGTAGGTGTATTGTACTGATTGTGCTCTTTATGATAAAATGGCATGCTGGAGAAATGCTCTCCGTAGAGTCCCACACTACAAGAAAACATATATTTATATAAAAAGTTAAATTAATATATTGAGAGCTAAATAATTAAGAGATCATACCTATAAGTAGACTGCATCAATCTTAGGGAAGGTGCATCTAAACTGGATCCAAGGATATCGAGATTTGAGTGTTAGAAAAATGTTTGGGAGGCTGGATTATCCATCCTATAATTTAGAATCATCTACAAAGGCACTTGCCATGGTAATTACGATGATACCTATAATGATATTTGTAATGGAACCTACAACATAGACTAATAATCTGTCTATTACATGGGATTTGCTTTGAAATCTATTATCAGTGTACGAATCAACATCTTATTCCTCTTACTAAAAAAGTTCATTCACACCTAACAACTGATATTCTATTTGCCCTTGGAACATTCAACACCATGGGTGCCGGTTATGTCGTAGGCTACTAGCTAGCCAAAAGATCTATTATTATCACTCATTGCCAACAAATCTAAGTACAACATCAAACAATAATCTAATCTGAGAATCTCCCACTGATGCATAGCATATATGCCCAACAGTATCAGCCTACAAAATTACAAATGTGAGAATATATATAAAATGAAAATGTAAATATAATCATTCATAAATATATTTATTTACATTTCTTTAGAGCATTGCTCTGACATGATTGATGAATTATCGGATATGTAGTTTGTACCAGTCCATATAACCATCAAATAATGGACATATAAGTGCTCTATTAGTACTCCTTGAGGCTACAAATAATTATCTTGTAATTCTCTTTGTCAATAAAATGTGACTCTTAAACATTTCTTAGAAAGATATTTAATAATCATTCTATTCTACCTGAATATATATATCACATTTTTACACGTTATTTATAAAAAACATTGTGTGTCTCAATACTTAGTGATGCTTGACCATATTCTTGGACCATTAGATTTTTTATGACAAGGTAAAGTGGGATGATCCTTTTAGAAGCCCACATGGAAATCAATTCTAGATCTCTAGAGATAGAAAATGCACTACTGTCATTGGATACAGATGTATGAAACACGCGCTATACCAACTATATGTTATTATCGAATTTACTTCCAATATTGTCAACAATTAGCATATATTAACCCTTGACTCTTTGGTCTCTAGAAATAATATGCAGCCAATCACATGTATTATGTTTGCTTGGACAAATTATTGTATAGTCTTATCATAAGTCTCAATAGAGAGATCTATAGGATCATAAAACATTTTGAACCACCTCAGGACTATTGAGTTATTGTTCACACAATTTGGCCTATTCGTTGATAAGGAGCTCATACAGCACAACTATGGCCTGAAGCGTAATGGTCATTTCCTTCGTTAGCATATGAAATATGTGCATCTCTGACCGCCAACACTCCACCAAAGCTATAATAACAGCTGATTCAATCTCTACATGACCGATGTACCATACATCCTAAAATTTGGCCGCCTGCATATAGGCTACGAATACCTGGTTTTAAACTGGCTTCTACTTTCATCTATGCCAAAAGCTCTTTAGTGTGGCATCTATATCAAAACCATCATTGCTACTATATACCTCATTATTTTATACTTCTTATGACAGAAGAACATCCTACATCATAATGCTTGAATAACATCCTAAAATGTCTATGTAACCCTGTGATATCATCTCTGGATAAATATAAATATATATTTATATACATAAATAATCCATTCATGTATAATTCACTAACAGTCAAAATTAATATTTTATGTAAATTATGTAGAATAAAACATTTATTATCAACCTAGTTTATCAATTCTTTTACTTTGTTTCATTCACAAATTACCTAATTAATAACATACAATCAAATAAGTATTAATCAAGTTTATAATTATACTAGTTAACTAAATTATCAAAAAATAACTAAACACAATGTGCCTAATTACAATTAGGGGTGAGCAAATTATCCGATATCCGTTGTCCGAATCCGAATCTGAAGTTTTTTTGGATAAAAGGATTCAGATAATTTTGAGTTCGGATTCGGATTCGGATTATCCGAACTTTTTAATTCAGATTAGGATTCAGATTCAGATATTTAAAAAATTAATTCGGATATCCAAATTATCCAATTTTATATACATTTGAAAAAATTAATTCGGATTATCTGATTTTAATTCGGATTATCCGGTTTTAATTCGGATTCCGATTTTAATTCGGATTATCCATATATTTTATTAATGTTTTTTATTTTTTTTGAGTTTTTCAGATAGTTTGGATTATCCGAATCCGAATCTGAAAAAAGTTCGGATATTCGGATTCGGATAATTCATTATTCGGATTCGGATTCAGATAGTAAAATATGTGATTTGGATAATTCAGATAATCTCGAATTTGGATAGTTCAGATTCGGATTATCCGTATGCTCACCCCTAATTACAATAATCAATTAGCTCATTTACACACAATAAAGTTTAACTAGTTAATTAATATTAACTAATACATTAATTAATAATATTTATTATAAAAATTATAAAAAATAAATAAATTACTTAAACTACCAGTATGGGGCAAATGGTATTGATGGCCAGGTGAACACACTCCGAGAGGACAGATGAGTAAAGGACTACACTCACTCATCAATGAGTGGCAAGCAAAACTTCAAGAGGGCCGATGACGATGGGCCGACCTTCAACCAAAATGGAAATAAAATTGGAGGTTGGGAGGCGAGGAGGTGGGGCGACAAGGTTGGGGAGGAGGGTTTGAGAGGAGATGTCAAACGAGTGGGTGTAATTTTTTCTGGTGACTCGGCTATAAAAGTCGAGATAAACCAAGTCATGGAAAAAAATCCTCTGACTTGGTCACTTACAAGCTTTTTTCTTATGACTTGTTAGTCACAGATAATTTTCTCATGACTTTGTATTAGTGTCCAATGTGGGCACTAATTTCATAATTAATTTTTTGGTACAATTTTTGTAATTATTCATGAACATTAAAACTCTATACTGTGTCTTTCATATAATTTTTCTATAACTTTTTCTATGCTATCGTTCCATGTTGACATTCCACTTGTGTGGTGCACTTTTGTTAATCCGCGTGATAGTTTTGCCACACATTTTCTTAATATTTTTGAAAGTTAAAAAATTCTTTTTACCATTTTGCATCATTCTATTTGATCAAAATTTTTTATTTTTTATAGTAATTTGTTAAGTTGTTAAAATTATGTAATTTGAGAAAAATTAAATAATTTGAGAAAATTATGTAATTGGAAAAAATTATGTATATATGTAATTATGTCATTTTTTTGAAATAAGATAATTGTATAATTTTTTAATAATTATTGTTATAATTTGGAAAAATTATATAATTTAATAAAATTATGTTGTTTATAATTATGAAATTTTGCAAAATTAATGTAACTTAATATAATTTCTAAACCCTAACTCTAAACTCTAAACCGTTAACTTGAAGTTTGGTGTATTTGTAATTTACATTATTTATAAAATTTTCAATTTAGATAATTATATAAATTTTAATTATGTAATTTAAAATAAATTATGTACTTTAGTAAAAACCCTAACCCTAAACCATAAATCATAAATTCTAAATCCTAAGTTCTATATATTTATAATTTAGTAATAAATTATGTAGTTTATAATTCTATGTATTTTGTTAGTTCTGAATTAATTTTAATGTTATTAATTTAATCCAATTTTTATCCGAGTTTGATACAATTTGCTATATTTAAAAAAAAATCATAACCGACGTAGAGTTGACGTGAATGTATTGTAACAGAAATAAAGTTATATAGAAAAACTTAGTTGGAGAGTACGAGGTGATGTTGACGAGAGAGAAACAACAAAATGGAGAGAAATGTTGTGGATGGCTTATTTTTTTTCTTCTAATCTACATCGTATGCTTGACATAATATTATTCGTCCAAATAAAATTTTGTAAGAATAGAGTTTGTGCTGGAAAATTTTAGAATTATTAATAACTTTTTAAAAAATAAACAATATGAAAAAATTATTTCTCAACTCTCTAATTAATATTTTATTTGTGAAATTATTTATTATCTTCAAATAAACTTTTTAATGCAAATTCTGAAATTTTTATTTATGTATGATATGAAAAGCTTATAAATTTACGAAAAAATATTAGACATAATATTGATGAGAGAGAAATTAACGTGAATTGGATTAATGCTGTAGATGAAAAAAATATTAATTGTTTATTAGTTAGGATAGAATTAGAGTAAGAATGTGTATGAGTAAAAAATTGAGTAACGTAAATAAGTAAATACATCACCAGATATTGAACACTATGCTTGACATTCCAATCATGTCAAATGATGGCTAACCTATCCCATTCATTTACAATATCTAATAAAAAATTATTTATTAACAACTTTTACAAATTTATAATATTTTTAAATAAATGGTAATTGAATTATTTATAGATGATATCAACAACAAAATAATTCACAATAATTTCACCTCCATCCTGCACTATATATGTTTCCTCTACCCTTCCCACTCCATAAATATCCATCTTCTTCCCTGGAAGCATAAAGAAATAAACCAAACTGAATCTGAAGCTAACTGGGTCGATTACCCTTTTCGGCTAAGCACACTCAGGTGCGTCTCCAAAGATATTTAACTAGATAGTAAGATCATTGTTGGATTTTCACTTCTAGTTTACTTGAGTAGCTTCTGCTTCGGTCCTTCCTTCTCCCTTTTTATTTCTTCTCTCGTCGTGAGAGGATTTCCAATCCGTTGTTTGCACATATTTTTTTAATTTTGTTTATGCAAAAAGAGAAGTTTATTATTGCAATAGGAATGATAGGCAGTACTGCATTATTAGATTATGAGTAAATTACTTTCATCTCATGTTCTATAGCAAAATTTACGGTAAAGTTTTTGGCTTTCTAAAATATTGTATGTAGTCATTGCTCCTTGAATAAATATTTGTCTTGATTTTTGATTGACGTAATTTTTTTTATCATAGAGATTGTCAAATATTAAGGATGGCGATGGGTAGGACAGAGTAGGGTAGGGTAGGGTAAGGTATTAATACAACCCTTTCGATATCCTAGTTTAAAAATTTAGAGACATACTTTATCTTAAACCCTTAAACATTTTTATTATTAGACTCATACTCTTACCCTCAAAATTTGTAGAGTCTATAAAGTTTTATAAGGTCCGATCCTTAAATTAAGTGCAAGATATATTTAACACAAAATGGTAATTATATATATATAATTTAACTAAATCATAATAAATATATTAAAATTTATTAAGAATATCTAATATATCACTAAAAAATTTTAAAAATTAATTTCATGGAGAATATTTCAAAATAATTAAAAAAATATATTATACTTTATAAGTAAATAATAAAAATAAAAAGTATAATAAAGATTTAATCATGATTTATTTAGGATCTGGTTAGTGTAGTATCTAAATTAGGGTAAAAGGATAAGGGTAGTGTAAAAAATCATAGGACCCATATCTATACCCTATCCTAAACCTAGTCAAAGTTAACAGATTCTTGATCAACATGATAAAAGTAGGGTCGGACTCGCCGAGTATGAGTATTCCTGTCATCCTTACAAAATATTCTTCAACAAAAAATAAAAAATTGTATCTAAGCCAAAATCCAAATCCAACATATTCCAAACAACAGAGAATTTGGAGTAATTTCTTTTAACCCCTACACCCATATCGTTTATTTAGGTTCCATCGAGAAAATACATTAGTAACCCTCAAAAAAAGAAATGACCGAAGAGGATGAGAAAAAGAATGCATCTATTAATCTAGGAAATTATGTGGACTGGGTCCAACCTTAGAGCATGTTCAATAAAAGACCTCTATATAAGATTACACGATCAAGTGTAGATTCAATTTATAAAATACGTATTATTTCGAATAAGATGTAAAGTTCATAATATTGTCAAAATATTTAAGGATTTTGTATGAATATAGGAGTTAGATTGAGTGCGGAGAGCAATTATTCCAAATCTTACAGAAGGACTGCACTTGCATATATGTTATGTTTTTCAATATTGACTTTCCAAGTATATCAATATTGACATGATTTGTATGTCAAATATTTTTGTTTGTTATGAGAGGTCTCCTAAACACTCTTCCCCTTCTCTTTTAAGATTATGAAATTCAAGAGTAGAGAAGTTGCGAGCATTGATACAATTTTTGATGGGAGCAAAAGAAGGTAAGGTCGCAGATGCCGATGAGATGCGAGTTCTCGTTGCTAGCGACAACAGAGGATAGTGAGAGGAATGAAGGAGAGTTGTCGTCGGCTAGATATAGCTTGACGATGCCACACTCTTAAAGCGGGGTGGTAGCGTGAGTTCTCTATTTACTGTAGACGACAACAAAGAGTCCACCCTCAAATTTAAGTCAACCTCTTTCTCTTTTAATCTTCTCTCCCATATCCATTGTTTGCTCTTTTGTCAATGTTGACATACAAAATATGTCATATTAATATGATAGACAAAATATGTTTATGTTGAAGAACAACACACGTCAATACAATCCACTATTCATTCCATTTTGTTTGGATTGAGTTTCATTATGGGTCCAATCCAACCCCATAAATATGGTTACATATACCAGATAATCTAATAAATATCTAATACTTTGCTTTCTCTCTTTGGTCAAATTTTAGTGTTAATTATGTAGGGAATTTATTTTTAAAGAATTTATTAGGGTAATTAAGTTTTATGTCCACGCGAAATATTATTTGGATGTTATTGAGTTGAATTTGAATAATTTAAAAAATAATATAGTTGTTTCAACAAATATTTATATTGGACGTTCTAAACTCTGGCTCACTCCCCCTCCTCTTTCGCCTCCTCTCCTGTCTCAGTCTTCTTTTCTCCTCTATGATTCTTGAAAATTATTTCATGGTTTACGATTTTTTCAATTTGGGACTTTTGAGATTTAGTTGACATGATGGATTGGTTATTTCAATTTAGTTACATTGTCGTTCAACTTCTAAAATTGAGCTTGTTTAGTTTTGGATTTGGATAATGAGCAGCATCTGCTATGTGGAAGAAAATGATGGTTTGCGATTTCTGCGTTTTTTGTATTTGTTTCAAGGTTGAAGATGATGGATATTTTGTTTTGTTTTTGTGTAAGGGTATTTTAATCTCTCTAGGTTGGTCTACGCCGGGAAAAGTCTCTGGTCGGACAAATAGGGACCCCAGACCAACATTTTTGACAAAACAAGGAATGACTTAATAATTTATAAGAAAAGAGGGATCTGATAGGAGAATTCGATTTAGCATACTAGAGAGTAATTTTTCCTAATTTTAAAGATTTAAATTCAGAATTTATTTATTACACTGTCTTTATCAATTGTTTCTTTTACTTTGTAGGCGTTAAAAGACCTCATGACCCCACCTTAGATACTCTCAGATCCTTTGTTTTTAGACGGCAATTAAGTCACACGTGATCTGCTCGTCCCAGGTGTTGGGTGCATACTTTGTTTTATTGGCCGTAGGAACTCATTTGCTAATTTTAGGTACTCGTCATTAAATGGTGGATTATTAATTTGCTAATGAATTGCTTAAATTCTAAGCTAAATTTTGACAATAATTATATTTCTCAGATTTAAATTCTTGGTTTTCCTAAATTTGTATGTGATACAAAAATATTAAGGGATGACCACAACAACTAAACTGATTCCTACCAATTCTTATGGAATTTCAGACTATTTGCCTCTTTATACGAACAATATCATTCTCCTAAATTCTCTTAAAAATATTTCAAATTTAAGTCTAGTAAATTAAAAAATAGGTCAATTTTACCTGGTTAGAGGACGAGCCGCATCTTTTCGGTTCTCAAAACACATCTCAACAACCAATCAATTGTTAGAACTGTAAGTCCAGTAATAAAGATGGAGGCCGACATGAACATAAGGTAGATTTTTGGGTGTTTCAAAATTACAGTATCCATAATGTATGGTTTGAAAACATATATGATATTAAAGTGTCTTTAATTGGATTCCAATCTATAATACTTGCGTTCCTCTAAAAAAAAAATAAATCTATAATACTTGCGTTGACTTTTTCCTTTTCTCATTATTTGCTCTTGTATTTGACTGGTAGCTCATTTTTTAAATTTGGTCCATCGAAAATTGGCAATCCCAAAAAGTGTGGACGTACTTCCCACTAAAGAGTTAACCACACAAGGACACGTACGTTGATTTTAATGTCTGAAAACCGTGTACTTTTTATTAATTTTTTTGGTTTATACTTTGCATGATCAATTAATTCAAATCTACACGAGTAATTTATTTTGGTGTACACGTCCTGGAGTTTTCTTTTTGTCGGAGTTCGAACAGGTCGGATTACAGAGTAAATCAAACTTGTTCCTAAGCATCTAACTACAAAACTTCAATTCAAAACCTCTGGTTGACCTTGAAAAACCTCGCAAGTTACTTTTACTGGTGTAGTGGTGGTTGGAATTTCAACAAACTTGGCTCGTAAATAGTTGATTGTTTGGTAGCCAACAATTCTTGGTATCATGTATGGAAGGAACCCAATGTTGACTCTCATTCTCGGTTCTTTTTAAAACTCAAAACTCAAGTAGGATTCGGATTCCCATTGTTTTCAAGTTTCCTAACAGGCTGTTAGTTTTTGGTGTTCTGACAGTAACATGGCGGATTCGGTGGAGGAAAGACTTCTCCCAGCATCAGCACTCATCAGCTCCGGTGCTGATGTTGGACTAAAGAGTAGAGTTTGGACAGAGTCTAAGAAGATATGGAGGGTTGCTTTTCCAGGGATTATAGCAAGAGTGACATCCTTTGGCACCATAGTGATGACTCAGTTGTTCCTTGGCCGCGTCAACTCGCTTGCTGTGGCTGCTTTCGCTCTTGACCAGAGCGTTGTCCTCCGCTTCATTAACGGCATTATGGTACCTTCTTAAACGCTTACCAATCTGACCCTTGTTGGTTCATTTGTATTGTATAGTGTCTTATTTTGTGTAATCGATGGCTGTTTATTGCAAAGCTTGGCATGTCAAGCGCGACGGAAACCTTGTGTGGGCAAGCATTCGGAGCTGGGCAAACCCATATGATGGGGATTTACCTGCAAAGATCATGGCTGGTTAATGTTTTTACCGTGACGATATGTTTGCCCGTTTTCATTTTCACCAAACAAATTCTGGTCGGCATAGGAGAGGATGCATCAATAGCAGTGGTAGCCGGCGAGGTGTCGCTGTGGTTCATCCCATACAGCTATAGTTTTGTCTTCGCGATGGCCATCCAAATGTTCTTGCAAGCCCAAATGAAGAACAAGATCATCGGGTGGCTGACAGTGCCCTCGTTCATCCTCAATATTGCATTGTCTTGGTTGTTTGTTATTAAACTTGATTTAGGGATCCCGGGCGCCATGATCCCGCTAATAATATCTACATGGAGCACAGTTATTGGGGAGTTTGTGTATTTGTTTGGCGGTTGGTGTCGCGACTCATGGAAAGGTTTTTCGACAGCTGCATTCGTGGATCTTTGGCCCGTTGTGAAGCTCTCTGTATCATCGGGAGTGATGCTCTGGTACTTCATGATTTCATTTTTAGTACCGTTCCGTTATTTCTGATGCAACTTCACTGCGATAATGTAACCGTAGGCTCTTCGGTTTTGTCGTTTGCCAGCTTGGAGTTATGGTACAACTCCATTTTAGTGTTATTGGCAGGATACATGTCCGATGCCGCTGTTGAAATATCCGCCTTTTCCATTTGGTAAGCATGTTGAACAAACTACTATTCTCATTCATCGTTCGATTGGTTCGATATAGTTATCGATGATCTGTTTCTCATTGCAGCCTCAACATTAATGCCTGGCAATTCATGATCTGTCTGGGATTTCTAGCAGCAGCAAGGTACCGAAATGCTAGGCATCTATACACCTTCCTCTTCTTTTAATTGATTGCCCCTGATCTGCGTGCCTGTTACAGCGTTCGGGTATCTAATGAATTAGGGAAGGGAAACGCTGCAGCAGCCAAGTTTGCAATGAAAGTGACCATCGTTACTTCGGTGTCCATCGGAGTGATCCTCTTTGTTCTCTGCTTAATCTTTGATAAACAACTTGCCTACTTGTTCACGTCTGAGGAAGCCGTTGCGGACGAAATTTCTCGCCTCTCTGTTCTACTTGCTTTCTCAATGCTGCTAAGCAGCGTCCAAGCTGTCTTAAATGGTGAGTTTGTTGTGCTTACCGCCATTTAATGTGGAACCTCTTACCTGTTGGTGATCATTAACGCAATTATCGTGCAGGCATCGCCATCGGGTCTGGTCAGCAAAGTTTGGTCGCAATTGTGAACTTGGGTAGCTATTATCTGCTTGGGTTACCTATAGGAGCCTGTCTCGCATATCTCACCGATCTGAAAGTCACGGTGAGGACTTTCTTTAATAGAAGAAGCGAACACCAGTATGGTCATTCCCGATGATCATCGTCTCGTCAGAGTGTTTCCTTGATGAATGTTGATGATATTGCAGGGTCTTTGGATTGGAATGCTGAGCGGAGTTTCGATACAAGTGCTATTTGTTGCCTTCATAGTATGGAGATGCGACTGGGACGCTCAGGTTTCTACCCTTCACTAGCTTGGAGAAATTGCTTGGAAAATTTTACGACAGTCCATTCACAAGTGTTTTGTGTATTTAGAGGCTATTGTTGCTGACTCAGTTCTTTGTGACAATGTAGATTGAAAAAGCTTCGAGTCGCCTCAAGACGTGGTACATAAAACCAGACGAAGCCAACGGCAGTGCTAGCAACGGCGCCGGTCCTGCCTGATTTGGGAAAACAATCAAACATCTTGTACAACACATACGTTAGGAGTGATAAGGGCTCAATTAGTTTAACACATAAACACCTTATTTTTTGAGACCCATCTCGATCCCAGATTGGTTCGGATGAGAATGAGGCACAAGCAAGCATCATCCGGACAACATAAAATGACCAACAAACTTGTTATATTAGAAATAAATAGATGTATTTTTTGAAATTTGCATCTAAAGCATTTTTTACCTTGTTTACGACATTATGTATACCAACAATCCCCAAATATCTCATCGGTTACAACTGAAAACCTTCATTCAAAGAGAGGCAACGCTACGCATCTCTTATACTAAGCAAGCATGCCTTGTCGGAGGGTTAATGTTCACAGCTATT
The DNA here is from genome assembly GCA_012979155.1 of Hypericum perforatum. Lineage (NCBI taxonomy): Eukaryota > Viridiplantae > Streptophyta > Magnoliopsida > Malpighiales > Hypericaceae > Hypericum > Hypericum perforatum. The sequence continues at coordinate 40,890 of SOPF01027699.1, read as the reverse complement.
TTCAAGAATAATTATAGAAAAGCATAGTTTTCAATACCATTCGAGAGATCATGCCGATCATAACTGATAGAAATGATGGTCGAACCAAAATTTTTTTTGACATAGTTCACCATATCTATACATATAAAAAACTAATAACATCAAAGTTCATTCAAAAAAAATTTGACATAATTTTGTCATATATATATATACATATAGAATTTAAGGTTTAAGATATATAAGTTTATGGTTAGGGTTAGAGTTATGGTTAGGGTTAAGGTTTTAGAATTAGAAGTTTATATTAAGTCATTATTCAAACCAAAATTATATTATTCCAACCAACATTACTTAAATACACTGTGTACGTAAATTTTTTCAATTACATAATAACATCAAATTACATAATTCAAACAATATAAATGGTACAAATAAATTTTTTAAAATTTTCCAGAAATATTTTCATAAAAAAATTATAAAACAATTATAAAAAACTATTATAAAATTATAAATAAAATATCCAAAATGCCAACATGAATGAAATGAAACAGTTTTCTAACATTAAATTAAATATTTCTTCTTAATATTTGTCTAATAAATTAAATTGTTCTTTAATATTCATAATTTACATATTAATTATGTTGAATCAGAATAAGTAATCAATAAGTTGATGTGGGAAATTGGTAAAATTCTCTCTTTCCACCCCCTCACCGAGGTTCGATTTTCACCTTCACCATTTTAAAAATTTTATAAAAAAAATTAAATACGGACAAGAAATGAGTCTTTTTGGTTCAACCGGAAATTTCTGGTACAACTATACCTCGTGCTGGTTGGTTGGACCAGAACTCGGGCATACTTATATTCACATATCTATTCTGAAACGTGGTTGGACCAGTCGCACCACTGGTCAAACTGCGAAATTAAAAACAATGTAGAAAAGTAATGGTATATGCAGCAATGCTTCGCTGTATATTCACTGAGTATCGAAATGATTATGTATACAAGAATAGGCAGAGTGTGAAAACCTAATTGTCGACTTTAGTGGACCAACTAAGGAATGACACTAGTCTAACACATTGCTGTAAACGGTAATACCAAATATGGACTCTCTATATAAGATAATAGCGTATAAAGATTTCTAATACTTCCCCTTAAGTTAGAGTGTGAAGGTTAACAATGCCCAATTTACAAATGAACTCTTGATACTAGTCCTGATCAAGCGCCTTCGTAAATATATCACCCAATTGACATGACGTAATGATCTTGAGCAGAATGATCTCCTACAATTAAATGTGCTTGCAGACAAAATAACAATCCATTTTGACATGTTTTGTCCATTCATGATATGCATGATTCATCGCGGTATGTAAGGCAACCTGGTTGTCATAGAATGATGGAGCAGGTCACCGAAACTTAATACCCAACTCATGAAATAACAATTACAGCCACAAGATTTCACTAAGCAACTACCATGGTGTTACACATGTAATTCTGTCAAATAGTTGGTGGACATTAGTTTGGGTGACTGGTGTTTTGTATTTAGTATTCAACGCGTATACAATTGGCTACTAGGATGACAAGGCAAAGCACTAGTGATTGACATATTTAAGATGCCACATATACAAAGGCAAGAGATTCACGAGGAATTAACAAGGTTGGAAGAGCAGTTACCAATATTGTAAAATTATGTATAAATACCAAAACTCTATTGTAATCATTCATTCAATCCAATAATCAATTTCAATATCTTCCTTCCCAAGTCTCTCTTTCTTCTCTCTACTTGTTCTCACCTGTTCTCTATTCCTTCTTCCCCAATCTTCCATAACAAGCACAAATCATAATAAGTGGTATTAGAGCGCTTCCTTCATAGATACTCGATGGAAGACTGTTGATGAACAATTCTAAAGATCGACAAAATTTTGCAACTTTGGCCAAATAAACGGATAAGAACAAACAAGAAACCCAAGAAAGATTTGACAAATTCGAAAAGGCATAACTAGATATGTTCAAGTGGTTAAAGAAAGAGATCAGAAAAAGAGAAATCTTAGGAGCTGCTCTAGTGATAGCGTTATCTTTGTTGCCAATGGTAGTCGCATCCCAAAAAGTGCATTCTAAAGTGATTCCATCATCTACTTTTGTCAGTAAAGAGGTTAATCCAATAGTGAGGTTATATTTCCATATTCTTATGCCTATAAACCCTAGGGGTTAGATTCGAAAATATGAGAACTTGTTTTCACTATATAAGATCAAGGATGTTAGGAGAGTGGAAATGGCAAGTCTTTTAATTAGACTTAACCATTTGTCAAATTAGGTCGAATTCGAATTGAATTAGTTCGAATTCGAATTTATAAAATCTTAAACCGCATTCGATTCATCTAAGGACGAATCAAATTTGAATTATTAATTATTGAATAATGGTCGAATTGTAGTCGAATTCAATCGAATTTAAATTAGTTTGAATAACTTTGAATTTTTTTTGGAAAATAAATAAACTAAAGTTTGGGTTTACATTTAATGTACAAAATTAAGTTGACTATGACTCAAAGTTTAGAATGTAAGGTTTTAAGGTTTAGGGTCTATGATTTGAAATTTAAGGTTTTAAAGGTTTGAGATTTAAGGTTGTAAGGTTTAGAATTTATGGTTTTAAGATTTTATGTTTGGGGTTGTAAGGTTTAAACTTTGGGATTTAAGGTTTATGGTTTAAGGAGTATAATATTAAAGGTCTGTAGGGCTTGAGATTTGGGATTTAAAAGTTTAGTGTTTATGGTTTTAGAATTTAGAGTTTGAAGTTTTAAGTATTTAGGGTATGAAATTTTAAGGTTTGGAGTTTTTTTTGTGAAACTTAGGGTTTAAGGTTTTTTTTTTTTCAAGAACTGCCATCAATTAAAATAAAAAAGCGTTATACAAACAAACCCAGAAAGCCCACAAAGCACCTGCTGACCAACAGTCCTGGTAGTCAGGTGGGGCATAACCACTCGCCAGCTAGCCAACAAGCCTGGAAGTCAAGCGAGGGTAAAAAGCTAGCTAAGATCCATGCTATCCAACAAGCCTGGTAGACAGGACCTATAGACAAACTTGCCGAAAAATCGGCATGACCCATTCGTACCGGGTCCATATAAACCTGGGCTCAGAACCCAGCACAGCATCAACAGCAGGTCGCAACTGAGAGTAAGATCATCAAGGGACAAACCTGTGATAAGGCTGGCCGGACATGTCCCGGCCTACCAACCCTATGAGTGATGCAGGGAGGTTCGGCCACCATCCCTCCTCTGTGAGGTATGTCAGGGCGTCTGCGACAGAGTTCCCCTCCCGGAAGATATGCGTAATGCGGATCTACATCTGCACTCGGATCTGTGACATACGAAGCCATCGGGAGTGCCATCTCCATGAGACTGCTGCCTGTGGGGTCTGGAATCTGGAGAGAATATATATGGAGTCAGTCTCCAACCATAGTCTGTGCCATCCCCTCTCGTGTGCAGCCTCAATAGCTAGGATGGCCGCAAGAAGCTCAGCCTCAAATGCGAAACAGCTGGAGATGCTCTGACTGTAACAGCCCCTGACAAATCCTCTGCTAGTGCGAAAAACTCCAGCAGATTTGCCCAGTCCCGGGGTCCCTAAAGAGCTACCATCCGTATTGCACTTGAGCCAGCCCGGTGGGGGGCACTGCCAAGTGACCTCAATAATACGAGGAGCTCGACCTGGCCTCGGTGCAATACAGAGATCGCGAAGTAGAGACTGCTCACGATCTGACGAAAAGCACTGCCCAGTGTCAAAAAGCACCATCTCGCTGATCAACCGGCGAAGCAAAATAATCAGAGTGTCTAAGCTCCGTCTCTGGCCACTGAAAATACGTGCGTTGCGCTCCATCCACAAAAGCTAGCCGGTGGAGACAATAGCCACTCTCCACAAACGATCAACCTGTGGGCTGAACCGCTGGTGGATCCCCTCTGAAATCAGCTCTGTGAAGCTCAGGAAGGGCCTCCACACTACTCCAAAAATACCGAAAATGTACCGCCAAAGAGCGGCCGCAATCAGGCAGCTAGTCAACAAGTGGTCAAGGGACTCCGCCGCAGCTAGGCACAAGCAACAAATGCTCGGACCGATGAATCCTCTAAGGAGCATGATATTAGTAGTGGGTAGGGCTCCTAGGATAGCTCGCCAGATAAAAGTAGACCGCCTCGGGGGAATAGCGACATCCCAGATCCAAGAGCCCCAACGAACCTGAAGGCGAGTGGTACGAAGATGGTCGTAGGCTGCTCTAGAGGTCAGAATGCCATCCCGTGCATGTGCCCAGACAGTCCTATCAGTGCCTGGAGGGCCCAGCTGATAGTGTCGGATATCCTGAATGATGTGGGGGAAGGCCTGGCAAAATCGTCTATGGAAAACCCAACGACCATCCTGCCAACAGTCTGCCACCGTGGCAGTACAAAGGTGGTACAGGTGCTCAGGGAATCCCACCCGCTCAGCAATAATGTATCCCAGCCAATTATCTAACCAGAAATTGGCTGTAGAGTCCTCACCCACAAGCACGCGTGAAGCCTGCATAATATCCGGAAGGCAGTTCTTGACCTCACGCATAATAAAAGAACGTACGTACCTCCGGGTGGTCATGGTCGACATGTCCAAAGTGCGGTCGCGGATGTAGTCGAGGTACCGGGATGACCCGTGGAGAATGGTCCAGGTGAGGCAGCTAAGGAATGCCAGGTTCACCTGTCTGATCAATCGAATACCCAGTCCGCCTTCCTCCTTCGGCGCGCAAACCCTATCCCAGGACACTGGGCAGGAAGGACGATCGTGGGTGTCTCCAGTCCATATGAAGTTCCTCATGCACGAGTCCACCTGATCCATGAGCGAGACCGGCCACTGATAGATCATCATGGAGTGCGTCAAAGAACTGAGGATGACCGACTGAACAAGACAAGCACGACCAGCCAGAGAGAGCGAAGAGCCCTTCCACCGCTCAAACTTGCTGATGATAGTATCGGCTGTAGCCTGCAAATGAGAATGGGGCGGAGGACCACAGAAAAGGGGAATACCCAGGTAAGTGAATGGCATCTGACCTGGCGAGATCCCTAAGATCTCCAGAAGGTCACTACGCTGACGAGAAGGCAGATTCTCCGTGAAATACACGCGATACTTCTCTGGGTTGTAATGCTGACCTGAAGCTGCTGCGTAGTCCTGAAGAAGTCGGAGAAGAGTACGGCAATTGGCCTTGGAGGCCTGGCCGAAGATAATTACGTCATCGGCGTAAAGCAGGTGTGAGGGAAAGATGGTGCCTCTCCCAGATCGGAAACTCAAAAAATCACCCCGTGCTTCAGCCCGCTGTAGAAGTCTGCTGAAAATCTCCTCAGCTGCCACAAATAATAACGGGGACAAGGGGTCCCCCTGTCGTACCCCCTGAGTACAGCTGAAGTAACCTGCCGGTATCCCATCCACCAAGATCGATAGGCGGGCAGAGTGGAGAATGCTAATAACCATATCACCAAAAGCCTCGTCGAAGCCCCAAGCTCTGAGAATAGCCGATAAGAACTCCCATCGGATAGTGTCAAAAGCCTTCCGGATATCCACCTTGATGGCTAAGTTGCCACCAGTCCGCCGCCGAGCAAGACAATTGACACCCTCCGATGCTAAAGCCATGCAGTCATGAATCCTGCGACCTGGAACAAAGCCGAACTGGTGAAATGAAAGTAAGGAATCGAGGATCGTACCAAATCGGGTAGCCAAGATCTTCGTCACGATCTTGTAAACAAAATTACCCAACACAATGGGTCTGTAGTCCTCGATCCTCTGTGCCTCAGGAGTCTTCGGAATCAAGACTACAAAGTTGGCATTCAGCCCAACTGGCAGACATCACGAGTGAAAGAACTCTTGCACAGCCAGAAAGACATCCATACCAACTACCTCCCAGGAGGTCTGAAAGAAGTGACCACCAAAGTCATCCGGGCCTGGGGCACTATCAGGACTCATGCCGAAAACTGTGTGACGTACCTCCTCCTGAGTAGGGCTCCGTGTCAACTCGGCATTCTGATCAGCACTGACCCTGCTGGTCAGAAGTGCCTCCAGAGGACCCAAGGCAGTCAAATCTAGGGGAGCACCCGAGTCCGTGAACATCTGCTGATAGTAGGAAATAATGTGTTCACGGATCCGATCGGGCTCCTCTGATATCTGTCCGTCAATCATCATGGAGGAGATGCCCAGTCTGCTCCTACGGATCTGCACACTGCGGTGGAAGAAGGTGGAGTTCCTATCCCTATCGCGTAGCCAACTGTCTCTGGATCTCTGTCTCAGGAAGGTACACTGCTGCTCTAAAGCGACATTGTACATCCTGAGAGCATCTGTCTCCTCCATAATCAGATCCTCCTGAGGCCCCTCGATCTCAAGGCGGCGCTGAACATCCTCAATCCTGGACTCTGCCAATATGAGATTCCACATTACGTCGCCGAAAACCTCCTTGTTCCAGGTGATCAACTCCCTTTTCAGACGGCGAAGCTTGCCTGTCAGGGAAGACATAGCAGAATCACCTGTGGACTGAACCGGCCAAGTCCACCGCACCAAGGCAAGAAAGTCAGAATGTTTGGTCCACATCGCCTGGAATCGGAAGGGCTTTGGGCCCCTAGAAAGCATGGTCCCTCGAAGCTCCAAGATAATGGGTCTGTGGTCTGAGGTGTTCCGGAGGAGGGCTCGACACTATACCGAGTCCCAGATATCTATGAAGTCAGGAGAGACAAGGGCGCGATCCAGTCTAGACTCCATACGTCTCCGCGTCCCCCCACTGGCGAAGGTGTATCTAGCTCCCTTCAACGGGATATCCATCAAGCCTGCCGCGCTGATGTAGGCTTGGAACTCATAGCATGACTGGGTGACCGGGAGGGCCCGACTCCTGCACTCATGGGCCCCCAAGACTGCATTGAAGTCCCCAATAAGCATCAACGGTCCTGGGGGTAAGGTGAGTAAGTCTTCCCAGAGCTCCCTGCGCCTGTAATAACGAACATGGGCGTAGACAAAACCCAACATAATACTGTGCTGGGGATAAGAGGTCCGGAAAACTACCACCTGTGAAGTACGGAGGATGATGTCAATAGTCTGGGAGACTGGCTGACTGGTGAGTATCCAAAGATTAGGAGCCTTCGCTCCTCTGTCAGTAGTGCCAACCAGTCGAAAACCCAGAGGTGACCAAAATCTCTCCTGAGTGGAGTCGAAAGAGACCATCGGCTCCGAAATAGCCACCCAAGATGGTCTGTGACGCATGTAGTGCTCTCGAAGCTGGGTACGGGCATGCGTAGACCCAATACCCCGAATATTCTAGTAAAGAATAGTCATGGGCCCCGCGGGGGCTGGTCAGTCGGCTTCGCACCACGTTGGCGCAGGTGATAAGCTGGGCGTAGCGGTGGAGGGGAAGAATCCAGAGAGCTGTCTCCAGATGTGTGTCCCCATGACTGTTCTCCAGCCATAGCCTCGATGTGGAGCCTGTGGTTCGGTATGTCATCCACCTCCAGAACCTGTAAATTAGTCTGGCAGACTATAAGGGTGGCCCTTCCCTGAGACCAAGAAAGTCAGCACCTACCTGCACAACGTCTCTGGCTGGTGTGGCCGGAGTTGGTGACTGTCCCTGGGGACTGGGTGGTGCTGTAGCTGCAGATGTATCGTGGGTTTCTACCGAAAAATCGGCATGACCCATTCGTTCAATGTCCTTAGAAAGCCCAGGCTCCATGCCCGGCACATCATCCACAGCATGTATATCAGGCAGAATAATAATAGAGGGCTCTGTGCCCGTAGATCTGTCCGTACCTGCCTCCTCCATTGGCTGTGTCTCCTCCGACTCCGCAAGCACTACCATCTCGTCCAATGCAGCAAACGCATTCCCAGTCTGAATGGGAGAAGTAGTACCTGCTATCTCAGTCGGTCGTATGTCCTCGAGTGTAGTCTGCCCCACTAGCTCCACTGTCTGGGCTGCCCTCGTGTCCTCCAAATGATCCTGCCCCTCCTCAGACTCAAGTGCCTCAAAAGGGTTCCCTGTCGATATAGGTAAGGAGGTACCTGCTGCAGGAGTAGGAAACGAGGCCGTGTGATTCGGGCTGTCCGAAATCTCCCGCCCCGTCAAACGCCAAACTCATCCCCGACGGGCTACTACAGCCTGACGATCTGGCATTGGTCGAACCTGGGTCCCTGCTGCAACTGTGGCTGTCTCTGGGCGTTTTGCCTTGGCCAAGGCCAAACGCTGGCAAGCGCTACGGATATGCCCTCGTGCCCTGTAGAAGGAGCAAACGGGGAGGGTGTCCTCGTACTGTACCTCCACCTCTAACTCACCCTCTTCTAGCAGTAAACTGACCTGGGTAGGGCGAGGTTTGTCCGCCTCCATCTCAACCAGGACCTGAACACGAACACCGTTCACCCTGTTGAGGGCCTCCGTATCAAGACGTATGGGCCGCCCAACGCCTCTAGCCAGACCAAACACAATCTCAGGGAAGATATGCTTGGAGCTCAATCCCACCAGCCGAATCCAAGTCTGAGTGGTAGTCTTCGCCGGCTTTCCCGGCTTGAAGCACGGGACCCAAGGCTGGAGGAAAAGTCTGGCGGACTGAAGCATCCAGGACTCAGCAGCCCAGATGCGCTCTCTCTCAGCAAGCTCCGTGAAATGAAAACAGTAGTATCCCATACCAACAGAGAGTATGCGCCAAGCCGAAGTCCCCCAGAGGCGTGAGAGCTCACCTCGCAAAGCAAAAAAAGTCAATGGCTTAGTGCCTTTGGGCGTGACAAGTCTCCCAATAAAAGCTCGAACTCCAAACTCCCGGATGGAACGCGAGGAGTCCTGGCCGATGATCAGAGCAGGCTTCCCATTAATCATAATGGGTTCAGGACCAGTACCTGAATAGGTCCAACCCCCAGGCTGCGATCGTGCTAGGGCAGCATAGGAAGGGCGCGCAGCTGCTGGGGGGGACTGGGCAAATGCCATGGCAGGCTGTGAGGCCTGTCCTGCCCGCGGTGGCTCGGAAGCCATACTAGGTGTAGGGAGCTGTGACTTTCCTCTACGAGCGGAGGCAACCTCGTTGATGGACTGAAGAAGATGCTGTGGAAAGTCAAAGTGAGCACACAAACTCAATAAAAGATCAGCAGTGTCAGCAGAGAAAGTAGAGGACGAATCAGGGACAGCAACATCCCTGTCTCCGGGATCAGATTCGTTCCGAGGCGGAAGCGAACGAGATCCCTGTGTAGGTTGACTGCAGATTCCCCCTACAGCTGGGGCCTCGGAACGAGGATTTGCGTTCCAAACAGCTTTGCCTTTATTTTGCGTAGAACTTGCCGGAAAATCGTCATGACCTTTCTGTATCGGCAAGGAAGACTGTCGAGGCTCAGTGCCTGACACAGTAACAACATCAGTCGCAGCAGTCAAAATAATAGGCACAGACTCAGTCAAAGTAGGCAATGAAGAGGGTAGGGGGAACGGGCCATCCCTATATCCGGGATCACAGCTTTCCATCGTCGGAAAAAGCAGCTGGGATCCTGTTGCAGACAAACTGTGGCTAGCCCCCACAGCTGGGCCCCCCGAAGGGGTAACAATGCCGGATGCAAGCGTGAAGTGCGGATTGGCCTGTAAAAATGAAGTAAATGCGGACCAGAGGCCGTTAGGACCCAAAATCTCCAGCAGTTCGGGCGAGCGAGCCTGTGTCGGAGTCGGGTTGTGTGTAAGCAGCGACTCGGGAGGGGAGGCCGAAACCGGAACTAGGGCCGACGTCGGGAGTACTCCCTGGCCGAGAGTGTGGCCCAGCCGAGCGGGCAGGGCAGGGAGACCGGGGGCCGGGGCAGAGGCGGACGGGTGAGAAGAGGGTCGGCCGGCCGGCTGAGCCCGGAGCTGGATTCCGGCGAGCCCTAGGGAGTCAGGAGCCGCGGCGGAGGGAGAGGGCACGAGGAGGGGGCGCGCCTAGAGGCCAGAGGGAGGGGCCGCTGTGCTCGGCCAGGCCTGGGCGGCTCTCTGGGATGGTTGGCAGCCGGCGGCATGGTGGAGAGCGGAGGCCGGCGGCGGAAAATCAGAAAACCCTAGGATTTGGGGGTTTTTGATTCCGGCCATGCCAAGGGTTGGGGCTGGTGCCGTTGTGACCGGAGAGGGACGGGGAGCATGATGGTGGTGGAGCTGGGGCACGGCGTGGCCGCCCACGGCGGCGCGGAGCCCGTCTTCATCCGCTGAGAAGCCCGACGCGGGGAGGGCGGACGGAGGCACATCAGAGGACGCGGCGACCACCGAGAGGATCGTCTTGATGAGGAGAAGCTCCCGAGAGGAGAGGCCGGAGACGTCCAGCTCGGGAACGGCACGGTGGAGTGGGGGAGGGTCGCGGACAAGCGGATCAGGAGGGGCGGCAGCCAACGGGACCACGGCTGGGGGAGAACTCGACGTAGGAAGGTGCGCTGTAGTCCAGGGAGGCCGGATCTGGCCACCGATCATCCCGGCGGAGGCCCACGGCGGCAGCACGAGCGGATCTTTGTTTTTGCCGTCAGGGAGAAAAGTGATCGGGTTTTCCAAATGGTGGGTCGGAGGGAGGCTTGTGACCACTCAAAAGAACCGTAAGGAGGAGACGGAGACGATGGAGTCGACCAATCGTCCGTGCGACGCTGCACGCGCCGCCACACGCCACCGGAGTGCGGCGGATCTCAAAATCACCGGGAAATCGCCCAAAATTTTTTTTTTTTTCGCGAAAAATCCGGTCGTTTGTTTAACTTAGGGTTTAAGGTTTAGGGTTTATGGTTTAAGGTCTGTAGGATTTGCGATTTGGGATTTAAAGGTTTAGGATTTATGCTTTTAGAATTTAGGATTTGAGGTTTTAAGTATTTAGGGTTTGAAATTTTAAGGTTTGGAGTTTTTTTGTGAAACTTAGGGTTTAAGGTGTATGGAAACGGTTTAGGGTGTATGGAATATAAGGTTTAAGGGTTGTAGGGTTTGAGATTTGGGATTCAAAGGTTTAGGGTTTATGGTTTTAGAATTTAGGGTTTGAGGTTTTAAGTATTTAGGGTTTGAAATTTTAAGGTTTGGAGTTTTAGAGTTTAGAATTTATGATTTGAAATTTTATAATTTAAGGTTTTAAATTTAGAATTTTATATAGTTAAAATTATATGATAAATATGACTAATATATATAATTAGTAAATTTTAGGAATATTTTATTTATTTTAATTTTTTAATTAAATAAGTAGAGAATTGAGATTGGAGTGTGTAAACTTTAAAGAATCAAAAATAATATTTATAGGATTTGAAATATTTTTTAAATTGTTGAAAAATAAAAATTAACCCAAAAAAAACCCCACCCACCCCATATTTTTTAATTTCAACCTTCCCTCCTCTCTCTTCCCATCAAAACTCTCTCCCAACTTTTCTCTCCATTTTTATTTTCCTCTCTCTTCCATTTTTTGAATTTTTTAATATATATATACACGAATTTAATACAAATTCAACTCGAATCGAATTCGAATTAAATTCTTCGGTTTGACGAATTATAAAAATCATAAACCGTATTCAATTCGTCTCTCAACGAATTCGAATCTTATTTTTGACGAATCAAATTGGTAACAAATCGAATCGAATTTTTGACGAATCGAATTATGTCGAACTGCAAATTGAATTCTAACAATGGTCGGGTCTACTTTTAATACTTCTATACTAGCCTCCATTTAGGTCACTTAACTTATTTCTAAATATTGCAGAACTAGTCTTGCCTGAGTTTTGACAGATTTGACCTTGAGTAGTAGAATGGGCATAATCTTCTCAATTCTGATTCCAAATGGATAAATAAATATGTTTTGGAAAGATAAGACATAGACCTAGAATTAACATGACTAAAGTTTTTCCAAATAATTAGAGGAAGAGGGTCAAAATGGAGATAGAAACGGCAGAATTATGAGTGGATGATAAATAGGTAAGTAATCATAAGAGTTTAAGTGTTATATCCTATTTGAGGTTAATGAACGAGATAACCATGAGGAACACTCATTAAAAAACTTAAAAGACAATAAGTACACAAAATGAGAAGCACCTAAAACCAAAGGAAAGGCAGAGAAAAAAGGAAAATAGAAGAAGGAAAAATAAGTAAGTCATAAAAGAAGTGTTCGATAAGTGAGTTTCTACTTTAAATTGGACTTTAAAATGGTCTATAAAATTATAGAGAAAAATATTTCCTATCTCATCATATATTTATTTTGTTGATTTGAGTAAGTATCAAATCTAAGAGAGTCATTTTACTTCAAACGTCTGAATAGGTGTCAGAATAAAGTAGGAGCAAGGAAAACTTGGCAAGTTGATTACCTTGAATTCTAAGTTGATTTTTTGAACATGGTATGATCAAGGAAAAAATATAGAAGTCCTTGTTTGGTGATGATGTAAGTTAGTAATGGTGTAAAAATAAGAGTACTTTTTTTTAGGGACAAAAAAAATAAGAGTACTTGATTAAGTAGCCATGTTGATAAAGTTGTTTAGGAGTATTCATAATTGGAAGAGAGTTCTTTGGTTCATATAAATGAGTATTAGGCATAATTAGGGACATCTATGAACTCATTTAAGGATGTAAAATTTCTTAAACATAGTATGATTATTTAATATTTATTTATTCTTAAAAAAGAAAGTAGGCAACTAAGTAGGCCAATCCTTTAAGGAAGCTTAAGAATACGAGGTCAGAGGTTAAGATGAGTGGATAATGGGTTAACAAAACTATTATTTTGGTTGCTATATATATATTCCTTCATGTTTTTAAAATTAGAAAGTGAAAAAGGTACTTCTTGGCTTCTTAGTGCTATTCCATTATTACACCATCATTGATCCTATTTTGTTAACTTTTTCATCAAAAGTTCCATTTCCTATGAATTCGTTCTTCATATGATTCAAAATTATTCCTCTTATTATTATTCCTTATGGTTATGAACCTTGTATGATGTTCACATTTATGATCATAATTACGAGGTCTTTGAGACTACATGTAATATGCATTAAGCCTTTGGGGCGTATGGCATATGTCTTGCTCTTTGGGAGTTGTCTATGCGTGTATGACCTATGTTATGTTGCATTTATATTATGTTGTGATGTAATGCTTAGCTCATAGCTCATGTCCCATATTACATATTTCATGTCCAAGTAATAATTATATGTAATTATTCAACAATTTATTATGTATTATAATTCTTGTAACACCAAATGTGACTTATTGATATTCCATAACCTCATGACACTTATTATTTATTCACCCAGTTAGATCCATAATTGGAGAACTTTCAGAGTCGTGGAAGATTGCACACTGAGGTCGAGCTAACGAGGATGTCTTTTGACTATTTTGGACTTGTAGCATATTATGATGTAGTTGATGACATATAACATTGAGAGATTATAACTTAGCTGTATAGTCATGTATTCTAATGTATTATGATTAATATGTTATGTAGCTGATATACTCTAAGGTTTATGTTTGAGAGGCTTGCATATTTTTGGTTAACATTAGTTTTAGTCAGATCCTTGTACAATCATGAGTAATATGATATAGGTCATGACATTATGCACCAAGAAAGTCTATGGCATGAGTCAATGAATCTAGATCTCTAAATAATTTTTTTAATGCATTTGTTTTAGTTTTATAATCAGTCTAAACTTTTGATATATAACCTTTAGATGGCTTTATCAATGTTTGTGCAATAAATTTTGACATGACCCCTAATTCTATAGAGAATGCAACAAGGCTGTGGCTGAGTTTGTTTCATTTCATTATGGATATGCTTCCATGGATGTCATTTCTTCCTGATCAACCTATAATCTAAATTATTGGGTCTCTAGGATCATGCCAACAAGCTTATTTTTTAGAGGAATAAATGCATGTTGGTAATAAATTTAAATAGTTTCAAGGTGATAATGCTCATCTGCAAAAACCTTATAATCGCTGATACCAAATGCCTAAAAACATGCCATCCCATGTGAACACTAATAGTGATAATCCTAGAATTCACTATGCTCGCAAGTTTTGTTATCAAGATAGACTTCATAAACCTTGTGACCTTGTCTCTTCTAAGATAATATTAAGTAATCACTTTGCACTCTCTTGTTTGCTTATTTCAAATAGAACTCTATACCTCTCAACTTTCTGCTACCATATATCCAAATATTCTTTATATAGAACACATTTTTACCATGATGACTATCTTCAATGCATTAAGCTATCATCTCTTGAAAATAGGCCGTTAGTTTGTTAATGTCTCTACCACCACAATGTTTATAGTAAATGATGAGCTTTCTTGAAGAACTTATTAAAGAACTTGGTAAAATTTGTTGTCATAGGTCCATATCGATGTCCTTCATCCAATGCCAAGCTCTATTTTGTCAGATTTTTATCAACCATCCATTTGTAAATTGTTGGATTAAACATATTCATTCTTGTATATAATTGTCAAACTTAGACTTTTTTGCTTGTGTCCCTATGTATAATATGTTAAATATTATTTATTAAGTTCTAATAAATAAAATATTAAATTCATAAATCAATATTAAGAAAATTTACTTGCAATCTTCATCATATTCTTCACAATATCATTGATAAAAATGATAAGTAGTGTTAGTGACATCTCCCAAAAAAGAAGAATTTTTTTCAATGTCCTTAATATGTCTGGATGTCAATTTGATATAACACATATTTTGTGCTGATAAGGCATCACATGTATTTTGATTTGTTCCATAAATTATGACCAACTCTCTGTGTTATGAGCCTTAATGAGAGCAAATTCTATTAAGACTACAATAGTATTATCATCAACAGTAGTGAGGACAAATAAGATCTACTTATATTTTTTGTATATTCATATTCTATTGATCTTTCACCAATAAAATATGTTTGGATACTGCTATATAACGTGCAAAGTTCCAAAAATATTTCCTGAAAAATCTTGATTCCTGACAGTAAATTTGGTACATAAAAGTGTAGCTAAGTACACCTTGATAATATTATCTCTAAACAATAGTTCCAGAATTTTTTTTCTTATACCATAAACTATTGTCAAATACGATTGTAAGATTCTTCCTAATGTCCTCATACTTAATATCTTAAATATTTTATCTCTTGCATGCCAATTGTGTGTTTAAAAGGGATTGTATTTTATATGAGCAATAATCTTTGACCTTACAAACTTTATAGGAATATTTAGTAGCTCCTAAATTTGATTCATAATCATTTGAGTAATAAAATCAAAAGAGAGATGTCGACAGTCAATAGACTTTCGTGCGACCACAAATATGAGGTTGAGTGCGTGACTTTATCACCTAAGGACTAAAAAGTTTCTCATGGGCTTTTTATTATTACACGGAGTTTCTATTCACAATTATCCATATCCAATTTTTACACTTCGTACCATAAGTTTCTCTACTTTTTGGACAATGTACTTGTGTTCATATTTTATTGAGAATGTCTCAATAACCTCATAGCATCTTTTTTTACTTATCCAAATCATACCTCTTGCTTGATCATTTACACAATCTTTTGTATAAATAATCAACGATGATTGTTGACCATAATTGCTTGATGTAATTTGACCATATTGTTGATCATCTCGTTGTTGGAAATAATATCCTTCTCTTCCTCCTTGTTCTTCATCATCATTTAGTCCTGGTTCTGATTCTTCTTCATCTTCTACTTCTTATTCTTCTTTATTTAAATCCATTATCACATAAATAATTGAATCTATTGGATCTCATCAAACCAATCATCTTCTGATTCATCTCCACCAACATGCACAGCTGTGGTCGTACCACCATCATTGTAATTATAAACACTACCTACAAATAAAGTCTCTTAAGCAAAGATAGGATAATAAACATTGTGCACCCTCTTCTCCATAATGATATCTAACGGTATCTCCTACACTTTTTTTCCTAAAAAGTTTACCATAAATTCAACAATGTTCTTAACATTCTCTTCATATCTATGTCTCCACAAGTGCATCTTAATATCAATCTACAAATTTATTCATCATCAACAATCTCAATCTTATCATTTACTTTTCTCGATAACTTATGATATGTTAATTTATCTTCATGATATTTGAACTTTGTTTCCTCTCTAACGTGGTAATCAAATTTAGTTTGACTATTGTTATAAATTACTCTATCATATTTTACTTTTATTCTTATGACCAACACCTACATACTCTATAAAATACATATGCAATACTTTATAATATTTATTGAATATGATATATCAAATACAAAATTAACAAAATAAATATCAACATTTAGAAAATATGTATATATTTGTTATATTATCAGTTTTACTAACCTGACTAATCTGACAATATAGATTAGTTTGTTTGGTCCGACCAACTTGACTTATCCGACCATATAGACTAGTCTATTTGTTCGAACTAAACTGATAGATATGACCAGATCAACCAAACCAACAAGTTTGACCAGTCCAGCCAAACAAATTGATCAATCTTGTAGAACAATCTCACTATCTCGAGTAGTTCAAGAGGTCCAATGAGTTCAACTGATAAAATCTAATTTGACTAGTCTAACTTGTAAAATTCTATTTGGCGAGTTCAACTTGTAAAATCTAATTCGACCAATCTAACTAGTCTTGCAAAATTAACCATCATGTTGTAATTTATTGAAAATTAATTTTATTAAGTTAACTAAAATTTTATCACACTAATTTACTGATTATACCCTAATAAAAAGTTGTATAAATACACCAATTGACAACTCATTATTACACAAAAATATTACAAATCAATTAATATCTAATTAGACAATTCAAAGCTACAATGTAAAAACTAATATTTTAAATTAGCTATGTTGTTAATCAAACAAAATAAGTTAAGTATCTACAATAAACAAATAAACTATAACAATTATGATGGTGAGTTAGGAAAATATATAACTACGTATTTGCATTTTTCTTCAACTAGACTTAATATTTTTCTTCTTGCTTCTTCATTTCTTGTCGGAGTGGATGTAGTTATAAGCTCAATGATACCAAAAAATGGTTTAATGATTCGTGTATTAAGATATTCATATAGCCTTGTTTAGTTAAATACATGGATTTTTTAATCTGTGTATTACGTCAGCCAATACACTAATTAAAAATCTGTGTATTGGTCTTCTAGTCAAACTTTTGACAAGTACACAAAATTTTAATTAGTGTGTTGACCAATACAGAGATAAAAAATTTGTGTATTGGTCATGTCACACCACAGAAATAAAAGCATGACAACCGCTGTAGATTAAGTATCTCCGTCAGACATCTTGTTGCACAAATAAAGTGTGGCCTTTAATGAACTCGATTAGTCAAACCAAAAAAGTCTTAATAAAACTATGTATGAAATAAATGCTAATAAATTTGAAGTGAATGCATGTCCCTGTCCTTATCTCTCAACTTGGTCAGTCCTTATTGTCTCTGAAACAAAATACATATTTTGGTAATTTTATGTAACTCAGTAAGTTGGGATCAAAACAAATATTCAAGTCACATACAAATAAGTAGTTTATCTTATTTCAGAAATTAGAGACTCATATTCTAGAATACAGATCATAGACAATCTCCGGATTATGACAAATCGAGCTTAACCTTTGGGTACACTAAAGACCTATTCTTTAAGCTAAAAATACAGAAACAAAAGGAATAGTCTCACCACAGGGTACATATATCGCCGATGCTCACATAGAGTATGAAAATACATAATACTCTACGAACAAAATAATATCGGAATAACCCGACCAGAACAAATAGATCAAATCATATTCTCATACCTAACACACAGTCACAAAAAAATATTTCATAACGAATAAATCATACATGAATATCAACTTCCAAATAATAACATATCATCTAGGTACTCAATGGTGGATAGCGTTGCATAGCGGCAATCTCCTAAACTACTATATCGGATAGCAAAAATAGCATATTTTGGTTATGACAAAGTCTTAAAACAGGGTACATAAATGCTAAAGCACTCAAAAATAGAAAAAAAAACAAATATAAAGAAACAATCACACATAACAGTTATAATCAAAAAATAATCCAAGGTCAAGTTATGTTCTTATCAAAATAACAACAAGTTCTAATAAACTCAAATGAAAATCATGCTTTTGCTTCATCATCATTTTTTAGTTCAACCAAATTAAGATCGTCTTCTAAATTATTTGGTTCAAACTCTTGTTCTTCATCTATGTGAGGCTCAACCATAATGAATCTAGAATGGAGAGAGGGAAGAGGACAACCCCATAAAAAATTAGGGTTGACGTGGGAGTTTTCATAGTAAAAGAAAGAAAAAAAAGTGGGGGAAGTTAAGGAATTTTATCTGAAAATCCCAATAGCGGTCGCCATGGTCACTATAGTGGCCACTACGGAAGCTACGATAAATAGCGCTTAGCGGCCAAAAATCATAACGGGGAGGGTGCCAACTTCGCTATAGTGCACTATTGACTACCTAGCATATCATACCAATCAACTCATCATAACACAATAACTATTTATCAAGAAATCACAAAAGTTCAACTTGCAACGATACAAAATCAAATTCACACGATTTTACAAATAATTCTAACATGTTAGAGTTTAGAGAACATGTGACATACCACCGATTTATATTTCGATCATTTACAACACCCA
Source organism: Hypericum perforatum (assembly GCA_012979155.1). Classification (NCBI taxonomy): domain Eukaryota; kingdom Viridiplantae; phylum Streptophyta; class Magnoliopsida; order Malpighiales; family Hypericaceae; genus Hypericum; species Hypericum perforatum. The sequence goes on along the minus strand of SOPF01027699.1, from coordinate 22,295 downwards.
AATCACCGATTAGGTTTTATGTGGTCACGGAGCACATGTCACTATCAAGTTTCTTGAGGATTCTTAAACATGAATCCAGCTCACCGACTTCGTAAACATGCATCCGGGTTTTTCAATCAACTTTAGGTTCCAATCCGCATGAAACATCATGTTTCAATTACACCGTAGGAAACCGAAGCACTCAGTCATATTATTTTAATCATCTTACGATAGGGTTTTAACTTGCACATGATCGAACGTTTCTTTTAGTTTTAATCAATGTTTATGCACCTTTATTATAATCTCGTTTCATACAATCAAATAATCATAGTTTATACTCCCAATTACAAAGCTAAATAATCAAAGCATGTGAAATTGAAAAATCAATGAGAGTATATACAAAATAACATGAACCGAATGACACTATATCCTCGTGATATTCTAATTCCGTCATTCGCGTATTCTCTATCCTGTAATTTTTGGGTTCCAACAATTAGAATTAGAGTTTTGTCCTATCTCCTTTTATAGACACTAAGGTGTTAAGATTAGGGTTTGTTCTGTTTGTCCTTGGACATATAACCGTACACTCTCTTATAAGTTTTTAGATTCCTATTTTGGTTTCTTAATTCTCACAGGTCAAGTATTTTTTATCCATGTAGTGGCTACACTAAATAAAAATCCAAGTATGGGTTTCGTGTCGCCACGTGAATATCAAATTTGCAAAATAATTTTTTTAACACCGAGTTTGCAAATAGTTATGCATAGCGTGCTCTTTGGTTTTTGGTTATTAGCGACAGTTATTTGGTTAAAAGCTGGGGGACGAGCTGGGGGAGATTCAAATTTGGGGGGTTTATATTGATTTCTTTTTTAATAGAATATTTGGGGGAGACGGACGATTATGCCCCCGCGTGTTATTGTCCAGCTCGGTGCTGGAGTCTACTGTCCAGCTCCAAATCGGAACTCCCCGTGCTTCCCTTTATATTAATAAAAGCTATCTTCTTTCCCGGAAGCAGAGAGAAGTAAATTAAACTTCATCTATAGTTAGCGGGGTCGATTAAGCCGTCTGGGCTAAGCACACTCCAGGTGCGTTTCTAGTTGGTCCTAATTAGATAACTTCTTCATCATTTGATTTACAATTCTTCTCCTCTCTATCTCTCTCGCGCGAGGAATTTCAGTCCGTTGTTAGCACATTTTTCATATATTTGTACATGTAGAAAGATAAGTTTATTATTGCATTAGAATGTGGGAATTGCATCATTTATAAAAAAATTGTGAACATAATAACTAGTGGGTCTTTTATATTTCTTAAATTTGGTATACCGTGAGGATACTAGTTAACTAATCTCTCTTTCTGCAGTTTAAAAGTTAAGTAAATTTTCATTATTTGTAGACAAATTAACCAAAGTATCAATTAACAATTGGTTAATATAAACTCAACTCACTAGTCACTAAATTTATCAATAAATCTATAGTAAAGATTCAGTGGGAACTAGAGATAGTCCTCATGGTGAGGACTAAAGAATAACTAACACCTCTACCATAAGAGTATAATTGATATAGTAGTATTTAATTACAATCTTAAAAAATAAAAAAATATAGGTATAGAAGAAATAAATTAATGATTTGAAAAATTATATAATTCCTAAAGTCATGCAAAAATTTTAATAACTGATAAAATATTCAAAATTAAATCTCTAAAAAGATTAGAACTTCCGTCATCGCTAGAAACCACCATCGCCAAAAAGATTACATCTTCCATCATCGCCAGAAACCACAATCGTCAAAATTTGAACAAATGAGTACCACTTTTTTTGAATAACGATATCAAACTCGGAACTATGTAATACATGTACCAATATTACATTAACGTGGTACAAATAGTACAGTAACGAGTTACCAATATTATAGTAACAGGGTAAAAATATTACGGTAACGAGGTACCAATATTACACTAACGATCTGGTACCAATACTGGCGTGTCTTGCTACCAATATTTAAAGAAAAACCTTCGAAACACAACTCATCGATTATGCTTTATGTTGATAAAGGAAATCGTACCTAGTCAAAGCGTGAATGATATGGGGTACACATTCCAATAAAAACCAATGGGCGAGGAGCGAGGGGTAAAGAGGTATCTGGGCGAGTAGAGGGGAGGGCCGGGGCAAGTGGCAAAGTCCGTCAAGCGAGGAGCACAAGTCTGGACTACCAATGAACGATGGGCGAAGAGGCACCGGGGCAAGTATAGGAGATCGGAGTGACGACGGAGATAAGACTGAGCGGGCGAGTTAGGGTTGAGAACAAAAATTTTGAATAAAAGAGGAAAAAATAGAAAACGAAAAAGGAGGGTCAAGAATAGTAAAACAAAATTAATGAGAAAATCAAGAGATAATATTTAATTTTTCAAAGTTAATTATTAGGAATATTGTATATTAGTCTAATACCAAATTTGTTCTTGATCATAAATAACCTTTAGATTAAAATTTTAGGGACAAAATCTTTATTTCATGGTCTATAAACAATCTCTGTAAAAATTATTTTTTAGTAATGACCACTGAATCCATTTCTGATTTTCTTCAATTCTCCTTTTGCCCCGATCAACGGATCTAAACTTTCCTGTTCTAATTCCAGAATGGCTCATCTTCGGTTTAGAATGTAAGGCATCGTTTATTTACGAAAATCTTTGCAGAGAAAAGGAAGTAAGAGGACGAGTGAGAAAAATACATATTTTAATCTTTGAAATTAAGTGGGTTGGGTCCCACCTGAGGGATTTTATTTTTTGCGGGGAACCTGCCAAAGGTTCAAAATTAATGATATTCATAAAATTCTACTCCCTCTCCTCTCTTTCTCGAAAAATCTAGCCGTTTTTTGGCTTTCAAGTAGATAACTACAGGTAGGGAGGAGGCTTATACTGGGCTCGTCTCTCCCTTTACTTTTCACCCTTTGTTCTTCACCTTTCATGGCGGGCTGGTCTTCGACTGCTGCTTCCACGACTCTTTGAGAACACTGTTCGCCGTTTGTTTTTTTTTTCTTTTTGTTTATTTCGTCCCTGTGTTTGTTTGTTATTAAGGTTTTGGCTACGACCAAACTCATTTATTTTATTTTGTCCTGCTTCTTCTGTTGAATAACGGAGTGAGTCTTTCCTTGTGAGAGCTTTTGTCTCCCCTGGTGAGAGTTTGTTTTGGTTGTTTGTTGTTTTTTCAGTTGTTTTAGTTCTATTTGGATCTCTACTTTTGTTTAGCTCTATGGTATAATACTTGGTCACTAATAGAAAACTACTCCATTTCTGGAAGAGATCTTCGGGAAAGATGGATTATCGCTCCCATCCATAGCCAGATCTAGATTGGGAAGTACCATAGCCAAGGGACTGAAGTGTATTTATTGTTTTTCCATAGCTGCACTTTGTAGATGCCGGATGGCTTATTATGAATGAATGAAGTTTCGTATTCTAAAAAAAAATGATATTCATAAGATTCTAAAAAGAAGGATTATCCAAAACAATAAATAATCAGATTATCTTCAGTAAGATACGTAGTTCATAATCCAAGTATATTTTGACAATTTGTCATGCTTAAGTCCTACCAAGTAAAATGCTCGGTTTGCCCCGGGTTATTCTATCAGGAATTGATAAAAACTAGTATGTTAATTGTCTCCCATCTTCCAAACAATATATAGTCGTTATCTTCGGAGATTTTTCTCAAAGGAACATAAATTTTTTTTTTCTCAAAGGAACAAATTTAATGAGAATTAGATAAATCTTCACATAATTGGATTAATGAAGAGTGTGCAGGGATATAATTGATATACCAATATTAACTACAAAGTAAAAAATTAGGAAAATATAGATATGAAAATTATAGAAAATAAAATAATTTATTAAAAATATTACGTAATCTCTCAAATAATTTTGATTTTATATCTAAATTTTAAAGAACTAATAAATCATATACCATCCAAAATTTATTTAATAATTACACGTTATAACTAAAACTAATTTTTTCTATTTTTTTGTTATTGACTTTTCCTTTAATTTTTTTGCTATTGTCATTTTTCTCTAGTTTTTTTCTTCATCTTTTGATCATTTTTAATTATACAATATATACAATCTAATTACATAAATGACGATCTCATAAAAACTTTGTATATAAATACCAATGCTAAAGTTAAAGGATACCAACAATAAAATAAATGAATACCAAAATTAAATTAAATGAGTACCAATTTTAAAATAAATGAGTACTAATATTAAAGCAAATTAATATCAAACGATTATTTATATTAAAGTAACTTAGTATACAAATATCAATATTAAAATAAACGAGTATCAATATTAAAATAAATTAGTATAATACTAAAATAAACAAGTATCAATATTAAAATAAACTGTTAATTTATTCATTATCTCTACTTCCTCTCCTTCTCCTTGCTCTCCTTTTTGTCCTCCTCCATTCCGCCTTCCTCTCCTCCCTCCGTCGTCCATCCCCCTCTCTTCCCCTGTCACCTCTAGACTCTGACTTTTGGATCCGACCAGGATACACCTCTTACGATGCTTATATAGATCACTAGGGGTGTGCATTTGAGATTGGTATTTCGAGATTCCCAAATTTTTTTCAATATTCGAGATTTTGGGACCGGGATTTTCGGGATCGGGATTTTATTCGGCATAGATTTTTTAAAAATTTTGGGAATTTCGGTATTTCGGGATATTTCGGGATATTTCTCGAAATACCGAAATACCGAGTACTAAAGTATAATTTTTAATATATATATAATATATATAAAATAGGCTCACGAGAGTACAGAGATTCCACGACTTTACTCAGACTCACTCTTTATTTTTTTACTCCACTAAACAAACTCCTGACTCTCACTCTCCGAGCATCTTTAGTTCTTCCGACCTCCAGGCTTCAACCGATTCCATGACTCTGGGCGCTTATTCCAGTGCTTATTCCCATTTTTTATTTGTTGGGTCTTTCTTTCGTTGTTACAATTACAATGCTTATTCCCATTTTTCATTTGTTGTTGGCAGGTTTGACGTTGCAGAACAAAGTCGGGAAGTGTCTCAATCAATTTCAGCCCCAATATTTGCTAGGTTTCTATTAGTGAAACCTTGTGATGTGTAGTGCCTTTTGTTAAGTCTTTTGTTTCCGGATTGTGAAACTTTTGTTTAAACAGTTAAACTTTTGGTTAGACTTGAACTTTTGTGGATTGTGAAACTCAGCTTTCACAAAAATTTCGGGATATTTCAGGAATTTCGGGATAATCCCGAAATTTTAATTCGGGATCGGGATTATCCCAAAATTATTTCGGTACGGGATCAGGATGAATTTTTTTGGTTATTCGATATTTGGGATATTCAGGATTCGGGATTTCGGGATCGGGATAACCCGAATGCACATCCCTATAGATCACCATCTCAACAAGACTCTAAACCTTAGGCTTCGGTAGATGAGGAAGACCCACGACTGAGTTCGAAAGGGCCACATCTTCTTCTCCTTCTTCGCCTCCGTCAATTCTGCATCCTCTTCGTCAACTCTTGATGCGCATTCTCTGCCAGCACGTGTGTCGGCCAAGAGGTTGTCATGCATCGCCATGTCTGCGTATCATACTCTATCAAGATCAACCTCTTTCTAACGCTGCCGCTCGTCGTCCGGGATAAATTTATACAAATAATTTATGAACCTAATTTAATAAAAGATTGCAAAAGATATGTAGAGAGAGAAAATGGTAACCCAATCTAAATTTCTTTCAAAATTTGAAATATTGAAAAGAAAGAAAGAGGATAATTAACAAAATTAACTAATTATTTGCCTAATGCTAATTATACCTTCGAACATTAATGATCGTTAGATATAAAATTTAATCTAAGGATTATTAAACCTATCATAAGGATAACATTTTAGAAATTTTCAATGAATCTAATCTCGTAAAAAAATATAAGCTGATAATTTATTGTTACCTCCATAAAGAATTATTTAATTTTTGGTAAGTTACACGCGAACTTAACCGACACGTGGATTGTGCGTCAGTAGGCTCGTACTTCTGTTTTTGGAGAGGACGTGTACCGATTTGATTTCCGAAAGAAGGGCTACTATTTTCATTTACATTGCTAGATGTAGATAATAACAAACTCCAATTTTATTTTCGAATATTAATTATCATCAGATATAAAATTCAATCTAAATATTATTAAACTATCTTGAAAATAACATTTTTGAAATTTTCACAGAATTTAGTCTCGTAAAAAATATAAGGTGATAATTTAATGATACCTCCATAGAGAATTTTTTTTATTTTTGGTAAGCATAGGGAATTTATTTTAAATGGGTTTATGAGGGCTATTAAATGACACCCGAACTTGACCGACATGAATTGTGCGTCTGTGTTTGAGACTCGTACTTCTGTTTTATTGGAGAGGACGTATACCAATTTGTTTTCAGAAAGGAACGGCTACTATTTTCATTATATTGCTAGATTTAGATAGTACCAAATTCCAATTTTGTGCATTCAGAAAGGAACGGCTACTATTCATTATATTGCTAGATTTAGATAGTACCAAAGTCCAATTTTGTGCACAAAATTATAGCGTTAAAATTTTAATACACTTGATTAATAATTGAAATTAGTAAGAATTTTCCATAATTATAAATTTGCACCTACTATTTCTTTAATCAGTGTGAGACACTTAACAGTTCTTCTCAAACTACGTTCACATTGAGTTGAAAATTAAATTTATTTTGATTTTACCAAAATGCAAGAATTTTGATTATGCGAACTCAACATTGAACATAATGTTAACCTATTTTAGTATTATATTATAATTTTTATATTTAATCCAAAATTATAAATATTTTTTAAATAAGTTCTCCTCCACTGTTGTTTTTAAGTGATGTGGGATACTGAACTGACTGAGTTATTAACTTCCAATGCGATTATATATTTTTCCAAATTATGGATATCTAATTTCCGTATTATGCTTAAACGTAATTCTATATTATAAATTCATGTTTTACAACCTTGAATATTGCCAAAGAGATTTGGAAAAAAAATTGCGAATTTTACATACACTTGTTGTAGTCTGGAGGGGCCCGTATCTTTTCAGTTAGCAATAAATATCTCAACTACCAATCCGTTGTTGATCATTTAAAAAATATATTGTTGGACTCACATCTGTATTTTTAGTTTGACCATTTTCTTATATGCCAAAGATTATTTGTTCTTGTGTTTGACCGATAGCTCCAATTTTTATTGGACCCACTGTAAATTAGCAATCCCAAAAAGTGGACGTACTTCCCACAAAAAGGGTGGACGCACTTGTAAAATTGTTTTTGAATTTGTAACAGCATAGCATACACGACGGAGACATAAAAAATTGCCTAGATATTTGTGTCATTTGTAGATGGAATTTGGACGAATAATGTAATAATTTCTAAAATATAGGAGCATTTCATGGTTTCTCTAAAATGTGCAGTGTATAGTAGCATACATCTGAACCATGTTAAAACTCTTAAATACTTAAGACTTGATATTTTTGACTGAAGAATTTTGAATTAAACGTTACAACTTTGTTTCGACTCTTACATTCTAATATGCTATCGAAGAATGGAATTGAAACCCCTAAAAATAAGAATGGAATTGAGACACGTTTTCGGTCGAACCTTGAGAAGTTACTTTTACCACGTTTGGTAGTTGTTGGAATTTCAAAAAACTTGGCAGAGAAGTAGCTGAAGGAATTTAATGAGAATACTACTTGGTTTTTTAGGTGATGGATTATTTATGGAAGGAAACCAATATATACTCTTATTTTATGTGATGGACGTTTATTAACAGAGAAGCACCGGCTGAATAGTTTTGTTGTTTTCATAGAAGCATGGCGGATTCGGCAGAGGAAAGGCTTCTCCCGTCATCAGAACTCGTCAGTTCCGGTGATGATTTTGGCCTGAGTAGTAGAGTTTGGACAGAGTCTAAGAAGATATGGAGGATTGCTTTCCCTGGCATTATAGCAAGAGTGACATCCTTCGGCACCATAGTGATGACTCAGTTGTTCCTTGGCCATGTCAGCTCGCTCGCGCTTGCTGCGTTTGCCCTCGAGCAGACCGTCTTCCTCCGCTTTATCAATGGCATCATGGTACCTTCTAAAGCTCGTTCGCTTCCGTATTCGTACCAGTTCATTTGCCTTGTCTAGTTGCTTATGTTGTGTATTAATGGTTGTTTATTGCAAAGATTGGCATGTCAAGCGCGACGGAAACCTTGTGTGGACAAGCATTTGGAGCTGGACAAACCCATATGATGGGGGTTTACCTGCAAAGATCATGGCTTGTAAATGCTTTTACCGTGACGATATGTATGCCGGTCTTCATTTTCACCAGACAAATTCTAGTTGGTATAGGACAGGATGCATCAATAGCAGCGGTAGCCGGGGAGGTGTCGCTGTGGTTCATCCCATACAACTACAGTTTCGTCTTCGCGTTTTCCATCCAAATGTTCTTGCAAGCCCAAATGAAGAACGAGATCGTCGGGTGGTTGACAGTGCCATCGTTCGTCCTCCATGTTGCATTGTCTTGGTTGTTAGTTATTAAACTTGACTTGGGGATTGCTGGGGCAATGATCCCGCTACTTATATCTACATGGAGTATAGTTATTGGGGAGATTGTTTATTTGTTCTGTGGTTGGTGTCGTGATTCGTGGAAAGGTTTTTCAAAAGCCGCATTTTCGGATCTCTGGCCCGTCATCAAGCTCTCAGTATCCTCCGGAGTGATGCTCTGGTACTTCATGATTTTATTTCATAGAACTGTTCCGTTATATCTGATACTCTATTGGTAAACTAAATAGGCTCTTTGGTTTTTGTCATTTGGCAGCTTGGAGTTATGGTACAATTCCATTTTAGTGTTATTGGCGGGATACATGTCCGATGCCGCTGTTGAAATATCCGCCTTTTCGATTTGGTATGCATCCACTCACCGTTCATTACATGTCGATAGGTTCCACTTTACAGTGGCGTTAGAAGTGTTATCGATGAATGATCTGTTTCTCATGGCAGCCTCAACATAAATGGCTGGCAATTCATGATCTGCCTTGGATTTCTAGCAGCAGCAAGGTACCAATAAGTACTTATCTCTGTGTTATTTTTGGATTTCTTTTTCTATCGAGTGAAAGAATCACTTGTTTATTAGCTGCTCATGATCTGCCTGCCTGTTACAGCGTTCGGGTATCTAACGAATTAGGGAAGGGAAACGCTGCAGCTGCCAAGTTTGCCATAAAAGTGACTATCATCACTTCAGTGTCGCTCGGAGTGATCCTTTTTGTCCTCTGCTTACTCTTTGACAAACAGGTTGCCTACTTGTTCACAACCGAGGAAGCAGTTGCCAATGAAATTTCTCACCTCTCCGTTCTACTCGCTTTCTCAATGCTGCTAAACAGCGTCCAAGCTGTATTAAATGGTGAGTTTGTTGTGCTTTACCACCGCTATTTTCAGCAAGTGTTTTTCCTCTTACCGCCATTATCGTCCAGGCATTGCCGTTGGGTCTGGTATGCAAAGTTTGGTCGCAATTGTGAACTTGGGTAGCTACTATCTGCTTGGATTACCTATAGGAGCCTGTCTCGCATATCTCACCGATCTTAAAGTCATGGTGAGTACTTTCTCTAGTATGATTAGCTTGGCGAGCGTCATTATGGTCGTTCCTGATCATCGTCGACAGTTTCCTTGGTTAACGTTTTGATGATATTGCAGGGTCTTTGGATCGGATTGCTGACCGGAATTTCGATACAAGTGCTATTTGTTGCCTTCATAGTATGGAGATGCGACTGGGACGCTCAGGTTTTTGCCCTTTACTCTGCTTCCAAATCTAGTGCTGTTAGACATCATTATTTCGGTTTCACAACAATGAGGCGGCGGGTTTTCGGAATTTACTTCGCTCCTCTAATTTTTATTAAAAAAATAATGGTCCAAATATTATTGTTTGGTCCATAATGATGTTACTCTATTGCGATATCTTTAGTAGCATTTATTTTAGCTGACTCGGATCCTGCGCTTTATGACAATGTAGGTGGAAAAAGCTTCGAGTCGCCTCAAGACGTGGTACATAAAACCAGACGAAGTTAATGTCGGCAGCAGCAACGGTGGGGCTCCTGCCTGATCT
>SOPF01027699.1:0-12170 GCA_012979155.1 Hypericum perforatum | reverse complement strand
TTCTTACCTATGCGTTGGAAGATGAACCCAAGAGGCATTGTCTAGCAAATATACTTCACTCTCGAAAGAATTGTTTGTAGCGTTTGAAACAAGAGCATAAAGTATGTCAATTAGTCAAGTCACTATACAGGCTAAAACAAATGCCAAAATAGTGGGACAAGAAGTTTGATAGGACAATATTGTCGAATGGCTTTAACATTAACGAGTGCGATAAATTTATATACATTAAAGGTATACCTGATGCTTACGTAATTGTATGTCTATACATGGATGACTTACTAATTATGAGAAGTAATAACAAGGTTATTATGAAAACTAAGAACATGTTAAAATATTACTTTGATATGAAATATATGAGTTTGGCAAATGTTGTACTAGGGATAAAATTCTATAAAAAACAGAGAAAATTATCTTGACGCAATCTCACTACGTGGAAAGCACGCTTAAGAAATTTGATACTTTTGACAAATTAGAGTTTAAGACTCTGGTAGACTTAAATTTACACTTAGCCAAAAATTGAGGGTACCTAATATCTCAACTAAAGTATGTGCAAATTATTATGAGCTCGAGTACCTAATTAATTGCATACGTCCCGATATTGTGTACTTAATTAGTAAACTTAGTAGATTCATAAGTAATCCAAGAAAAGATTACAGGTTAGTGCAGGAAAGAATTTTATGGTACTTAAAGCATATCATGAACCATAACATACATTATGCTAAATATTCAGCTGTATTGGAAAGATACGATAATGTGAATTAGGTATCGGACACTAAGAACTCAAAATCACTAGTATATATGTATTCATCAAAGGAGGAGGAGCTGTGTCTTAGAAGTCCTCCAAATAAACGTACTTAGCTCAATCCACCATAAAGCCAGAGTTTATTGTACTAGACAAAACTGGGAAAGAAGTAGAATGGATCAGAACCTTCCTAAGTGATATTCCTAACTAGAGCAAACTGGTGCCTCCCGTAGTAATACTTTATGACATCATATATATAATCGGGAGAGTATAAAGTATGATATACAATAGAAAGTCTCAACACATCGGTTAGAGAAATAATACTATTAGATAATTGCTCTTTAGTGGGAGGATAATCATTCATTATGTAAAGTCCAATGATAACTTTGTAGAGACATACCTTGAATAGGAATGTAAGTCTGCGTGTATGTAAAGTCCTAATATGATTTGGACTGTTTAGTTGAGTGCAGCCTAGGGTTTTGACCTATTGTAAACTGTATATAAGGCATTGTCCGATGAAATACAAGCCTTAGCAGTATACACTTTTTCATGGTATTAGAGCAGGTTATGCTGATATGATAGTCCACCAAAAATTGACCTACCCGCCACACACATCAAATCCTCTACCAAAAATATGTCTGCCAGTAGAACAATAGGCAGCCAAACTGAGGCAAACCTCTTTGACAAACTTGACTGGAAATGTGGATAGCCAATCCTTATATTACAAACATGCCTCAGATAATCTAGGTCAGGTGTATGTAACTGATTTGCTTCATGATAGAAAATACGGGGAATGGATAGCTGATATGGTTAACGCGTTATATGCAAAAAACAAATTTAGTTTTATTGATGGTGATGCATGTCCAAACTGGATCAATTATATGTGCAAGAATTACACGATCGCACAAGTAATATCGTGATAAGTAGGATCATCTCCAAAGGGAATAATAGATGAAAATTGTTCGTCAAGTACCAGTTATGCGTTCCTAGATCTTAAGCTAAGCAAACGGATCGTTGGATTGATGATTTAATACTACTACTACCAATACTATCATAGAATCTTAAGGTTGTCAATCTCATCTTCTAACGATAATAATAACTAAGCAATAAGAAACTAAGATTGGATTAAATCTATGAACTAAATCAAGGTCATCAATCTTGATCCATGATCATACATACAACGAATATAACAAGTCTATGAAAAGCAAAGAACAAGAAAGTTGTAATTCAAATCAAGCTGTCATTTTTGACTCATGCAACATCGATCAATCAATCGACCAAGTACCTAATGATTAAAGTTTATCAAGCTGTCACTCTTGATTCAAACACACAATCATTCAATCCAACCAATAACAATAAAGAGATTGCTAATGGAGATGAAAGTACCTAGCAGATTCAAGATCAAAGTGTTGCTCATAAGCTTCTTGTCTCAAAAACATAAAAACTAGAAAAGAGTTCTAACAAATCCAATTCTACAACTTGGAAGTTTCTCCTCTCTAAGCTCTAATGATCTTTTCCTCCTCCTCCTAGTTGTTTTGCAATGGCAGCCTACTCCCCCTCTTATCCTCTCCTGTGAGTGCTTGCCACCCAAGCAGTAGACCAAGTCAAGTGGGAAGTTTAGTGAGGTATTTTTTTATGTTCACTGTCGGGGGCCAGCGTACGCTGGAGTTGCATTCTGCCCCCTTTTTGCCTCCTTCTCTTCTTCTGGCTCGGATGAGGCCAGCGTACGCTGGGGTTAGCTGCTGCCCCTTTATGCTCTTTCTCCTCTGTCTCGCTTCGCTTCCTCAGACTAGCCCAGCGAACGCTGGGTGGCCAGCATTTGCTAGCCTTGCATTCTGCCCCTCTTTGTTCTCTTGCCTTCAAGCTTCTACTCGTCGCCCGACTCCATGCACATGACCATCGATCATTGCTCCAACTCCTCGAATGCTCCAAAACACCTACAAAACACACAAAAACAACAGACAATCTTCTCCTTAACAAAACAAACCAAATTAAACAAAATGTAGACGAGAGTCGACTAAACATTTCCTAAAACATGACAAAAACTTAACAAACTAGGACCAAATGAATGCATGTTATCATATGCATCACACCCCCATATTTACATCTTTGCTTGTCCCCAAGCAAAGTGCATCAGAAAACCAACAAGTGGTGCCATCAGAATTCAAATAATCGTCAGAAGATCATCCCCACAATCACACACATCACACCCTTGAGCAATATGAATGCAAAATCCATAGGCAATTATACCCTCATTCGTTTAACCAAGTTTTCACATCTAGTGTTCCAGACTAGAGAGTTAACCACTCGTAGGATAGGATTGATTTAAACTCACAAGTGTATGGTGGTCAACTATCCTACTCTCGATGCATATTCAAGGTCTAAAAGTGTTAAACTTCATACCAAAACACACTCGAAACAAAGTAGATCATGTCATAGGAGGGATTTTTATTAGGTTGTAATGGGGATAAAGGTAAAGGTGGGGAGATAAAAGTGTAGCGCTGATGGGTAAACCACCTAATCCAAGGGTTACAAGAAAGCTAACTCTTGACTATACTACACATCTCACCTTATTATGCATAAACACTCAACCCAAATTACTCACATCCTAAAGAACCAAAAATGGCGAGATAAGTCGCTTACTTTTCACTTATGCCTTTTTCTTTCCAACTTTCCACTTTTTCAATTAATTTCTTCTTTTCACTTTTCTCACTTTCCTCAAGAGAATTTCTTTTCTTTTTTCTTTCTTTCTTTTCTTTTTTTTTCTTTTTCTTTTTCTTGTTTCTCTTGTTTTTTTCTTTTATATCCCAATCTTGCACAACTACTTAGCAACTTATCCCGTCATTGGCTTCAATTCTACCCGTTTTCATCCCAATCTATGTATAAGAAATCCCCCAAGCTATACTACTAGATGAACCCTTACAAAATATTCCCAAAAAATGTCCTAATCCCTTAGATTAAGCAGTTAAAGGTAGGTGGGGTGATGTAAATTGGCTTACAGGTTTCAACTAATAATTCAACAATTAAGCTCAAGCTCGATGGGGGTATGCAATGGATAATAATAGGTTTTTGGCTCTAAGGCTCTAGGCTTTATCAAGATGGCCCTCTGGTGCAATGACAATCTGGAGATATCCTGAGTAACCATCCAAGAAGCAATAAAAGGTGTGTTCTGCCAACCTGTCCAACATCTGGTCAATGAATGATAGTGGAAAATGATCCTTCTGAGTTGCCTTGTTGAGCTTACAGAAGCCAATGCAAACTCTGTGGCCTACTACCATCCTTGTCAGTATGAGCTTGTTATTGGCGTTGGAAATGACAGTGATGCCTCCTTTCTTTGGTACACATTACGTTGGACTCACCCACTTTGAGTCTGAAATGGGGTAAATGATACCGGCGTCAAACCACTTGATAACTTCTTTCCTCACTACCTTCTTAAGATTCAGATTGAGTCTTCGTTGTGCTTCCACTGATGGACTGAAATCATCCTCTAAAATAATTTTGTGCTGACAAAGCGAAGAACTAATCCCTTTTATATCTCCAAGTGTCCATTCAATAGCTTCTTTGTGCTCGCCTACCAACTTGAGAAGTTGCTCTTCTTGATTTTGATCCAATGAAGCAGAGATGATTATTGGCAATTTTTGATCTTCGTCTAAGTAAGCATACTTGAGATGTGCTGGAAGTGACTTGAGCTCCAATTCCGGTGGTGCAATGGTAGACAACTGTAGAATAGGCCTTGGTGTATCATCTAACTCCAACAATTCTGCCGTGCGTGCCCATGCCACCATTTCTCTAGAATCTTTGATGTTGTAAACATCCTCCCACGGAATTTCTTGTACTTGCTCTTCTTCCTTCACAGATACAATCTCATCTACAACATCAATCTGGTAGCAATCATCTTCCGCAGATGGGTACTTGGCTGCTTCAAATACATTAAACACAACCTCATCATCACAAACCTTAAACCGGAGCTCACCTTTCTCCACATCAATACTTGTCTTTCCGGTAGCTAGGAATGGACGACCAAGGAGAAGTGGCATGTCTTGATCTTCCTCCATCTCCATGACAATAAAGTCAACTGGGAAGATTAAAGTGTCAACTTTGACTAGAACATTCTCTATAATCCCTTTTAGTCTTGTTACTGATCGATCGGCAAGTTGTAAGACTATCGAAGTGGACTTCATTTCTCCCAACCCAAGCCTTCAGAATATTGAGAAAGGCATGAGGTTGATGCTGGAACCAAGATCAATCAATGCCTTCATGAATGTTTGATCTCCGATGGTACATGGAATAGTGAAACTTCCAGGGTCCTTCATCTTCTGAGGTAACTCGTGGCTTAAAATAGTGCTACACCGCCTCGTCAATGGAATAACTTCAAAATCATCTATGCTCCGCTTCCTTGAAATAAATTCCTTTATCCACTTTCGATATATTAGCATTTGTTCAAAGGCGTCAAGGAGTGGTATGTTGATATGAAGATTCTTGAAAAGCTCCAAAAACTTGTGATAGCTTGGGTGCATGACTTACTTATTCAACCATTGAGGAAATGGTGGTGGAAGGTACTTTCTTTCTTCTTTCTTCTCGGGCTGCCTCTTTTCTTCTTTTCCTTCAGATTGCACCCTAGCGAACGCTGGGTGGCCAGCGTACGCTGCCCTTGGCTACTGCCTGAATGGTCTTCTTTCTCAGACAAGCCCAGCGTACGCTAGTTGGACAGCGTCCACTGGGTATCACGACTGTTCTCCTCATCTATTGGCTTGATTGCTTCCTCGGATGATTTATTTTCTCCAATATTAGGATTAACTTGTAGCTCTTCCTCTTCCTCAACTATCTTCTTTGGTGGAGGGTTTACTTGAGTCTTCACCATATTCTTTCCCAAGTCCAAACCAATTCTAGTTGTTATTGTCTTGCAATGTTCTTGTTTGGTGGGAGGAGCTTCGGTGTTGCTTGGAAGAGTGCCAGGCGGTCTTGCATTAAGTTGCATTGCCAGTTGGCTAATTTGTACTTCAAGATTTCAAATGGTTGCTTCATGGCTCAACACTTGCTTGCGCAATTCATCCTCACCTCGACGATCTTGTGGCAGTGGTCCTTGCTGCTGCCACCTTTGTTGATATGGTTGAAATTGCTAAGGTGGAGGACCTTGTACATTCCCACCTCCGTAAGATGGTCTCGGATATTGAGGCACCTGCTGTCCTGCATTGTTCTTCCATGAAAAATTTGGGTGGTTTCTCTAACCCGAGTTATATGTACTGGAATATAGATCATTATTTCTATTAGTATTACTCACATAATTGACAAGCTCAGCAATTAATGAACAACTATCTGTGCTATGCGATCCAGTACAAATTTCGCAAACCTAAGAAGATGAAGTTGCTTGCGATGACATTGATCCTTGCACTAGTTATGTAAGTGTTGCAACTTGTGCTTTCAAAGTATTTATCTCATCATTGTCTTCTATACTAACAACTCTTTTTCTTTCGGTTTGATCCCCCCAATCGTGGTTAGTAGTAGCCATGGCTTCAATGATTTAGAAACCATCAGCTTCTGAATTGTTTGTCAGATCTCCTCCGGCCGCTGTATCTAGGTTAACTCGAATTTGCGGCTCACATCCATTATAAAACGTTTGGATAAGCATCCATTCAGGTATTTGATGATGTGAGCATTCGTAAAGTAGTCTCTTAAAGCGACGCCAAGCCTCGTGCAAGGATCTACCACCTGGCTGTTTAAATTGAGAAATCTTATTACGCAGTTGGATGGTTTTACCTGGAGGATAATGCTTTTCCAAGAACTTGTCGGCAAGCTCATCCCATGTTGTGAAGGTGCTGGCTGGAAATGAGTCTACCCACTCCCTAGCATCATCTTTCAAACTATACTTGAACAGTCGAAGCTTGATGGCATCTGGTGTGACACCATTGTACTTCACTGTCGAACAATGATCCTCGAAGTTTCGGATGTGCTTTGCTGGATTTTCTGAGGGATAACCTCCAAATTGGTCTTTTTCAACCATTGAAAGGAGATTGCTCTTGATCTCAAAATTGTTCGCCTCTATGGTTGGATACTCTATGCTTGATCGAAGGTCAACAAGCCTTGGATGTGACTTGTGTCTTATGGCGGTAGGAACATTCACTACTTGTCGATCTACCATCTCTTCGATATGTAAGTTTCTTCTCCTGATTCGTCGAATAGTTTGCTCAATCTCTGAATCTTGCTCAAGAAGAGGTTGGTTCTCACGATGAGTATTTGACATTCACCTCATGTACTTGTATGGTACTATAACACTCAACAGAGAAGATTAAATGCAACAAGTAATAATGAAACAAGTAACAAAGCTTAGTCTCAAAATTAAGAACACTAGTTCCAATATTAACGAAAACAACTTTCAAACTCAAAATTCCCCAGCAACGGTGCCAAAAACTTGATGCGTGTCCAAACTGGATCAATTATACGTGCAAGAATTATACGATTGCACAAGTAATATCGTGATAAGTAGGATCATCTCCACATGGAATAACGGATGAAAATTGTTCTTCAAGTACCAGTTATGCGTTCCTAGATCTTAAGCTAAGCGAACAGATCGTTGGATTGATGATTTAATACTACTACTACCAATACTATCATAGAATCTTAAGGTTGTTAATCTCAATCTTCTAACGATAATAATAACTAAGCAATAAGAAACTAAGATTGGATTAAATCTATGAACTAAATCAAGGTCGTCAATCTTGATCCATGATCATACATACAATGAATATAATAAGTCTATGAAAAGTAAAGAACAAGAAAGTTGTAATTCGAATCAAGCTGTCACTTTTGACTCATGCAACATCGATCAATCAATCGACCAAGTACCTAACGATTAAAGTTTATCAAGCTGTCACTCTTGATTCAAACACACAATCATTCAATCCAACGAATAACAATAAACAGATTGCTAATGGAGATGAAAGTACCTAGCAGATTCAAGATCATAGTGTTGCTTACAAGCTTCTTGTCTCAAGAACATAAAAACTGGAAAAGAGTTCTAACAAATCCAATTCTACAACTTGGAAGTTTCTCCTCTCTAAGCTTTAATGATCTTTTCCTCCTCCTCCTCCAAGTTGTTTTGCAATGGCAGACTACTCCCCCTCTTGTCCTCTCCCGTGAGTGCTTGCCACCTAAGCAATAGACTAAGTCAAGTGGGAAGTTTGGTGAGGTATTTCTTTAAGTTCACTGTTGGGGGCCAGCGTACGCTGGGGTTGCATTCTGCCCCCTTTTTGCCTCCTTCTCTTCTTTTGGCTCGGACGAGGCCAACGTACGTTAGGAAGCCAGTGTATGCTGGGGTTAGCTGTGGCCCCTTTATGCTCTTTCTCCTCTGTCTCGCTTCGCTTCCTCAGACTAGCCCAGCAAATGCTAGGTGGCCAGCATTTGCTGGCCTTGCATTCTGCCCCTCTTTATTCTCTTGCCTTCAAGCTTCTACTCGTTGCCCAACTCCACGCACATGACCATCGATCATTGCTCCAACTCCTCGAATGCTCGGAAACACCTACAAGATACTCAAAAACAACAGACAATCTTTTCCTTGACAAAACAAACCAAATTAAACAAAATGTAGACGAGACTTGACTAAACATTTCCTAAAACATGACGAAAACTTAACAAACTAGGACCAAATGAATGCATGTTATCACATGCATCAGACGGAAGCATCCAACAACTAGTATCGACTTCACCAAATTTTGTTACATGGATATGATTTGATGTCATGGTGAAGGAATGGCTCAAAAGTGTGATAGAGAAAGCGATACTAGCTAGAGTACGATATGCATAAACAACAGCTGAGATCTAGTCCCATCTTCAGGAACAGTTTTGGCAAAGGAAGTGCTCTATGAGCGTATGATCTAAGATGTTCCATAGCATAGCTGAGACAAGACAAGTTGTCTATGTCAGTGTACTACCCCAAAAGGAAAGGCTTGTAGGATGAAATTGAAGCAATCAATCCCCTCCCAAAGTGCACGTGCATAACTGTGCATGTGGCATTCAGAAACAAATGTCACTCATGAGGGAAAAGGAGTGGCTTTATGACTTTTTTATAGAGCAGGATAAGATGTTTAGTGTTGTCAAGACTCAAATCTTGAGCTCTACGCCACCTCTCACACTTAACAAAGCGTATCATCTAGTGGCAGAGGATGAATAACAGAAAAAATTGTCTTTTGCTCATAATCCTAATACTATCTTCGAATGAAGTATTTTTTAGGTATATGCCGAGAGAGTTGGAGGCCAGCAGAAGCCCATAAAAAGAAATAAGCCTAGCTGTGATCACTGTGGGAAGATTGGTCATGGCAAAGACCAATGCTTCAAACTAATCGGGTACCCTTAGGATGGGTAAAGCGAGGGTAGCAAGATGGCAAGATGGTGTAGGCAAAACTACCTACATCAAACAACCCATACCCCCAAGCTGCTCAAGTCTCATCCGAGAGCAGCCCCGTACCCAAACTCATAAAGGACCAATACTCAAATTTGATTAAGTATTTGGGAATGACCAGCGGCAAGAGTAAGCAAAACTTTAGTACTAAAGAATCAAATGTCAACATGGTAAGTAAAGCTCTTTATACTTGATGTATGTGTAAACATACACACAATTGTCTATGATTTATGAGTCATTTTTTGGTATTTTGAGTCAATTAAGTTGTGTTTTGTTATGTATTTTATGTCTTTGTTGTGTCGAGTCAGAAGGTGAGTACGTGTCGAGTTTTATATGTTGATTAGAGGAGGAGGAGTAGGTTATAGATGAATGTCATTTAGATAGAAAAGAGGAATGCATTCAAGAGATGGACTATCGTGAAGGTAGCAGCGATTGCTGACTTTAATGGTTGTCGCTAGGTTTGAGGATTCGTTAGTTATAGCAGACGCTACGAAGGAAGTGGTCACTGGCCAAGGAAAGGAGCCTCACACTCAACAAGCGTTAGATTTATAGCAGAAGATGGGGATGTAGCAGGCACTGATCTGCCAAAATTTGAAGATATTTTCCTATTTAGTTAGTTAGTTCTGGCTCAGCTATAAAAGACTTGAAGCCCTAGGTTTTTAGGATATTCTTGGACGGCTTTAGCACAATCATTTTTACTTCAGTTTTCTTTAATCCAATTGTTCTTACTTTTGAGGATTGTAATCAACAACTTAGACTATTCAATCGACGAGGTATTTTCATAACTCGTAATCAAGCATTGTCTTTTCATTCATGATCTTGGTTATTAATCATTTAAGTGTTCGTGTTGTATGTCTATAATTAAGATTGACAACCCTAGATTTGCATAGTGATTCATAGTTTTAAACACAACTCAATCACTTGATTTCATTTGCTTAGATTAAGATTGAAAAACATAATCCAGTACTTCAAAAATTGATTTAACTGACCCTATAGAGATAATCTTACTTATCTTTATATTACTTGAGCGATTGTGTTCTCTTGCATGTATACTTAGCCTGATATTTATCGCATCAATACTCATGCCTGGATCATTAATTCTAGAGTATCCTAACATATAATTTTTGATATTGATTTATTTCAGGGAACGGTGAAAAAGATGGAACACTTACCTATGAAAATCCTAAATGGGGAGAGTATCCTTATGCATGGGATTGGAGTAGTAAAATCATGTTGAACCACATTCTTTATATTCAAGACTTTAAGGGCAATTTGATATTCCTGAGTCACATAACAAAGGATGTCAATTGCGTGATGACTTTTCTGCCTGATTATTGTGTGATATAGGACTTACCCTTGAGGAGACTGATTAGACTGGGTAGATGTTGTGACAGATTGTACTACTTTAATCAAGTGCAAGATGGTGTGATGGTAATGGCTATTTGAGGGCAAGAAGACATGAAATTATGGCACCAACGACTAGGACATCCCTCTCATAATAAGATGGAACACCTAAGTTTTATTCAGAATAAAGTAGGAAAGGATATACTTGCATTTTGTGAGTCATGTATACAGGCTAAACAAACACAAAGTCCTTTTTCTATTAGTTCAATAAAGACTACTCATTGCTTTGATATGCTACATTATGACATACAGGGACCTTATCAAACTGCTTCCTTAACGGGAGCAAAGTATTTTCTCACTATTGTGGATAACTATAGTAGAGGGACTTAGGTTTATCTGATGCAACAAAAGTCAGAGGTTGGAGAGATCTTACACAATTTTTACAAAATGGCGCAGACTCAATTTGGTGCCCAGTTTAAAATGATTCCTAGCGACAATGGTGCAGAATTCAAGTCAAATCAAATGCTAAGATTTTAAGTAGAGAAGGGAATGAAAGTAGCTACAGATATCTTGCGTCAACACGCCACAAAAAAATGGTATAGTTGAATGCAAGCATAGGCATATCCTTAAGATAGCCCACACGTTGAGATTTTAGGCATAACTTCCTATAGAATTTTAGGGAGAATATGTGCTTACAGCTGTCTACCTCATCAATAAATTACCATCATCATCCGTCAAATTCAAGACATTGTATGAGATCCTCCTCGATAAACCAGTCAATTACAGCAAATTGTGTAATTTTGGATGCTTGTCTTTGCATACATCCTAACTGGAGATAAGTTCAATGAGAGAGGGAGGAAGTGTGTCTTCCTTGGTTACCCTACATGCTAGAAAGGCTATCATGTATACTACTTATTGACCAGAAAAATCTTCACTACTTGGGATGTATTATTTGTGGAAGAGGTGTTCCCCTTCTCATAAATAGTGCCGAAAATAGCGAGTGAAGTGAGTGGACACTTCCCACTAGGAACGCCAGCAATAGTTGAGTCTGATTCAAGAGGGAGCTCAGCTGGTGGAGGAGAGGTTGAGATGAGAGTGAATGAAGAAGATCTGGGTGATCAATATGTAAGCGATCCAACAGTTAGTAAAGGGGGGCAAATAATGAATAAGGCTTCAGCTCCACCCATTCTAATTAGTAATGAAAGCCAACCTCAACAGACTCGCAAAGCACCCGCACACCTCAATGATTATAAAGTCATATTACCACCCTCTATCACATCATAATAGCCTACTCTCCCTTCAGACAACTCAACAGTATATCCTTTATCTAACTTTGTGAGTTATGATCATTTTTCTAACTCACACAAAGCTTTGCTTGCTGATATCACATCCTATGATAAGCCAAGGAACTTTCATAAGGCAATCAAATACAAGCATTAGAGAAAGGCAATGTAAAGGGAGATAGAAGCCCTGGAATTAAATGGGACGTGGACCTTGTAGGAGTTACCAAAAGAAAAGAAGGTAGTTGACTCCAAGTGGGTGTACAAAGTGAAGTTCAAGACGAATGGAGAGGTAGAATGATATAAGACTAGGTTGGTGGCATGAGTCTTCACACAGGTTGAAGGTGTAGATTACCATGATACCTATACACCTATAGAAAAAATCATTACTCTTCAATGCTTGCTCGCT
>SOPF01027697.1:92870-307885 GCA_012979155.1 Hypericum perforatum | reverse complement strand
TGAGCTCCTGTCCTGCGCAACACAATCCCTAGCAGCTGACCTCAACACAACTCTTGCGCTTCATCTACTTTATAATCCGTACAATCAGATTTACATCCTCTTAACTAACAACGAGAACAATTGATCAATTGAACCACCATAACGATAAGTCCCGCATCGTAGGCGAATACTTGGGAATATATAAAGTGGATCGCGGAGGATTTCTCTAGAGGCATCGACCGGCGGTGAGAGGAACCTGGAACGCTTCCCCTTTGGCTCTTTCTGCCAGTCCTTTGGTCCCGCGGCGTCACGCTGTTAATTTATCACGCTGAATTAACCTAATCCAAGTCGTGAAACAGCTATAATTATGGTACAACTATCCCTTCCATTGGAGGGTGCGCCAGGCCCGTGCAGTACTAGTACTGCATAGCATGGGCGACACCCGAGAGCCCCTATCTTTTTAAAGTGGGCCGATGGCCCACATCTCAGATAGATGGGAATGATTGGGTGGTAGCTTCGCCAATTTATATTCGCTTGTTTGGTCTGTGCTCCTGCGGGTTTCGATGTGGGACATGTCTTGATGTGTTCCTTGAACATCTTGCCTCCGGTGAATTATGTCTTTAGTAATTTGGGGATAAATTTTTATGGGGGGAGATTTGTGATAAACTGAAAGTGGTTGGTTATTTAGAAAGGTCGAAAGTAAATTGGTCTTGGAATCAAGGAACTAACTTCATTATGTGATTGAAATTATTTTATATTTTTTTAATATATTTTTGTGAAGAAAAATTATCTTAGAAAAATGGTTGAATAAGCTTAAAGTGAATGAAGTATCAGAATGAAGAATCAACATTATTGAGTGATATTCATCTGAGTAAGATAATAAGACATGATAAATTTGATTGTGTTTGGTACATGTGCACGTTTAAGATCTTAAATGTGTTTGTCTCATGCATATAGATATTGGATAAGATGTGTTCATTTGTATTATAACATGATTGATCATGCTTGGATTATTTCTCAGCTTGGGACTAATTTGCCAAGTTTGATATATTCATATGTGATAGATATGGTCATGGACTTGTGATTATATGATGGGTATGCTATGTTATTTCTGGTGAGAAATGGATAGGTTTTCCCGTGTTAAATGGGGATGTTAGTTTATATGGATATATTTGGTTATGTTGGTATATGTACATATTTCATATCTTAAATGTGATTGTCTCATACATAGATATTGGATAAGATGTGATCTTTTGCATTATGATATGATTGATCATACTTGGATTGTTTCTCAGCTCAGAATAGATTTTTCAGGTTTGACATGTCCATTTGTGTTATATATAGTCATGGAGTGGTGATTATGTGATGCGTATGCTATATTATTTTTGGTGAGAAATATAAAAGTTTTCTTGTACTAATCGAAGATGTTAGTCTATGAACTCATAGTTAGTGGACATCCTAATTTACTACTATTTATTTAGTATGCAATTATTATTAAAGATTTGATGGCCATGTTGATTTCCCCATGCAAAGAGGAAGTAGCCTGTCTAAGCCTATTTATAGCTTAACATTTGCTGACTATATGATTATATGCTTGTGGAGAAGTATCATGATGGTATGCTCGTCCTCATTTTTGTGTGCATGCATTCATGTATAATTAGTTTACATATTAGCATATTATTACACGGTGTTGAACATAATTAAGTTGTGTTTCTCACATATATCAACCATAACTAATAATATTATGTTCTATTTTCTTACTAAGTGTTTCAAACACTTACCCCTTACTATTTTATCTCAAGTTCTCAAAGACCTTAGTTTTCCTTGAGTTTTCAGAGTCTGTGTTCTGATGAGTGTCAAAAATACTCATTATTCGTGTACATTTTAGTGTAGTTTTAGCTTTGTAATTAATTGTTTAAGTGTGTTTTCTTTGTATAAATCTTGTAAATTGTATATTTTGTTCTTTTCACGTGATCTTGTGTTTTTACTATGTTTTCTCATTTTATAGGAGCTTTGTCGACAACATTTGATGAATGCACAAGCAATACTATGAAGGCATGGGCAAGACCACGAGGTTGCGAGCAAGTTGGTTTTGACAAACCAAGGAAAGGAAGGCAACCAATATGAAGGAAAAGGAAGCCCATGGAGTTTTCTAACTCCATTGGGCTTGATCCACTTAAAAAATCCGTGGCTTGCCATGGAGGGCGCCATATGCCTACGCTAGTCTTGACCTCTTCTGACTTAAAAAATCCTAACTTCCTCATACGAAGTCGGATTGAGGCACTGTTAGCGGCATTTGTAAAAAGACATCCTTATCTACAACCCTAATAAAGGGAATTTTCCAGTTCAGAGTCTAAGTGGTCCAAATTGAAAGAAAGAAAGACATCAATGCAACAGTGAGCATGGAGGGCACAAAAAATGGGTTGGAGTGTGCCAAATTGCCACCTCATGCATGGAGGGCACCATTTCTTCAATGGAGGGCACCAAGTATGATCATGCCAGCCATTTAAGTCACACATCTTGCCAAAAATTAAGTGGGAAACATCTTGCCAACTTACCTTAACTTATGTGGACTTTAGATGAAAGTTGGAGACCAAGTTAGATTAGTAGTTAGGATATTAGATTAAGTTAGAATTTAATAATTTCCATTAGCTAAGGCAAGAGGAGGCAGCCAACTCTCTAAGGAACTCATGGACCAAAGCAAAAAAAAAGAAAGAGTGAGAGAAAAGGAGGAGAGGAGAAGCCGTGAGCAAGAAATCAAGAAAAAGAAGAAAAAGAAGGAGAAGGAAGGAGGAGGAAAACTAGGCAAAAACCAAGCTTAGGCTTGGACTTGTAACACCTTCCTTACCCTCTTTACTTCTTTATTTTTATGCTTTCTCTTTGTATATAAAATATATATGTTTGTTTTTGTAAATATGTGTGAGTAGTTATATTTGTGGGTGTGATCATTTGAAATCCTAAACTTAGCTAATGGTTTAAGGTGGTAAAAATCAAATGGATTGTGTACTTGTTAAAAAACTTAATACTTAGTCTAGATTGGCCACCTAAGTCTTCGAACATAATCAAGTCTTGAGACCGAAAGGAGATAGACTTGATCAAACATTTTTTGGAGATAGACTTGATCAAACGTTTAACTTGTTGATCCGTTGCCTTGTGAGATGTGGACTCCTCCTTGGTGATGGATTATCCAAATGGTGATGTTTATAGTTGGTGTTTAGTTAGGATTAAGTGGCTCATGGGGGTGAAAGCACATCAAGTTCACTTAATCCTAGGTAAAGATCAATTTAGACTAATCTAGTGTGAAAGTGTAAATTAGTTGCCTTGAAACATCCGGATCATGACACGAACTTAATAAACCCCACGAACCAATTAGTTTGTTTAGGTGATCGATGGTATCTTACCCACTTTAGTTTAATTTTCTTGTCCTTATATGTGTGTTGTTGTTGTTCTTGTGTTGTTATAACTTTTGAACTAAGTAAGTACAGTCTGAATTTGTCATATGTGTAAACAACCGCAAGCATCTCTTTCTCTGTGGTTGTATAATTGAGTTGAGCTCCTGCCAATACTCTACTAGCGTAGTAGATGACATGGAGCTTTCCCTCTTTCTTTTGTCCAAGCACACACCCCAAAGCTAGATCACTCGCATTACACATCATTTCGAATGGAAGTTTTTAGTCTGATGATGAAATCACTGGAGCTGTGATAAGAGCTTTCTTTAGAGCATCAAATGCCTTAAGGCAGTACTCATCGAAGTTAAAGGATATATCCTTAACTAGTAAATTTGTTAGAGGCTGAGCAATTAGAGAGAAGTTCTTGATGAATCTTCTATAAAATCTGGCATGACCCAAAAATGCTCTAACTCCTTTAGTGGTGGTTGGTACATCAATTTTCTCTATCACTTTAGTTTTAGCTCTATCTACTTCCATACCAGCTACAGAAATCTTGTGTCTTAGGACTATTCCTTCGTCTACCATAAAATGGCACTTTTTCCAATTGAGCACAAGGTTCTTTTCCTCACATCTCTTCAACACTTTGTCTAGGTTGTCAAGACAATGATCAAATGAGTCTCCGAAAATAGAGAAGTCATCCATGAAGATTTCTATAATCTTCTCGTTCATCTCCCAAAAGATAGACTCCATGTAACGTTGAAACATTGCTAGGGCACAACTTAATCCAAAAAGCATTTTGTGATATGCAAAAATAGCAAAGGGACATGTGAAAGATGTCTTCTCTTGATCTCTGGGGTATATTGCAATTTGGTTGTAACCAGAGTAACCATCCAAAAAGCAATAATAAGAATACCCTGTTATCTTCTCCAATATTTGATCAATGAATGGAAGTGAGAAATGATCTTTGTGTGTGACATCATTCAATTTACGGTAATCAATGCACACTCTCCATTCGGTCACAGTTCTTGTTGGAATGAGCTCCCCTTCTTCATTTATCACAATAGTTATTTCCCCTTTCTTGGAAACACAATGTATTGGGCTAACTCATTCACTATCTGAGATCGGATAGATAATTCCTGCTTTGAGGAGTTTTATCACTTCTTTCTTAACAACCTCCTTCATATTAGGATGAAGTCTCCTTTGTCGGTCTACTTTTGGCCTCGCTCCATCCTCGATGTGAATGTAGTGCATCTCAATTTCCGGGCTTATACCATTGATATCAGATATTTGCCAAGTAATAGCTTTAATCCATTTGTTCACAACTGTGAGCACATTCTCTTCTTCTTCCTTAGTGAGCCTATTCGATATAATAATCAGTAATCTCCCTCCATTTATTAAGAAAGCATATCTCAGATGCGAGGGTAGCTCTTTCAATTCTAAGGAAGGAGCTTTTACAATGGAGGGTAGAGTGCAATATTTCAAGTGAATTTCGAGCTCCTCAAGTAGACCTTTCTTGTCAATTTCGTCCTTAACTTCTTCCACAATATCATCCTCTTCTTTCTCTAGTTCTTTATCCTTAATTCTAGAGATGTTCTCCTTGCAGAACTCGGTAATACACTCATCTACAACATCAATTTTCATGCATATCTCTTCATCAAGTGGATGGTGCATAACACTTGTCATGTTAAACTCAACCTTCTCATCTCTAATTCTTAGCACCAATGTACCATTATGCACATCCACCAATGCATGTGCAGTATTGAGAAATGGTCTGCCATAAATCAGTGGACAAATCCAGAACCATAAGGTCAACTAGAAAGATAAACTTGTCAATCTTAACCAGGACATCCTTAACCACACCGAATAGTTTCTTAATTGTTTGGTCTACCAACTGGAGAAGCATAGAAGTTGGTTTAACTTCACACAAACCTAGTTTTTGAAATGTAGACAAAGGCATCAAATTGATACTTGCGCTTAAATCACAAAGACATTTATGAAACTCGATTTCACCAATGAAACAGGGAATTGTAAAACTCCTTGGATCTTTTAGCTTCATCGGAAGATTCTTTGAGATTAGAGAGCTACAACTAGCCATAAGGGTAATTGTCTCTCCATCTTCCCATTTCCTCTTCTTAGTGACGAGTTCCTTTAGAAACTTGGCATAGTGTGGTACTTGATCTAGCATCTCTAGAAAAGAGATGCTAATCTGAATGTTCTTCATTTTCTCTATGAAATGGAGAAAATTTTCATCCATCCCTAACTATTGCTTAACCCTCTGAGGATAAGGCAGAATGGGGACCATTGGTGGTGGTGGTATGTAAATTTCTTCTTCCTCTACAACTTCTTCTTGCGAGACCTTTTCCTTTTGAATTTCTTCCTCCGTATCCTTGTTTAGACTTTCCATAACACTCTTCTTAGCCTTCTCTTTGACTTTTTAAGAAGCTAATTCCTTGCCACTTCTTAAGGTGATTGCATTAACTTGGCCACGAGGATTTACTTCAGTAGAACTTGGGAGAGAGCCAGATGCTCTATGTGTATTTGTCTTTGCAATTTCCTCAAGTTATACTTCCATTTTATGCATGGCAGTAGCTTGCCCTTAAAGAAACTGTTCTAAGTTGTTCTGCCTTGCTTCCTGGTCCACTAATGCCTTCAAGATTTAACTTTGGTTGTCTGATGAGTCTCCCGTTTGTTGGATGAACTTCTCAACCTTGTCAAATCTTTCCTCAAGTGCTACAATTCTTTCTCCTAAGAATCTACGTGGTTGAAAACCAGGTGGTCCTTGTTGTGAGATGCCT
Organism: Hypericum perforatum; assembly: GCA_012979155.1. NCBI lineage: Eukaryota > Viridiplantae > Streptophyta > Magnoliopsida > Malpighiales > Hypericaceae > Hypericum > Hypericum perforatum. The sequence continues at coordinate 301,722 of SOPF01027697.1, read as the reverse complement.
AAAGGCATTCCTTTATCAGAAATGATTGCCATACTATCATCATTGTTTCTATCTTTCCATGAGGAATATGGGTTGTTTACCATTCGGTTTCTTCCTTGTCTTTGACCGCTCACAAAGTTGACCTACTCTGTAAATTGGCTCATCATTGCACATTGATTAATCTCGTGGCTAGAGTTGCCACAAGCTTCGCAATGTTGTTGTAAAGCAACAGCATCAACTTTGTTTAGAGTCAAATCATGCAATTTCTTTGCCATCAAGTCTAATTATGCTTGAAAGGATGAGGAAGAATCAAGTTCAATAATTTGTCTTCTCTCACTCCGCTCAGTTACCTCCCTTAACTCTCTAATGGGTTGTTTCTTTCTCTCCTTTGTGATTATCCTATTTGTTGCTGCCAACTCTTCCAAAATATGGTGGGCTTCATCCTTTCCTTTCTCAGGAAGTTTTCATTGGACGCTGAATCAACATTTTCTATAGTTGTTGGCAATAGGCTAATATAAAAAGTCTTAAGAAGAGACTCCTTAGACAAACCATAGCGTGGGCATTTTCGTTGCAATTCTTTAAATCTTTCCCAAGTTTCACTCAAAGACTCTCCTTCATATTGTTCAAAGTTTGTGATCTCCTTAACGAGCTTGTTAGTCTTTGAGTAAGGGAAGTATTTGTCAAGGAAAGCATTTGCTAATTGCTCCCATGTGGTTATTGGAGTACCCTTAAGCTACTTATACCACAGCCTAGCCTTATCCCTTAATGTATAAGGAAATATTCTAATCTTAACAGCATCATCAGATGCTCCAAGATACTTAAAATTATCAGCTAATTCCATGAAGTTCCCTAGATCTTCATTGGGATCTTCATTAGGTAAACCATAGAACTGACCTGAAGCTTGAAGTATATGAATCATGGCCAGCTTAATTTCAAAGTGGTTAGCTTCAACAGCTGGCCCTTGGATTCCAATTTTTGCTCCTTCGTATGTCGGTCTTCCATGATCCATTAGAGAATGTCTAGGGCATGTATTCCAGACCCTTGACCCTCTTGCCTTTGGTCCATTCTTTCTTTTTCTCGTCTCTCCCTACACAATGACCTTTCTAATCATGTTATTTCTTCTTCAATCTCCAATGGAGAAATATTGGTTGAATGGGTTAATGGCATACACGTAACTTGTCAAGCAAGATAAGTTACTTGGTCAAGAAGTAAATAAACAATAATGAAAAATAAAATATATTAATATATATTGATCCAAGTTCGTAAACCTAATTGAGAGTCTAAATTCTCAATTCTCTGACAACGGCGCCAATTGATGGAGGTCTCCGCAACTCTTAGTAAAAGTGCTACCATAATTCTGCTTAATAACGGACAATGGGTCGTTTATAAGGTCTTCCTGGCATACGCCAGAGATGGGTGGCATGCGCTACTCCTAGACCAGCCCGAAACTCTGGCACACGCCAATCATCACCTGGCACGACCAAAAACTAATGAACTAACAAACCTGGCATGCACCAACTAGTGTGGCGTGCACCAGTTAAACAGCAGAATTGCAGCGAATTGCAATAAGAGTAAGTAGGGTTGTCGATCCACAGAGATTGAAGTGTTAGGCCTACTTTAAGGTTCACATAATTACTAGGATCAGATTATGAAGTTTTTAGTTGAACTTAAGTGATCTTAAGTCTTAAACATCAAGCATCAAGAGCATAAGAACAAGCACATAGATAGTTTATAACATAAAATAGACTATCAATAACTAAAAAGCTAAAAGCGAGCTAAGTACCTTAAAAACTAATATAACCAAGTGATTCAGGGGGTATACAAAGCATGTGACATGGTACGAGTGTTTCATAGGCAATCAATCTATACTTTCGCTCTAGAAAGATCTAAATTGACCCTTAACCAAGCCTAGAAGACTAGATATGTTCTTTCGACCTCATCAACCAACTAAACTCAATCAAGAACCAACTATGCATATCACTCAAAGCATAATCAGTAACTAAGGAAGATTTCTCTTCAATCAAAGCAACAGATCATCAAACTAACGTTTTTATCAAACCTATCTCCTTTTGGTCTCAAGATTTGACTAAGTACAGTAACTTGATGATCAAACAAGTTAAAGCATGGCATGAAGCTCGTTAATAAGAACATGTTCCTACACATATTAACCCCTCTAAACTGTGGCTACATACAAGGCATTAAGGCACAAAACTCACAGCAAACTACTCACTCATATTTATATAAACACAAAGCATTAATCAAAGATAAAAAGTAAAAGGGAGAGAGACTTATCAAGACTCTAAGCTCTCCCTCTTCAAGTCCATGTTCTTCTACCAAAAACCAACTTTTACTTCTGTATTTTTGTCCAAAGTTCTTCTCTCCTTTAGTTTACAAAGCAAAACTAGCATATATACTAAGCAACTAATGGAATAGTTAACTAAATATCTAATCTAACTTATCTACTAAAATATCTAACCTAAAAATATCTAAAAAGAGTTAGCCATTGTCCCCATTTTGTTCAAAAAACTCTAAACCGCCGTTGTCAAGTCTTGCTATTTGTTTGTCCAACACTCATCTTTATTTTTCTTCTGTCCATCTGGTCTGGCGTGTGCTTACTTCAAGTGGCATGTGCCAGGTCTTCGCATTTTTCCTCTTTGAGTGCATCTGGTCATCTGAGTGAATGGTCATCTGAGTAATGGATACTTGGCGTGTACCATAGAGGCATGGCATGTGCCAGCTTCTCGTGATAAGCACTCCTTGGCATAGCAACTTTCTTCTTGTCAATCCCTTGTGTGTTCGCTCGAACGTCCTCCACTATTCCTCAAATATGCTCCTAAAAACAAGCAAACATAATGAAAAACAATAAACTTAACATAAACACACAATGAATGAAAACTAACACTAAGACAACTAAAACCTAACTAAATCAACCTAAAACACTAAGAACGATCAACTAAAAGGATACGAATAATGAGTGTCTTTGACACTCATCAGGGCTTAAGAGAACACAGGAGAGGGTGGCTGGGATTTGAAGTTTATGAGGAGAAGGATGGGTAGTTGCCTTTTAACCTAGTTTTTCCAACTACTAATGGTCGCTATAAATGTAGCGATTTGCTACTCCAAGAGAAAAGTCCCTTCTCAGCCTTGACTTTTTGGCGATTGCTATAAATGTAGTGCTCGCTAGGGTCGATGGGCATTGGATCTGTGAAATAAGGGAAGGTGTAGGTGAGAGCAAAATCACATATGGAAAAACATGCCAGCGGAAAGTCATAAAAATAAAATGAAAAATACAAAAAATAGTCACACGAACTAAAATGTTAAACATGTTAATTTTAAGTCGTTAGCTTGACTTGATAGTTTTTCATTTCTCAAAGTGAGTCTGGTGGGGTAGGTGCCCTACAACTCGAGTCATGTGCTAAGATAGTTATTGCTATGGCCTTGCCTTTAATTTCATTGCTATTCTTTAGCTGATTGAACAGTGTTGGGTTGCCATCTTCACTGATGATTGTAGAAGTCTGACGCACGTATTCTGCCATATTCTGTGTTTTGTCAATCATAGAATTAATGCTCATACAAACTTCTTTATCATCGTGGTGTAGTGCTTTGGACATTTGATATTCCACCTTCTCATCACCAATATAGAGGGTCAACTTACCATTGTTGATATCAATCAACGCTTTACTCATGTTGAGAAATGGTCTGCCAAGGAGGAGGGGACAATTCGTGTCAGGGTCAAAGTCTAACACCAGGAAATCTACAGGAATGTAGAACTGTTCAAACTTCACAAGGACATCTTTTGTGATTCCGTGTGGTTGCTTGACTGATTGATCTACTAATTGAAGGCACATCTCTGTTGGTTAAAGATCTATAAGCTCATGTTGTCAAAAGATAGTGAGGGGTATGAGATTAATGCTTGCTCCAAAATTACAAAGACACTTGTCAAACTCAATTTCTCCAATATGGCATGGGGTAGTAAAACTCCCTAGATCTTTGAGTTTGGCTGGAATATTCTTAGAGATTAGTGAGCTATAGTTGGCGATCAAGACGACTGTTTTATCCTTGTTCCAAGTTTTCTTCTTGAGGAATTTAGAATAGAGTGTCATATGGTTGAGCAACTCAAGGAAGGGTACACTGATCTGAATTCTTTTGACTTTCTCTAGAAAACTTAGGAACTTCTCATCTATTACTGGCTTTTTCTTCAACCTTTGAAAAAATGGTGGTGGAGGAATCTTAGGTGCTAGAGGTGCAACTGGTTCTTCCCTGTCTCAGGTTGATGTTGCGTCAATCTTTGGTTTATTTGCTGTAGCAGGTCTGAGAGCTTTGATAGGAGCTTCAATTTCCTTTCCACTACTGAGTGTTATGGCTTTGACATCTCTTTTTGGGTTGTTCTCCGTGTTGCATGGTAAAGTACTGATTAGTCTACGAGCGTTCAAGGTAGCCAGATTCTTAATTTCCAATTCCATCTTCTTCAGCTGCGAAGCTTGACCCCTCAGATATGTCTCTAATTCTTGCTGAAGAGCTTCACACTAGTCCATGCACTAGACCATTAGGGTTTTTTGTTGGATGGACTACTGCACCACCCCAACTGGTCAATCTTGGAGTAAGCACTGTTTTGTTCTCCAATTAGCTGATCAATCTTGTCTCCTATTACCTTGATTTAGTCACTCAAGTATGGTTCTTGAATTCTTGCAGGGTGCCAGTGTTACTCACTTGTTGCTCGAAACAAGAAAAGTTCAGTTGAGTATTTTGTGGGCGAGGGTATCCAAATTCAGGAGGTTGTTTATTTGCAATAGCTTGAAGTTCTTGCATCAATGAACACTCAATGATGGGATGCGCTTTATTACAAAGCTGATAGGCCTTTTAGATCGCGGCAGCCTTGCCCTTGCTTGTGAGAAGGTCATCAAACTTTTTAGAAAGAGCTTCCATGTTTGCTTCAAGCTTGCTGATCGGGTCTACTGTATACATTCCTTTGCTGTAGTCTTTGGGAGCTGATCTGACATACTCATTGTTCCACATGCCATTGATTTCTGCCATTTTCTCAACCAACTGAGCCACTTCCTCAACTAATTTGCTCATGAACACTTTGTTAGACGAAGTGCTGATATGTGCTCGAGATGATTCATCAACTCCGCTGTAGAATATCTTCATAAGATTTTCTTGGATTACATTATTCTATGGGAATACTTTCTGTAGGGATCTGAACCACTTCCAGGCATCATAGATGTTTTCACCATCTTTCTAGTGGAATGTGTTGATATCTTGGAGGAGTTGTGCTGACTTAGCCATTGAAAAATATTTCCGGAGGAAGGCTTGAGTCATAGCTGTCATCTGGTGAGCACTTTACCCTCCAGATTATCATACCAATCACGGACTTCGTCTCGCAAAGAGAATGGGAATAATCGGAGTTTGATAGCTTTAGAGGTCACTCCTTGGAATCTCATGATTTTGCTAACATCCTCAAATCTTTTGAGGTGAGCATGAGGGTTCTCCTTTAGGACTCTGTTGAATGTAGCAGATTGATTGCAGTAGCTGGACAATTCTAAAGAGAATGTGAAAGATTGAGGAGCCTTCAGCTTGTTCTTCATTATTAGTAGGCCTGTCCCATATCAGAATAGATGATTCCAAAAAGGATCTATGCTAGTGCTGTGATGTGGCAGGATCGACGAGTGCACCTTGCACTTCAATTCATTGGTTTTGGGCCATCGCTTCAGCTTATGTTTTCCTGTCTCTTTGATTTGCCTGTTTAAGAGCTCTGATGTCGATGTGTAACAAAGTATTTGGGTCCAAGTTGGGTTCTTCACTACGAGTCCTAGGCATGCACTAGAGGTACCTACAAAGAGTCGTAAGTGGGGTGAGTGATCAAGATACACAAACTAAACTGCTATAAATTTCACATCCAAAAATTTTAGTTCCCCGGTAATGGCTCTAATTTGACGTATGGAAAATTTATGTACAATCTAACGTGCAATCAAATAGTATAGTGAGTAAGTAAGGTTCAAACTGAGGGTTAGACACAAAATTAGACAATCACAAAAGTGGGTCACGATTATTTTTAATATGAAAAGTTTATTGACGATAAAAGTAAATAATGCTGAAATATAGAAATATAAATGAAAAGGGTTTTAACGATAAAGACGAACTGAGCACGATACCTTCATAAGTCTACTGCCTATATCAAGGTTATGATTCTTATGACATCCCAACTAGTACTTAGAGTTGTCTAATGTATCTACTTAACACTTTTGCTCATTAAGTTGACAAAACCAAGATCGTAAATCCCTAAGTTACTAATTAACACTTTCGCTTATTAACCAGGCTTAGAACTAAATCAACCTTAATTATAACGATCCCTCCTAATGGGTTATTCTTACGATATCAAGATGTCTCATTAATACCTAAGAATATGCTAATTGATTCTTCCACTAATTTGAGTGCTTGTAGGTCCACTATCATTAATTTAGATCGTAACATAGGTGATGAGGCTAAGTTAAGCATTACGCCTACCAACAAGCAACTACTTCGTATGATATTCAAACCATAACCTGATAAAACAACCAACTACATGATTAAGGCATCGCACTCAAAATGAGACTACTCGCTACACATGACAACAACAGCCAATATAACGAATAGAGAATTCATATTAATAAGATTGGGCAGAGAAAGCTTAGTCTGAATGATTCTGCCTTCTACCCAAGAACGAATTAACCAAATCTGGAATGAGACTAGGGCTAAAGGCATATTAACAAAATGAGACTACTCGCTACAAATGTTGTTTCAAAGTATTTGTGAACAAAAGTTTTCCCTAAACTAGGGCTGAGGCATATTTATACCCTAGCCGCAAAAAACCCTAATAAAATCTGGAATTCTTCCTAACTAGCATGTCCAAATTTACCAAATCAGATCAGCCAGCAACCGCTGGACTTGGAGTTCAACTATAATAGCAAACTAAAACACCGAACAAGTGCCATAATCATTGTGATAACAATGTATATTTTACCACTTAGATACAAAATTACAAGGCTAATCTAGCACACATCAATTACTGTGTCTCGACTTCCCTCGACCAAGAAATGAGTGAATTTGTCGAAATATGATCTGGATCTAAGTATCTTTTCTTTCTTGCTCTTTTACTTCTTCTAGGTTTGCTAGAAGATGTATCATCGGAGTGTCGCTTCCTACTACTTTCCAAAGAAGTGGAAGGATTTGATGCTGGTATTTGCATTGACTTATCAATGTTAGAATCTTTGAGAAACTTGTTCTCAAAAAATTCTACATACCTTGATTCCACTGTGACTTAAAAATCTACATCCAATAATTTATATGCCTTAGAATTTTCAGCATATCCCACAAATACACTCTTTTGAGCTCTTAGTCTAAGTTTAACTCTTTTAGAGTCAAGAACCCTATAATAAACCACACAGCCCCATACTTGTAGATATCCCAAACCTGGAGGTCTTTCTTTCCATAATTCATAAGAAGAAACTTTAAAATGCATAGATGGAATTTTATTATGCACATGACAAGCAACGAGTAAAGCTTCTCCCTACAAATTAGTTGACAATCCAAAACTTAGGAGCATGGAATTTACCATGTCCTCCAAAGTCCAATTTTTTTTCCAGCCAATCCATTTTGTTGAGGAGTATAGGGAGCACTATATTGATGAATAATTCCATGTTCATCGCAAAATTCATTAAAATAACCAGGAAAATATTCACCACCTCTATCACTCCTAAGAATTTTAATTTTCTTTTCTAATTGATTTTTAACTAATACCTTATAACTTTTAAACATGTCAAAGGATTGATCCTTATGCTTTATTAAGTAAACACATGTATATCTAGAATGATCATCAATGAAAGTTAGAAAGTATCGATTGTCACCTCTAGTTATAACACCATTAAATTCGCAAAATTCCGAATGAATTAATTCGAGAGGTTTGGAATTCCTTTGAACTTTAGGGAATGGCTTCTTAGTCATTTTATATTTCACACATACTTCGCATTTATTTTCATGTTCTTTGTCATATTCAATCAATACATTTTTAGCCATGAATTTCAAAGATCGATATCTAACATATGCTAATCGACTATGCCATAAATTAAAAGACTCAAGCATATAAGCATAAACTTCATTCTTATTAATACTTAGCTTAAACATGATATCACAAGTATAACCCTTTCTGACAAACATCCCATTCTTGGACAATCAGATGATCGGCCTCAAGTACAACTTTGAACCCCTTCTTGCTAAGCAAGGTACCAGAAATTAAATTCTTCCTAATATCGGGTACAAAAAGTACATTAACAAGAATCACGACTTTTTTGGAAGTGAATGAGAGATCGGTAGTGCCTTTTCCGAGAAATTGAACCCCTTCTTACTAAGCAAGGTACCAGAAATTAAATTCTTCCTAATATAGGGTACAAAAGTACATTAACAAGAGTCACGACTTTTCCAAAAATGAATGAGAGATTGATGGTGCCTTTTCTGAGAACTTTATATGTGTTGTTATTTCCCATAAGCACTTGTTGATCTCCAAAACTTTCAAAGTGCTTGAATTGGGATCGATTATTGCAAACCTGGACTGTTGCGCCGGAGTCATACCACTAGTCGTTGGACACATCTTTGGTTGTCATATTCACTTCTGTGATCATGCTTACATGCATACTTGAGATAAAAGCAACCAAATGGATCATGACAACCTAACTTTTTAATGCATCATCATAAGTTAGACTGAAAAAAACTACCATTCATGGCTAAGTCCCTCACATAATAAATAGTCTAGCAACTTGACTTTTTGATGCTTCCCTTCACAACTAAATTCTTCAAGTTATATGCTATTCTCTTGGAAAATATTGAAGGTTGTGCTCATCACTAGGGACAAATGGAGGTCATATTACCTAAAGCATTTAGATCCCTCATCACTACACTCTCTAAATGTTAGCCTAATTGAGCTCTTTAAGGTCCATATTAACTTGGATATTATTTTCATTAACTTGGTCTGCATTGAAATTCAAAGAACATATATTGAAAGAAGGAGAAGATTTTTGAGAGTAAACTAGTCTAAAGTAGAAGTCTAAAATAATTTTGAGTCCAGAATTCATTCAACAAATCTAACCTTTCTTCAAAAAGATAGTTATGGAACTTGAAACAATTCCCAAAAAGATAGCTATACAGCCTAATTTTTTTTTGCATGTGATGCTTGCCTAGCGGGAAGGATGGACGGTGCTATAGCCTATATGCTTTTCCCTTCTCAACCAACTTACCCAATTTGTAGTCTCTTATAAACTTGTCTTGCTATATGGATACAGTTGGATTACTAAGATTTAGCGATCATCATACAGGTGCATTGATTAGGGGGTTGAGATGTCAACAATATAGGTGAATCACGGCTACTCCACGATTAGGAGCAACAAATTATTTTAATACATTTTTGTGTGAGCAGGGGGTTTTTCGGATTACTTTAGGTCCTAGAAAGCATCTAACTTATTGCATATATTATGCTTCTGTTATATGCATTTTATATAATCCAAATGATCAGTAACTCATGTCTTCAGACACGTTTAGTTTTAACATTATTCACAAGAGCAATATAAATATTTTACTAACAAAAATTTAGGGTTATAGTCATTTGTTTATGTCATTTGTCTATGCTGATGTAGTTATGAGTCATGGAAACAATTTATTTCATCTTTCATTGTTTGTGTTGGGCACTTCACAATATTTGGCAAGGTTTTATGTTATTTGAGAAACGGTATTGTTTTTTAGTGTTAAATTATCGGATTGGCATGACTGCAAATTCATGTGGTGAATTTACAAAATCATGTTTTGAGATTTTGTTAGCATTTTTTCGAGCGGTTTTGCTTATGAAAAGTGCAAATTGAAGTTTAAAAACATTTCAATAATGCGCATGTGAAACAAAGTGGGCTTGTTTAGATTGAAAAATATAAATAAAAATAAAAAGATTAGATCTCCCTTCACAAATGGAAGGTGACTAAGTTTTTTAACGACAAATATTATTTAACACCATAGATATAATGAAGACCGATGCACGCGACCGATTGCACAAAGGACGCAACGTCATGCATGGCACCGGGAAACGACAAAGCAAAGGGCACACCCCATTCTATGTGTACAGGGTTGCAGATGTTGGGGTCATAAAAAATACACTCATGAAACAAGGGAAAAAAGCACACGACGGCGAAAAGGAAGGTGACGGATTGAGGAAAGAAGAGAATTGTAAAGATTATATATGGTGAACAAGCACACACATTTCTCTATTCTTATTTTTTTTTTTGGTAACATATTTCTCTATTCTTATTGAGTTGTATAAATTCGCTCTATCTAGATAAAAGGAAAAATAAGAAACTCGATGATGAGGAGTTTCAATGAAGAATTGTAGATCAATTTGCCTGCTTCCTGCATATTTCAAATTATATTTCAACTAATTTGAAGATAAACTCTATGAAATGAGACAATGATTGAATTAAAATAATTTTTTAAGGATTGCGTTAGAAAAGAATCTTATATTGTAACTCATCCCTTGATTACTCCATGCCAGATTTGTTTGCGAATCTTATTGTATTTGCATTCAATTGCTCCTCTAGTAAAATTATTTGCCAGGGGGCTATTTGTTGTCAAGGGACTATCGGTTGACTACCGCTTGTGGGATTAGTTTGTGTTTCTGCGTACATAAAATTTACCTCTTCTTTCACCCATTTTTTTTACCTCTTCAACATAAATATTTTACCTTGTATCCTGCTCGTTACGATCACTAAAATGATACATAAAGATCTATTCAGCGGCTAATTAAACTTCAAGTTTAAAGGGGAGGATAAGCTTTGAGTAATTTGCGTTTTCCAACTTCCAACCCTGAGAAATACACTTGACTTAATAAATACTATAGCTAAACGATGGCTTTTTAGTGTAAAGTAAGAGACGTACACTTTCTTAAGTCACCTGAAGGTGGGGTGCGTAAACTAGAAAAGCATAAAAACTCCAAATACAGAGACCGCTGTTTTAAACATAATAAAGAAACATGAGAAATATCCTCAAACAATCTATTTGCTCTCCAGTTATTTATCTGATAATTAAATAGAATTTGTAATTTGAAAATATCTTAATATGTATGAGGTTTAGTAGTTATTTAGTTATCGGATAAATGTATCAAAACTAATGTAATGAAATGGAATGGAATCAAGGTGATTTGAACTACTAATTTTGTGGAAATAAAAAAATATTAATATCTAAGTAGGCTGAATAACCTATAAAAAACGCACCTGGATAATCAAGTATGTGGCTAGAAAAACATGTGCCGGTACCACGAGACTCCGTCTAAAAGCCTGTTTGATAAATGCACATTAACATTGTGCTATTTTTATGAACGCAATAGATTGCGCGTAGAACTATGATTGAAATCATAGGAGTTAAAATATAATTACCTGTGGAATTAGAGTAGCCATTGCAATAGCACCGCAATAGGTCAGTAGTATTAACCCAAAACCAAAGAATACAACTTTTCTGGGACCACAGATTGATGCCAAAGTTGGTACGTTATGTCTGTTGCGTTATGATCAATTTCAAAAGGAATTGGAATTCCAAAAAGCAAAATTTTGGTACACAATCCATAAGAATAAATTACATCCCATACAATAAGTAGAAGATTAAATTAATAACTTACTTCTTGTCTCCTTCCAAGTCTTCGATATCTTTTAGGGCACCAACGGCAGCGATAAAAAGCGCGGAGAATGTGGTTATGAACATCACTGGCATGCTTTGTGCCAAAGTTAATGAAGTTTACAGGTATTATAAGAGAAAAGTATTCAATAATAAATATAAGAACAAAGTAACCATCCTTCACATTTTTAGGTGCAATTATATATGACATTTTTACGTAAATGAATTCAAAAATGTACGCCAAAAACAATAATATTAGAGAAAAATAATAGACTAGTGATTATGTGGGTTAGACATATAATCTGGATTCGCAATCAATCACCATAATACCTAAACATTCACATTGTTGTGAGGCCTAATGCCAATGTCCAATCATTGATTGGACGAAGTCCTAACTCACCATGTTAAAAAATCAGCAAGTAAACACCATTTAAACCCTGATATGGCCATCAATTATATGGAAACTTCAACAATTAAGAAACTTTAAACAAAAACACTTAGTTCTAGTCGTAATATCAATTATATGGGCACTTTTTTTTCTGGATATAAACAAACTCAAGCTATAAATTTAGAATACGGTATGAAATAAAACAAGTGACAAACAAAACAAATCGTTCAACCAAATATATTCACCTTCTTGAGTAATTGGTCCAATACATGATCAATTCCACCGTAAGATTCATATTAGAGTTACCAATCCAAATACAAGAATCCGAAACCCTGATCAAATCCGCTGACACTAATTTGTAGTTCTAGGGTAATGGACCGAGTAAACCAAATCCGTGAATGGTCAACACTCATTAACCTTAATGACCTACTATATTCTCGCCGATACTTAAATGTAACCCATAAATTTTTTAAAAAGTAAATTTTATATCATAATTACACCCACGAGAGAATGAATCATAAATCTATGTCAATTTATCCACGTCTTTTTTCTCGCTTGCTTACTGAGGTAGGGCCAACAAAGATGTCTTTTGGATGTTTTGGTATTGAGAATGAGCTACGTGAAGTGCTAGAGTTTGTCGGTTGGCAACTTTTTACTGACCTCACTATTGACATTGACCCTAAGGTCCTATTAGAATTCTACTACACGATTGTGGTCAAGGCTGACTACTCCCACTTCACGCTGCATATTTATGGTACACCCATCACTATAGTAGAAGCACTGCTCAGTCAATTTTTAGGCATTAAGAATGAGGGAGTGCAGTTAGATTTTACTTCCAATGACACCGCCCATAGTGCGGTAAAGCCTTTCCAATTTTCCCTGCTTTAAGGCACTTTCTCCAGCTATCCTTATTAAAGAATTGCACCTTAGCATTCTACACCGCTTTACGAGTCATGGTTTTAGCAGTCAGCATCTAGATGGTCGAGTCACTAGGGGTCAGCTGTACGCGCTTTGCTATATCCAACATAGGAAGCTGTTTAGCACGTTCGCGTTAATCTGATGTCATCTCTCATACACTGCAATGGAAAAGACCACAGAATCTTGGTCTTGATACTTTGATCTCTGCTTTAGTAGCACATTTCCTTCCACGTTACGAGGTAGAGAAGGTTTCCGACGGTGTCATTAACTACAACAAGCTGGTGGCCTAGCACTTGGTCTCCAAGATCGAGAGGAGTGGCATGACTTCCTACGCATTCATCAAGTGGGAGGACTACAAGGTCGTCCAAGACCAACTTCGCAAAGACAACAGCTTCCCAATTCCAGAGCACCAGGAAGAAGTGAACAAAATGATAAAATACATTGGTAAACTGGAAACCCAGGTTGAGACCCTAACCAACTACATCGATGACTTGAGGCTCCAGGTCGAGACCTTGGTCAGCAATCAAGTTGAGCATTGGGAGTAATATCATGCCGATTAAGAGGACCTTCTAGACTGGCTCGCAACCTGTGACGTCACTGATGTATCTAACTGGGCCTGGCTCCACCAGTAATTTGGGACACCACCTCCACCACCTCCTTGACCAGGGAGCACCACCTCATTTTCTCTTTTTAATTTTCTTTTATTCTTTGTGTTTGCATATGTTTTCTGTCTGTTATTTTCCTTGCATTCTGTTTTCAGTTTGCCCCACATTGAGGACAATGTGTTCAATAAGTATGGGGGTGTGTGCATAAGTTTATGCCTCTGTTCATTCTGCATGTATTCGTTTTGTGTGATCATTTCTTGTGAATGTAGCAAATTGTCAATTTTTGTATGTTTTTGCTTGTTTTGTTTTTGTTTTTGATGGATGTGGCCTTCTTGGAACTGTGTGTGTCTTGTGCCTTTGATTAAAGTGCTCTTCTCCTATGAAAATGATGAACTCCATTTAGAAGTGTTGAAATTTTTTCCTCAAGCCTAAATCCCATACCGATCAGAAATTGAATTAAAAAGTAAAGTGTAGCACCATATAGAGATGACATCCTCAGCTATTTAGGTTAGTAATTGCACCAGGTGAACTAGATTTGAGAATTGACGAGTGACCTGGTGAGATTTTTTTAAGCTGAAGGATGAGATAACCATCTCTAGTCATTCATGAGGTACGTGCGTGATCTGGTTGATGAGAGTGGTATGCTAAACACTTATTATAACCTCCTAGCATAGGATTAGTTACATATCGGAGGCTATTTTGATAATTAAGCCTAAAGCTTTAGAGCCAAAATCCCTTTATTATCCGTTGTTTAGCCCCATTGAGCTTGAGCCTATTATTGAAATGATCTAAACTACTGTTTGAATCCATGCTTACAACCTACCCCACCTTTGACAACCTTGTCTGAGGATGCTCTAGATACTCATGTTTTGGGGAAAGTATGTAAGGGTCCACTTGGTAGATTACCTGGGGGGAAATAATTGAACAATGGGAGAGAAGGGTAGAATAAAGGCCAACAAAGAAACCAAGACTAACCACCTTGAAAGTGTGCAAAAGAAAGAAAGAAAGAAAAAATGAAGTGAAAATATGAAAATCAAAAGAAAAAAAAGTGGAAAGTTGGCAAGAAATAAGTGAAGAACAATGGGAAAGTAGAAAGTTGGAGAGTGGTGTTGAAAAGAAAGCACAACGATAGGGTAGCAAGTCTCGAGTAAAGATGGCTTTAGAATTGGGGAGTTTGGGATAAGCGATTAGCAAATATAGCTTGAGATGTTTAGAATAGACGAGAGTTAGAAAATTTTTGTATATCTCCTCGGATTGGGTGGTTTAGCTACCTCCCATACATTTATATCCTTACCCTTACCTTAGCACCATTACAACCCGATGAAAAAGTCTCTCTTGATTACGAGTCATGTGCTAGTTGAGGTGTTATTTAGTGTGATGTATACCATTTTGAGATCTTGAACACATGCGTGAGTGATAGGAAGTTGATCACCAGACACATACATGAGTATAAAGAAATTTGAACCTCAGAGTGGTCAAATCTCAAGTATAGTCCATTTAGTGGAAGAGTAGGTTAAACAATCAAGGGTGTCGTGTCTATATAGTTTCTATTTTAAGCACTTCAACAAGATGAATACTTAGTGAAGAGGTACGACATTGGGTGAATTGATCAATGCTCAAAAATGACCGGTCAATCGATGATTCTAATGCACTTTCCATGAGTACAAGCAAAGGAACAAGTGAGGGGGTGTGATGTGCACTAGATTAGCCTTGTAATCGTGCATCTGTGTGGCAAAATAAGCATTATTATCGCAATGATTGTGGCACTTGTTCGGTGTTTTAGTTTACTATTATAGTTGAACTCTGAATGATCACTTATTGGACATTTACACAGTTTTTGCAGGTGAAAACAAAGCAATATGGAGTAAAGCAATAAGGTGAATTGACATGGAGGTCATTGAGTGGAGCCAGCGAGCGCTACAGAGTCAGTGAGGGATAGGCAAGGAGAAGCAAGTGTTGGAGCTAGCAGAAATCCCTAAAGTAGTGATCGCTACAAGTCTAGCGGTCACTGGCCCATCTAATTTAGCAAATTTGGACTTGCTATTCTAGATTTTATTAGGTTTTTTGGCGGCTAGGGTCAAATATGTCTCTAGCCCTAGTTTAGGAAAAACTTTTGTTCACAAATAGTTTGAAGCAATATTTGGGAGGCCTTCAGTTGGATTCAATTAATTTGTTCTCGGGTAGAAGGAAAAATCATTCAGACTAAGCTTTCTCTACCCGATCTTATTAATATGAATTCTCTATTTGTTATATTAGATGTTGTTGTCATATGTAACGACTAGTATCATTTTGAGTGTGATGCCTTAATCATGTAGTTGGTTGTCTTATCAGGTTATGGTTCGAACATCATCTGAAGTAGTTGCTAGTTGGTAGGTGTAATGCTTAACTTAGCCTGATCACCTAAGTTACGATCTAAATTAATGAGAGTGGACTGACAGGCACTCGAATTAGTGGAAGAATCAATTAGCATATTCTTAGGTATTAATGAGATATCTTGATATCGTAAGGATAATCCATTAGGATAGATCGTTGAAATTAAGGTTGATTCAGTTCTAAGTCTGGTTAATGAGTAAAAGCGTTAATTAGTAACTTAGGCCTTTACAATCTTGGTTTTGTTGACTTAATGAGCGAAAGTGTTAAGTATGCATTAGACAACTCTGGATACTAGTTGGAATATCATAAGAATCATAACCTCAATATAGGCAGTCGACTCATAAAAGTATCGTGCTCAGTTTGTCTTTATCGTTAAAACCCTTTTCATTTATATTTCTATATTTCAGCATTATTTACTTTTGTCATCAATAAACCTTTCACATTAAAAATAACCATTACCCACATTGCACTTCTGTGACTGTCTAATTTTGTGTCCAACCCTCAGTTTGAATCTTACTTACTCACTATACTATTTGATTGCACGTTAGATTGTACATCAATTTTCCGTACGTCAGTATTACATAAATTACCTATAGTACTTCAAATTGAAGAGGATCCTAAAACTTATAAAGAAACAATGTCTTTAATAGACTCAGATTTCTGGAAGGAGGAAATAGAAGATGAGATAGACTCATTGATGTCTAATAAGACATGGAATCTAGTTGACTTACCTCCTGGTTCAAAACCAATAGGCTGTAAATTGGTATTTAGGAGGAAGTAAAATACATATGATCTAGTTCAAACCTTTAAAGCAAGGTTAGTGGCTAGTGGCTAAAGGTTTTAGGCAAAAGCACGATGTGGATTACTTTGACACGTGTGCATCGGTTGCAAGAATTACCTCTATAAGAGTATTGATGGCATTAGCATCGATACACAAGCTTATCATACACCAAATAGATATGAAGATGGTTTTCTTTAATAGAGCCCTATCCGAGGAGGTGTACATGGAATAACCTGAAGGTTTTATTCTACCTGGGAATGAAAGGAAGTATTTATAAGTTTGTGAAGTCTCTTTATGGTCTTAAGCAAGTACCAAAACAATGGTATGAGAAATTTGATTCTGTTATATTGTCACACGGTTTTCAACATAATAGAGCTAATAAATGCATATACTCAAAGGTTACAAAGGAGTATGTGGTCATTATTAGTCTTTATTTCGATCATATGCTTATCTTCAGGACAAGCATAAAAGGTGTCGTAGAGACCGAAAGGTATTTATCTACTCAGTTTAAGATGAAAGACCTGTGAAAGGCGGATACTTTTTTGGGAATCAAAATTAAAAGACATAGTGGGGGTTATGCATTAAGTCAATCTCACTACATTGAGAAAATAGTTAACAAGTTTGACCATTTCAGATTCAAGGAGGCTAACACCTCATGATCAATCATGTCAATTAGAGGAACATGGTGGAACAGCTATAGACCAACTTTAATATGTAAGTACAATAGGGAATCTAAATGTATGCTAGGCATTGTACTCACCTGCATATTGCATTTGCAATCAACAAGCTATCTAGATACACGAATAATCTTGGAGCTAGTCATTGGAAAGTTGTTGGTTGAGTCTTAGGATACCTCAAAAGGACCAAGGATTTATGACTCTTTTATAATAACTTTCTAACTATACTAGAAGGGTACACTGATGCTAGTTGGATAACTAGTGCGAAAGATCACAGATCCACTTCAGGTTGGATATTTATATTAGCAGGAGATCAGTTTCTTGAGCATCAAAAAAATAGACCTGCATATCGAATTTGACGATAGAGTTAGAATTCATAGCTCTAGTAGCTACAGGAATAGAGGCAAAATGGCTAAGAAACTTATTATTAGATATAGAGTTGTGACCACAACCGATGCCAGCCATCTCTTTATTCTGTGTAGCCAAACAGCTATGTCTAGAGCGTTTAGCTAGGTCTATAATGGAAAATCTAGATATATTAGCTTGAGACATAAGTACGTAAGGTACTTGATATCTGTGAGTATAATCACGATAGTGTTTGTACGAACCAACAATAATTTAGCAAATTTGTTAACTAAAGTACTCTCGAGAGACTTAGTGAAGTGCATGACTTTAGGAATGGGTCTAAATTATTTCTTATAAGTTCCCAATAGTGGTAACCCACCATCATTCTAGCACTACCACTAGTCTAAGGTTTAACAGGTAATAATAAACTATTATTGTGACGGAAAACAAAGTACAAAGACCAAAGTACTTGTTTAGGTATTGGATGTTGAAGTATTACGAATACTCTTAATGGAGTCAACTTATCGGACAAAGAGATAAGTGTATTATCTTAAGATACTAAGGCATAAAAGGATAACTCCACTTATGTGAACATCGAAAGTGGTGCCGCTTCTAACAAAATTCGGAAGAAGAATTTTGAAATGTTCATGGAACTAGGAAGAGTACAAGGCTATTAACGGTGCTAAACTCTAAAGAAACTCAATAGAGATGTTCATAGCTTATGTGTGTTAGTATTTCTAGTGCACACACAAGGAATCGAGGTTCAGCACTTAGCCACTATTGATTTTGTTTGAACTTTGAGATACTTCACTAATAAGGGGTTCAAGTCGAAAGACATTTCTTAAATGCATAAGTATATGGGATTGATAAAGTAAATTGTTAACCAATGGGAGATTGTTGTTGTCACTTGGTTTCAAACCAAGAGACACAAATGATTAATCAATTTAAAAGGATATATGATAATAAAAAAGCAGAACTCATGGTGACTCTTTAAATTAGAAGAGAACATGTCCTTTGGAAATGGATGAACATGGCTTGTATAACTTGCTTCTTTGTGCCTTTTAGAACTCTATAAATAGAGTAGGAATCCTGTCCCTCCTAATGATTCCCTCTCATTCTCTCATCCTTTCCATTCATCATACAAAATATCCTATTAGTTTTAGAGAGGATGTTCTAATTATTGCCATTTAGAACATCCAATTCTTGAGTTAATCCTATGAGTGAATTTGCTATAAACCTATTGACGATAATAGTGGGAGCAAATATTACTTTAAGGATAGTGGACTCAATCCACGTCTCAAGAAATTCGTCAAAAAGAAGAAGTACCAAAGTCAAAGAAAGATCTAGCAGCAATGTTCAATTTTGAAGAGCATTTTGGGCACTTTATAGATAGAATCTGAAGATAACACAAGCAACATTGTTGTATATCTTTCTTTCATCTTTCCATGGACACCAAGATCACATCAATCGAAGTTTGGACGAGAAAGATACGACCAGAATACTAAAGGGTGTACAATCTGTCACATCAAACAACTTGATTTTGGGTTCTATTTTTCAAACTGATTTCTTCTTGGTTTCAAGCACATTTGTCTCAACCATTGGTCTTTACAATAATCTTCAACAGTTTCATGGTAAAGTGGAAGAGCGCTGCAAGTCCAGCCATCATCACTACATAATTACAGAATTAACCTTGTTATAAACGTACGATCTACTTTAATATAAAAAATTAACAAACCAGAAAAGGTATTTTATAAAACCTTTCTTATTTGTTTCACCTTAGATGTGGTTGTTTCTTCACCCTTACTCCCTCTATGATCTTCTACCGAACAGGATTCAATCCTGAGGTTAGCTAGTCGGAGAGTAAACTAAACCACCAGGACAAATCGATGTTCAGTGTCTAAATCGATTATAGAATATATTCAAATAGACAAAAGATTGTTTTTGGATGTATTTCTCTCAGACTATCATGTGCTCCACCATGGATGGTCTCATAGGCCTCTCACTTTATTTTATCTAACACTTAAAAGAGTTTTTCGCTCATGGGAAAATATATTTTTTCTACGAAAATTACGAAAACAAAAAAAAAACTAGAGATCCTAACTCGACATTTAGAAAGAAAAATAAAAGTGGTGCTAATAAGATAGAACAAAGTGCCCAGAGATAAAAAAAAAATTGAATCTGGACACATAGTTCAATTTCGTTAGAGGTTTAGACATTCTATTTATATAATTCGTGATACATTTCACGTGATTTTAAATTTCATTGATACCGTTATTCCTTCAATCAAAAGAAATATTTCAACCAACATTTTTTGATTGAATAATAATGAATCTCATTTTTTCCAAGAACTCGGATATCCAAATTCTACCTTTGCCAAAAAAAGAAAAACGTTACTTTTTTTTTTCGGAAAGATGGTTGTATTAATATCAGAGCGATGGTTACATCAGCGAAGTACAAACCAGAGAACAAGCATGTCTTAATACAGGACCGTAAACATAGAATACCCTTCCCCCCATACTAGTATGGGGTTGCAGCCGTAGGCTCATTAAAAAACCTATTCCAGAAAAACCTGCCGCTACAGGAAAAAACCGGAAATAGGAAAAAGAGCGCCCCCGATAACACTGCACAAAGGTGAAGGGTATGCTAGAAGAAAATAAACTGAAGTCAAACAAGATCAGGATGCAGGCCATCTCCGGATAAGCTATCCCTTTCGAGAACATCTTTGATACAGTCAGGAGGCCAGGAGAACATCAGTAGATCACGATCAATAGGAATGGGAATTTTGGCTACCTCGTGCGCAGCTTGGTTGGCCTCTCTGCAAGCATAAACAACACGAACCTGATTGAATTTATCAAATAAGCTTCTGCAATCTTCAATAATCCCGGCCAAATCACTCCTGTCCATAGTGGGTCTATTAAAAAACTGAACTATCGGAAGGCAATCAGATTCGATTTCTATCGTGTCAAGACCCAATACACCCGCTACTTCCAATCCAGTATAAACCGCTTGACCTTCTATAAGAGTGGGATGACGGAGGTTTACGACCTTCCTTGTTGTTGCCATAATAAAGGACCCCTCATCGCTGGGCACTATGATCCCGACCTGTCCTCCACCGTCAGGGCCAATGCTAGCATCAACGTTGACTTTAAACCATCCCTCACCTGGAGGTTTCCACTGTACCTCCCGCGGGGCCACACTTGTTGTTTCCTTCTTCGCCAGCTCCATGTAATTCTGCCAGAATTTGAAACCCTTTGCCAACATATCTTGAATATTCGTCACTTCATTAGGCGCAAAGACATAATTATTTCGTATCCTCCAGATCGACCAAAGAGTAGCCACCCTTCGACTTTGTTCAACAGGATCACCCGAAGCCAATAAGTTATCAAGTACCAGTTTTATGTCCTCCGAAGTATTACCTTGAAGTTGCACACCCACTAACTGCCAAATACTGAGGGATATGGGGCATTGAAAGAATAAGTGATGCGTGGTTTCTGGAGCCCCTGCACAAAGAGCACAAATATCGTTAACTTCAACTCCTCGTCTAATTAAATTGTTACGAACCGGAAGATTGTTATCGATTAATCTCCATAAGTGGGTCTTGATCCGAGGCGGACATGTGAGGTTCCAGCATTTCTTCCATAAATGTTGTCCCGTAGATGGTAGAGTCGCAAAAATTGAAAGATTCCACCATGATTGGAAATCAATATAATAACCACTTCGAACCTTATATTCTCCATCTTTTGAATACTTCCATCGGATCACGTCACTAGGGGAGCGGGGGCTTAGGCGTATCCGTAGGATACGTAGAACATCCTCCTCTTTAAAACATTGACGTAAAAGGTCTAAGTTCCACGTGCCTTCCTGAATAAAATCCGAGACTAAAGCATAAGAATCCGACCCGGGATAGCGATACTGCGGCAAACCCCCATCAACCTCTGGAACCCACGGATCACTCCAAACTCTCACTGAGGTGCCTTGACCAATACGCCATTCAATCCCTTTTTGTAGAATTTGGATCCCACTGAGGATGCTACGCCATGTAAAGCTAGAATTCGGGGAGTGACGGGCCTCCAATAGGGGTAGTCGGGGAAAATACTTAGCTCTCAAGATGGTTGCAACCAGGGATTGAGGATTTGTCAACAACCTCCAACCTTGCTTAGCAAGCATAGCACGATTAAAATTATGTAAACGTCGAAAGCCAAGACCTCCCTCACTCTTAGATCGGCATAGTCTATCTCAGCTTCTCCAGTGCAGCTTTCTCCTACTACCGTCTCCCCCAATAAAAGTCACAGAGCATATTCTCGATCCGAGTACAGGTGCCAATTGGTAGTTCGAAACAGCCCATTATATATGTAGTGATAGATTGGAGTACCGATTTTATCATCACCTCACGACCAGCCCGGGACAAAGCTCTCACCTTCCATGTCCTAATCTTGTCTCTGATCCGAGACTCCAGAGTAGAGAAGATGCGTTTTTTTGCTTTTCCGATCAGTGTTGGAAGACCCAGGTAATTTTCTTCATCCCCACTTAGCCGAACACCCAACACTTCTAACAACCGATCAGTTGTTTCTTCCATTAGATTGCGGCTAAAAGTGATGGCACTAGGAAAAACGTTACTTGAGAAACGAACAAAACTTAAATCCTTATAAATACAAAATTTAATTTCAATTTTCTAAATTAAATATTAAAAATTCAACCTTCCAACATCTTAATTATTTAGGAGAAAGAATTCAAATAATTATAAATGTCGATGAATTATTTTGAAAAATGTAACATCGACAATGTATGTAATTCAAATAGTTAAGCTACTTGAAAAATTGAATATCAAACAATAATTGATTAAAATTGATTTAAGATTTATTATAGTTTAAACAAATCTCAAATACTTGAAAATATGTCAATGTTAAATATTTATTACAAAAATTTTATCATTTTTGCAAAGTATTGTCCAAATTAAATTTAAATTAGTCAGATACCAAATATTATTTTAAATAAATACCTGAGAAATTGGGGCTGCTGGTTGTTCAAACGTTAATGTCATTAGGTTGAAACTTGTTCCAGCTGACAGCATCAGTCGCTAAACTATTATTCCACAAAATTAAACGATTTTCGTCGAGTGCAATTCCTGGAAAAAGTTAAGGACTAAAACGATAAGATTTCAAATGTCACTTTGCTTGGTGATTTACGAGTTGGAACAGTTGGTGATCATGAAAGATTGAAAACTGAAACCCTGAAAAGGATTAATTTGAAAATTGTATTAACGGCTTGACAGGCACAGAAAATATACAAAACATGGGTTTCAAGTTAAGAAACCGGAACATTTTTTAGGGATTATACCAAACAATTTGGGCGAGGAACAATGTTATAAAATTGGAGTTGGAAGTGATCCGGATTTTCCTCAGTTTTTTTATTTATTCGATTAAATCAATTGTAAAAATTTCCAAATTTTATGGTTCAAACCTGATAAATTAAAAAATACAATCGAAAGAGTCATCCTAAATAGTTTTGACAATATTTGATTGTATTCATAAATAAAAAAAAAGCAACAGTAGCAATACGCTAAGCTGGATTTAATGCATACACTATGACCAATAACGAGGCTCGCCTATATATGCCGAAGAGAGATAGATTCTCGGAATTCATATCAAGCATTATATGAATTTAAATAAAAATTTAGTTGATTTAACATTAAAAAATGTGGAAGGGTAATTTTCTCACACATTTTTTCCCTTTTCCTTCCTCTCTCTCTTTCCAAATTCCACTCCACCGATCATTCTATATTTCCCTTCTTTCTCTCTTTCTCTAGTTCTCCCCATCTATTACCTAGATCTAAAAAAATGGAAAATTATTTCGTTTGAATTTTCATTATAGGCGACGCATCATCCTCTCGCCGCCTATAGTGCCCTCGTTGTCATTCTCAGAATCTTTCCTCCGCAGAAACCTCCTATTGTGCTACGACTAACAGCAGGTAACCAATCATCATTGAACTCGACCTTAGAGACCATCACGAAGCGGTCGGAGAGGCTGTTGAACCCCTCGATAACGGCGGTAGCGTCGATGACAGTCGTGGATATCCCATCTCTCGACTTCAACGGTGGCAGCTGTCGTCTGATTGTCGGTGAAGGAGCGGCGCCAGCGGCTTCTTTACAATACTACTTCATACTGACTGCGGCTGGGGATCTATTATCGGCCGACAATGTTTTTTGACGGAGGTTTGGTTTTTGGGTTTAGAGAGCTATAGAGAGATTTCAGGGCTGGGCTAAACGAGGTCGTGTTCTGTGGTTTATCTGTTACTGATATGTTTGTTCACTTACTATTTGAAAATACATAATTATATTTTATGTGCTTTTTGGTTTACACTTTTAAATTGGGACATATTAACTTCGGTGTATTAAAATTTATAAATATAAAACAGTGTTTTCCCGCTAAATATTAATCTCAATGTATTATAATTGGAAAAATAATTATGTGATTGTATCTAAAGAATTGGAATGACTTGATTTGTTCTCATGTGTTCGAATAGTTTGTTCTCATATGTTCGAATGGTTTGTTTTAATATGTTCAAATGGTTCGTGTTGATATCTTCTAATAATGGTTTGTTTTGATATTTTCCAATGGTCTTCTGATATCTTTGAAAGGTTCGATATGATATGTTCGAATGGTTCGATCTCATATGTTCAAATGGTTCGATTTATTATATTTGAATGATTTGCTCTGATATATTCGAATGATTTGCTTTGATATATTCGAATGGTTCACTCTGATATGTTCGAATAGTTTGCTCTGAAATGTTCGAATAGTTCAATCTGATATGTTCGAATGGTTCGCTCTGATATGTTCGAATGGTTCGCTCTGATATGTTCGAATGATTCGCTTTGATATGTCAGAATAGTTTGTTGTGATATGTTCGAATGGTTCGATCTAATATGTTTGAATAGTTTTCTCTAATATGTTTGAATAGTTTGCTTTGATATGTTCGAATATTCGCTCTGATATGTTCGAATAGTTAAATTATTTAATATAAATAGGTAAACTATTTAATATAACCAGGTAAATTATATGATATAACCATATAAACTATTTGATATAACTGACTAAACTTTTTTATATAGATGGGTAACCAATTTGATATAACTGAGTAAATCATTTGATATAATCGGGTCAAATATTTGAATATATGTTAGAACAAATTGATCTAAAATAGTTTGTACTAGTAATTTGAATGGTTTTACTATTACGATAAAATGGTTTGTTCAATTATAATGATTTGTGTAATGATATGCCATGTTAAATAATATGTCCTATTTTACTAAATGATTTATACTTTTATGATAAAATTGTTTACATTGTTACAATAAAATGATTTGTTATGTCACGATAAAGTTATGTCAATTATAATCTAATAATTTATTTAAATACTATATTTTTTCTAGTTATATTAAATGGTACGTCCAATTATATTAAACAGTATTTTTGATTATATCAAATAGTTTATCCGTTTATATTAAATGATAAAAATTTTGATAATATTTGAAACTACTTAAAATAATAGATTAACTAATTATAATATAAATAATGGATATCTCAACCCTTGTTTCTAAAGAAAAATACGTGTTTGCTCCTTTTTTAAAAAAAAATAAGAAGTAAAATATGTGTTAAAATTTCTTTGGTCTCTCCCTTGGATCTTGGGAGTGGATTCAGTGGGTACAAGATTTTTTAGTCCCCATTTGGAGACTAAAGAAAGAGAATTAATAAGAAAGGGTAATTTGGTAATATCACCTTGATTTCTTTCTCTCTTTAATTAATCTATGTAGCCACCTACCTAATTTTGAATTAATTAATTTTTCTCTCTAATTAATTAATTTCTCTCATCAATTTAACTCCATAATCTAACTTTTATCTCAAAACCTTAATTTGTAACCGTCATTATTTCACTTAATTACAACGTTTCTCTCTTTTCAAATTCAACAACGACAACCCTACTCCGGCAATCGATGACTGGCACACGACGATTGTGAATCGTGCAACCGACGACTATTTACCGACACCTGCCACCGCCCTCCGCCACACGTCGAACTACCACCACCCTCTACCGCATGTTTACATATACCAAACCAGTATCTCATATAGAACAAATCAATATCTTTTATATGTCAAACCAGTATCTCTTATGCGCTAAACCAGTATCTCATATAATATAAACTAGTATATGCCATACCAATATCTCATATAGTACAAAACAGTATCCCTTATATGCCATATTAGTATCTCTTATATGCCAAACTGTATCTCATTTAGTACAAACCAGTATCCCTCATATGCCAAACCAGTATCCCTTATATACCAAACCAGTATCTAATATAGAACAAACCAGTATCCTTTATATACCAAATTAGTATGTTATATAGTACAAACTAGTATCCCTCGTATGCTCAACCAGTATCTATTGTATGCCAAACAAGTATCTCATATAGAACAAATTAGTATCCCTAATATACTAAATTAGTATCTCATATAGTACAAACCAGTATCCCTTATATACTATACCAATATCTCATACATTTGTAAATTTTAGCTGTCATTTATTTATGGGAAAATTACCCTCAGGCCCCTCGGGTTTGCGAAAATTCGTGTTTTAGCCCTCCTATTTTTTTTTATTATCATTCAACCCTTGAATCTTGTCAAAAGTGTATAATTTAGCCCCTGTCGCCGGAATCCGGCGATTTCTCCGGCGAAATGGCACCTAAGATTACTAAAATACCCTTTTCCTTTAAAAAGTAAAACAATAAATTGAAACACAATCGTAATTCGTATTGAGCTGAAATTTTTCATGAAGCATCCTAAAACTATACAAGATTTACGTAAAATATTTCAGAAATTTTTGAGGTACAAAAGTATTTTTTTTATTTTCCAACGTGCCAAAATTTTGTAAAATCATGTAAAATAGAAAATTTGTTTAATTGGGCTGAAACTTGTCCCATGTGTCTTTTAGCATACTTAATGAATTTAGGAATCAAAAAGTCTGGATTCTCATGAGCCAATTTTGAAAAAATCTGCGGATACCAAAAATATAGAATTTTAATTTATTTTTTTTACTAAAGATGGAGTCTTTAGTAAAGATGCTAAAGGACACATAGAACAAGTTTTAGGTCTTAAATTCACTAAATATGCTTAAGAACACATAGGATAAGTTTCAGCCTAATTAGACAATTTTTCTATTTTATATGATTTTACAACATTTTGGCACGTTAGAAAATAAAAAAAAATACTTCTGTGTCTCCAAAATTTCTGAAATATTTTACGTAAATCATGTATATTTTTAGGATGCATCATGAAAACTTTCAGCTCAATACGAATTATTATTGTATTTCAATTTATTTTTTTACTTTTTAAAGGAAAAGGGTATTTTAGTAATCTTAGGTGCCATTTCGCCGGAGAAATCGCCGGATTCCGGCGACAGGGGCTAAATTATACACTTTTGACAAGATTCAAGGGTTGAATGATAATAAAAAAAAATAGGGGGGCTAAAACACGAATTTTCACAAACCCGAGGGGCCTGAGGGTAATTTTCCCTTTATTTATTTGATAATTATAGATTCTAGGTGTTTAAATTTAAATTTGTTTAAAAATGGGAATATTTATTATAATGGGGCTAAAAAAACTACGTATTTTTTAGTTTGGGTAAATAGAACTAAAAAAATAAACACTAATTAATTGAGTTTTTGGGTTTGAATAAAAGTCAAAAATATCTTTGAACTACGGATAGTGCCCCGCTCTATATCTTTGAACTACGGATAGTGCTCCGCTTGTTACTTGTTGAAAAAAGACTTATACGTTACAGATCCGAGTTCGGCTTATCTGCGTTAAGCATATGAAAGTTGGAAAGGCATAGGGCTTCCCTCCACTTATTATAGAGCGGGGAACAACAGACAAAGCCAGATTTCTGGCTTCTTTCCTGCAATGTATGCTGCACCCCCAAAACACACACACACACACATAACATTCACGCAATGTCTTCTCCTATTATTATTTTTTTTCCCTTTGACATTATTACCTTTCTCTCCCTTCGAAACCATTTTTTACGGCGGGGTAATTTGTACTCTCATGGCGGGGTAATTTTCAAATAGATATCAAAAAATTATAAACAATATGCACCTTGGTTAAATAATGCACACAGCATAACTTCACTTCCCATTTTAATTCTAGAAGCGACAATCGCGAAGCCAATATCATTCTCCAAAATTCTAAAAAAAAACTGTTACATTGAATTTATTACAAGGCTTGAAAATTCATCTCATCATCTAATTTTTTGTGGATTGAATTAACCAAGTTTAACGTATAAGATATATTAATAAATTAAACCATATATTCAGCTGTAAAAGTAACACGAAATATAAGATAATATTACTGAAGAGTTCAAACATCCCAAAAATTCCGATCCCAACTCTTTCATAAATTCATATGCGCTCCACCATGTGAGTTTTATATTTCAAAAAATTACTTCCGTTTATTTTTCCGAATTGTTAATTAAAGTTTCAGATTCCATTACAGCCACAACCACAAGTGGACTCCGTTGCAATAACAAAATTTTAAAAACGACAACAACTCTAAATTAAAAATTAACTTATATCTGGCCTCTTCTAATTTGGTGTATTTAACTCTGATCACCCTGTCACTTACAAATCGTTTAAAAACCTCCTCAATTTGGCAAATTTATATCATTCAGTCTCTCATGCCGCAATCCGAGTATTTCTCTCAAGGAGGCACGAGAAATGACACATATATCCCTTGTCTAAATAACACTCTCTATCCTCTACCTCCTTCCTCCATCCTCTTCCTCCTCCTATTATTCTTATAAAATGTTAAAAATATTATTTGTACTATTTTGCAACATTAAGTTTGAATTATATGTTTTCAATGTTATACTAATTTTATAAAATTAATTATATTCAATAATCTCAGTTGTGTTATTTAAATTATGTAATTTGATGTACTTATAAATTGAAAAAACTTATGTATACATGTATTAATATATCTTAAATACCCTAAACCCTTATCCTAACCATAAACTTATATATCTTACACCTTAAATTCTATTTATTTTCAATTCCACGAATTTGTAATTAGAATTATTTAAATTTTTTATTTTGAATAATTATTAGTTTGATTAGTTCAAAATTAAATTTAGCATTTTTCAAGTTAATCAAAATAATATTTGAGTTTAGTACAGTTAGCTAAATTTAAAAAAATAGAGCTAAAAAAAAGTTGACATGGAGCAGAAACACGGCACTATAGCGAAGGCACGAGTGTGGCCTGAAAATTAAGAGTAAGTGCATCGCTGACGTAGAGCGAGGGTACATCATTATAGTAGGGTTAGGAGTGCTAGTAGTCTAAATACTATCTTAAGCATTAACCAATTTCTTTTGAAAAAATTGGGTAAATTATTTTCATGACCTATTATTTTGCATATTTGTCCTTTACCTTTCATATTTTGCAATTAGATTAAAATTTTCTCTAGTTTTAGCAAAGTCGTACTCTGAAAATTCAAAAACCAGAATCGGAGTTTGGAGATAGTAGGATCTAACGAGTTTAAATTTTTTTTAGGTTGAAGATTGAATGAAGATGATGAAGTAGGAAGGAGGAGAAATTTTTTTTTAGAGTTAAGAATATTCAAGTCATTTTGCATAGCGCTAGAGAAAAACTCGAACTTTAAGAGTCTCAGAATATAATTTTTTCAAAGAAGAAAAAAGTATCTAATTAAAAAAATAGAGATAGTGAGAGACAAATATGCTAAATTAAAAGGATGTAAAAGTAATTTATCCAAAAGTTAACCCTAAGTCTCAAAAAAAAAGGAACAACAAAGGAATTTATTTAAAAAAGTTCATTTCTATTGCAAAGTGAAGGAGTGTCAATCTTTAAGGTGAATCTAATATTTCAATTCATGTTAAATTTTATTATATAATCAAAAGAATTTTGAATCATGAATAAATAAATTTTTTTCATGCGTAAAAAAGTCAATAATTCTTTACTTAACAACGCTAAAATTTAAATATCTATATTAAACAACAAATACAAAACTTATAGCTCACACTCTTGCCCTCGTTCCTGTTTCTGTGCCAAAAGTACCTACAATACCAGAAAATCACAAAAATAAAAAGAAAAGCGCAAATACGGAACTTTCATCTAAGCAATAAATATACAAAGGGAAAAAACTCAGAGGTCCTTGACTTTTAAGATATTATGCGCATAGGTCATATCCTTAACTAAATAGCCGCGAGTTTTCAGAAATCTAATTAGTTAGTTCCTCTAGCCAATTTAGTTAATAGATTTAGTTAAATATAATATGAGATTATCAAAATATCCTTAATAATTATTCCAACGACTTTCAAAAATTAAAACTAACATTTTTCTCTTTGTGTTATATGAAACGACGAAAAATGTTGATTTCCTTCTCCGAAATGCTGACCCACCTTCTCCTCCAACGACAAGCCTTTCTAGTTTAGTGAAAAAAAAAATTCAGGTCCTCAAATGTGCTCGATTTGAGCGTCTTCTTGACCCAAACTCAAAGGTATGATCCAACGTGGAGTACGACACATTTACCCACAACAGCAGCAATCATATCGAAGTCAACCCACAAAAAACAATAATCATACCGAAGTCAGGCCATGTCAAAATCCTTGATAAGGAGGGCATGGACGAGGGAGTTCGACAAGCCAAAAAAGATGGGGGAACATCCTGAAAGAGGCGAGGCTGGAGACAATATCGCCAACAGCGACGTGAAAATCTAATGAGAGGAGGTCACTGGTTAGATCAGAGGACCCAAGGAGGTGGTGGGGTATGCCCCGTCGATCAAGAAGCAGTTCTTCAATGATAGTCATAAGTTTGCTGATGGATTAAATTCTTAGATTGGGAAGAAAGCAATCAATTAGGGTTCTTCGATGATTTGGAATTTCAATTTTTTTTGGTAATTTCAATTAAATTTATTAACTAAATTAGTTAGAGGGACTAACTAGTTTGATTTCTTAAAACTAAGGGACTAGTTAGTTAAAGAAAGGACCTATGAGTACAATATCTTCAAACTTAGGGACCCCTATGTTTTTTCCCCACAAAAATATATAATATATATTACAGAAAAAAAATAGTAAAATAGCCATAAACCCCACCAAGGAACATGTCAGTTCTAACTCCACCAACAACTAGAAAGCGTTACTTCTACTAGTTCTTAGTTGTTGCTGTTATTGTCTTAACCCGTCAAGAATCTGTCTTCAGTTTTCACTCACTGTTCTATCCCACTGACCCAGCTTAGAAGAACATCCTCTTCAAAGCTAGAAATAGATAAAGTCGGGAACTTTGCAAGGAAATAAGGCCAAAGAAGTGGGCTTTTGTTTGTTTTTTCCCTCGTGTGTTTGTCTCAATTGGGAAGAGAGAGAGAGAAGAAGAAGAAGAGGGGATAGAGAGAGAGAGAGAGAGGGTTTGGTGGTTGGGGGATTTGTTGGAGATGACTTTTGCTTCTATGATTTGCTGCGGAAAAGGATTGGATCCGTACGTGAGATGTCTCAATTCTGCTGTGTTGTTTCTTTGACTTTAATGTTAGTGTCTGTGATTTGGTTGGCTTTTCTTCTTGTTGTGGTGCTTCTGTTATTGGTTGATGCTCTTGTTTGGTCTGTTTTTTTCCCCTGGGAATTTGGATTTGGATTTCCCGTTGCAGAGGACAAGGTTGGCTTTGGTTGATCTAAAGGGACGTAGGTGTATAATACGATTGACTTAGAGTGAGGGTAGAAATATTGGCAAATTGGGATGTATAGTTTGCTTTGACTTTGGAGTTTTTTTTTTTGGTGAAGATGACTTTGGAGTTTGGAGTACTTTTCTTGTATGCTTGAGCGCTTGGGCAATGTACATTTGGGGTAAGTTTATGGCGGCTGTGGATGGGGTTGGGGGTAGTAATGTAAAGTTTGAGAGTCGGGTTCGGAGCTGACACAATGAAGTTGTCAGCACTGTGCTACCTTTATATTTGTGCCTTTGGAAGAGAGATGTGCCGTTATCTTTACCATTAGTGCCATTCTTGAACAACAATACAAATGTTCTGCGGGGGGTCAGCAGCACCGAATCTGACCCCAATGTTTGTTTTATCTTTTGAAATGGATGATCTGAAGCCAACAGGAATTGATGTGCATAGCTTCCATGTTAAATGCTAGATTGAAAAATTTCACAATCAATTCTTGTGGTTTTAGTATCTGTTTATCGTGCAGGAAAGCAAAGGGGAAGAAACAAGGTGCATGGCGGATTTTCTCCCTGAAGGAGTTACATTCAGCAACAAACAACTTTAATTATGATAATAAACTTGGAGAAGGGGGATTTGGCAGTGTTTATTGGGGTCAACTGTGGGATGGTTCGCAAGTAAGGATTTATAACTCACAGCCTTGCTCTTTCTTCCTCATATCCGTTATGATCAAGTGTTGCTGCAGAATCAAGTTTCTACCGTGTGCTTTTGTAGCTTATCTTGGACATAGTCATGCATATGTCATCATGGTTTTGATCTAGTTGTTGGTTCAACTTTGAATTGGAAATTGAAAGCCCAGTTGCATTATGTTCTATCTTGTCTCATTTGCTGGTTCTCTTAAATACGTTAGTAGCATCTACAACAAACAAAACAGATTGTTTCTCCTCTTCAAGTGGATATTGGAATATGTAGGATATGCTGCCGAAATGCATTTTGGACTTAGTTGTCCTGTTAAATAGGCCTTGTGGCAGCTAATAATATATGAACTGAGGGAAATCAAACTTACAGGGATCGCTTAAGTCTCAGAATTGTTTTCCGGATTCAAAATGCTTGACATATGAAAGACTGAAGCGTAGATCTGTTCAGATTGCAGTAAAAAGATTGAAGGTATGGAGCAACAAAGCTGAACTGGAATTCGGGGTAGAGGTAGAGGTACTGGGACGTGTTCGACACAAGAATCTCCTTAGTCTACGTGGCTATTGTGCCGAAGGACAAGAACGGTTGATTGTATTTGACTACATGCCAAATTTGAGCTTGTTATCCCATCTCCATGGGCAGCATTCGGCAGAATGCCTTCTTGATTGGAAGAGAAGAATGAATATTGGCATAGGTTCTGCTGAGGGAATAGCGTAAGTACATCATTCCCGGTTATTCCTTGTCTGTTGCTGTCTGATGTAAATTACGTCTACTGATCTTCTCGTTTGCATGTCTCCAGCTATCTTCACCATCACGCAACTCCGCATATTATCCATAGAGATGTCAAAGCAAGCAACGTGTTGTTAGACTCCAATTTTCAACCCCAGGTTGCCGATTTTGGTTTTGCTAAGCTGATCCCGGATGGCGCGACTCATGTAACTACAAGAGTCAAAGGTACTTTGGGCTATCTCGCTCCTGAGTATGCCATGCTCGGGAAAGCATCTGAAAGCTGTGATGTATATAGCTTTGGTATCCTATTGCTCGAGCTTGTTAGTGGAAAGAAGCCAATTGAGAAAGTGAATCCCACTGTGAAGAGAAAGATAACAGATTGGGCACTTCCGTTGGCTTGTGAAGGAAAGTTCAGTGAACTGGCAGATCCCAGACTGAACGGGAATGTCAACGAGGAAGAGTTGAAGAGAGTTATCCTTGTAGCTCTTGTGTGCGCTCAAAGCCAGTCCGAGAAAAGACCAACGATGCTCGAGGTGGTGGAGCTGTTGAAAGGGGAGGCTGCCGCCGAACTAGAGAATAACGAAATATTCAACTCTCACCAGCCTACCGAGTACAAAGACCGAACTCTCCCCTCAAAAAAGTATTGTCCGAACTCCGGATCATGTCATAATAATGTTGAGGTAAATTGTCCCATTATTTTCAATATTTTTTAGAACTTTAAAGTCTAAAGAAATTTTGATGAATTTCCGCCTTTTAAAAAAATTATGAATCTTAAGTCAACTTATTACGGCCTTGTTTAGAACAACCGATAATTCAGATAATTGCTAATAGTTTTGTTTTTAGAAATAATCGACGATAGTTGTTAAAATGCAATTGATGGGTGTCAGTTGATATTAATGTTGAATTTTTTTCTTATTAATTATCTATTAATTTTTACTTTATCAAAAAAAAATCCATTTCAAAATCAAAGTTAAATAAATTTCTATAAATGTGAAGTATAGTATATTAATCACACAAATATCACAGCAAATAACTAAAAAAATAATTGGAAATTTTTTTCTCTATATAGTTTTATAGTTTTTGTTCTATATTGTTTTGTCGGTGCATAATGTGGAACCAAGGATTAGAATTCCGTTTTTGTTCTATATTGTTTTCTCTCTATAGTTTTTGTTCTATATTGTTTTATAATAGCAACTTGGACAAGGAGTCGAAAGTTGTGAGTTAACCTATCAGCTACAATTCCTTGAACCTGTCCTAATGGTATCCTACTCATAATGTTGTACCAGTTCCTGGAAAGCTTCGGAGAGTATGCAATAATGATGTACCAGTTCCTAGAAAGCTTCGGAGAGTCTGCAACTGATACGTCGGAAGGGACGAAATCAACAACAAAAGTGATGTTGAAATCAAGAGAAAAGATGAGGTTGAAGTTGAAGAAGACTGCATAGCGGAGAGCTGCACTTGCGTTACAGAACACTATTCTCTTGAATATATACAGAAGTACAACAATTCCTCAGCGCTTCGCTCCATGCATGGTGTTCTTACATTTCGGCCGTCCGGCAACAACTCCGAAATTCGGTCATTCAAAAATCTACTACACGTTAGGACTTGGGGCTCTACTTGGTCTTTCCAGCCAACCTACATGTTCCAATTACAGATCAAAATGTCTAGGTGAACTTGTCTTCTCGGTCCCCCTCGGCGGCATCGCCCTCCTCTATGTTGCTGAACTCCAGGAAGTGGGTCGGCCTGTGATCCTCGTGGTAGTACTCCCTTGGAGTTCCCAGCTTCATTCCGTACTTCATGCTGGCCGTGTGCTTCACTCCCATGAAGTTGTAGTTCCATGGTCCATTGTCAGGAATCTGACAAGAAAGAATGTCATAGAGCGAGCCATGTTAGCATCTGACACTGGTGAGGATCAACAGAAAGATCAGAAGATACAGAATTAATTACGCATGATAACCCAATGCTCACCATGTAGAAGCCGTAGAAGCGATCACTCAGGAGCATCTGGACCTTCTCGTAATGAGTAGGTAAGTAGCCATGAGGATTGCTTCCTGTATCCTTGTTGACGCGCCCCCACTCATAACCACTGGGAGTAAGCTTGTAGGCAGTCAACGAGCACGAACCTGGTGTGAAGCTGCATGTCAGGATGATGCATTTTTCACCATCCCATTGCTTGTTGTTTTCGAGAACTCGAGCATGAGAAGTAAGGTCCTGAACAGGAGGAAACATAAATTAATAAAAAGTAAATCGGAGTGGATAACTAAAGTGAATATATCCGAAACCCCAATTAATAGAGGGGATACCTGTGGGGATAGCTGAGGAAGCTCATTTGGCTGGGTATGCATCCATCCTAAGGGCTCCAGATCAGTGAGGAAGTCGTGCTCGGGAAGGGATGATGGGAGATGAACTTGCTGGTGAGTTCCCCACTGAGGAGGCATGGCAATACATCGAATTTCCTTCACCTGGGGATTGTCTGGAGGGCTTATACCATACAAGTACCCGGAAATTTGGGTTCTCAAATCCGCAATGCAGATGAACTTCTTCAGAATATTCTTGGGCATGATGTAGGTGTATCCAGTTTCCTGCAATGATAATCAA
The DNA here is from genome assembly GCA_012979155.1 of Hypericum perforatum. NCBI lineage: Eukaryota > Viridiplantae > Streptophyta > Magnoliopsida > Malpighiales > Hypericaceae > Hypericum > Hypericum perforatum. Next base: position 266,237 of record SOPF01027697.1, on the reverse strand, counting down.
TCTATCATCAGCACAGCACATACCATGTGATCCACATTTTCAGTAACAAAACGTTGCTAAGATGTTACCTTAATATCCTCTGAATTGACATAGATATGATTGACTCGGAGATAGAGATTTGTGGCAGAGATTGCTCTGACACGCCAATCAGTTTTTGAACCAAAGGCGGCTTGCTCGTATGGACTAGTAGTTGTGACGATAAGTTCATCACCATGCACGTTTGTAGTTCTTGTAGTCACAGCTGTCAATTGACTGTTTTCTTTAGCCTGAAAAGTTAATCAGAGAATGACGCAAGATAAGTATTGGACCAGAGAAAATTGTGAACAAAGTTATTTAGAGGATAAATCACAAGTTACCTGTTTCTCGATATCAGCTATCTGCTGCCTCTGTTGAGACGGCGGCGTGATTTCAGCACCAAGGATAATATCACGAATTTCAGATTGTGTAAGAGCTGACGTGTTAACATTGTTCTTCTTGGCATAGTCGGAAAGTATAAGATCTCTTAAAGCAACCTCAACCTTCACCCATTGATCATCACTTAGTGATGGCCAGATATGGTGTGGCTCAGTGACGATGGTCTTGTCTGGCTTGAGTAACATCTTTGCCTTTTCATTATTCACATGAAGTGCACGGAGGATCAGAATGAGTCTCGAGAATGCTGTGTAAGATGAGATACTCTTCAGCCAATCGTCATAAATGTTGAACAAAACCATTTGAGGTTCCGTTGCCTTCAAGATCAGATCTCCAAATTTCTCAATCTTCAAGCATGCCTGGAAAGGCAGCTGCAGTTCACTTCCTTTGATAACTATGTTTGGAAAATCGAGCAAGTGAACCTCCAAAGGATCAAGCATTCCTTTACGGGTCACAATGATCTGCTTAGGCTGCTCCTCCACTGGTAAGGACCGAACAAGAGCAGCAACTTCTTCAGCTGTCTTCCACTTAGCAAGCTGGCCAAGACGCTTCTGGCCTGCCCATACACTGGTGTGGATTACCTGCATATCATCCAAGAAGGTCAGATTCAAGAACAAGATAAAAACATTGAGAAACCTAAATGGAATTATCGGACCTTGAGAAACAGCTGCCCAGTTCTTGGATTAAAAATGAATATTGCACCATTGATGGGCTTCGTTGTTAGATTTCCCTCAAACGTCTTGTGGATTGTAACGCGGTACACATTTGTGTCATCAACAAACCATATTATCTGGTTACTGAAAATTTCTCCATAATTCTGGGACGACAAATATGGTTCTGTGGGTTCTGAAGAATACAGCTGTAGACCTTTCCGTATGCGCTCCCTCAAAACATACAAGGCAGGGTTCGACTGCATTATAGTAAACCATTAGTGTACACGCTTTTGACCAGAGAAAAAGTTAGAAGATCATGCAAAAAAAAAAAAAAAATTAAGCAAGCAACAGCACAAAACATACCTTCATGATCTTGTTCATCGCCTGAGCCAGTAGTGGTTTTGACCCAGGAAACCAATTACCAAATGCAGAATGCAAATTGTATGCCAAATCAAGGCCAATCATCACCCCTGTAAAAGGAATGAGTCAAATCAAGCACATAATGAAACTAGAAGACAGGCGAAAGCAACTTACCAGTAGGAGATGGATAGATAGACATGTTATCTGTTGTGTAGTCCATGAATTTAGCCCGCGTGTAACGCTCAATATCATGAGAGTCATAATCTCCCCATCGAAGCTGCACATCTATCCAATATTTGTTGCTTGCTTTCTGATCAAAAACATCCTTCGACTCGGCCACAAGGCTAGGCTTAGACATTGGCCACCTATGAGCAGCAAAGAGGAGAACGTCTGCACACGAACTGTTCATCTTGTAACTCTTCCTTGGATGGATCGTCTCTTTTTGCACAGTTTCAATTTCCAAAGCATCCAACTCTTGGTCCAGAACCTGGCAAAGATCCATGACAACACTCTCATGGACCTTCTGCCACAAGTGAGCACGGAAGATCTGAATCAATGAAATCTTGAGAGTTGGAATCTTCCCGTGCATGAAAATGCCAGTAAGATCAAGCTGCACTTGGAAACCCACATAGACATTTGCTCTATTGATTGTGGGAGACCACCAAAGTGTAAACCTACGGTTTGGAATTTGGTTGAGACCAGATCTCTGTGCATTGGTCAGTTTCTTGTACTTCATTGATTCCTCAAAACCAGACGCCTTCTCCCAAAAGAGACCTTCCCAGGTTGGGAAACTACAATTTGGAACCAAAATAGTTAGTCATGACTCAAGAACCGATAACTAGATGCAGATATTCGAAATTGAACATAAAACGAAGTTTGGCGTATATAAATACTCACTATGTACCCTTGAACAGTGTATGCTCAAGGATGCCCTCAACACCTCCAAGGGCTTGGATGACATCTGTTCGGTAATTATTCAAATTCCACAGCTTCCCATCATGTCTCTGGTGGGTCCACCAAAAAGGATTCTGTTTCAAGACTTGATATTGCTTGAAGTCTGTGCGAACTCTCCATCCCTTATCATACGCTAACGTGTGCCGATCCTTCTGGAATAAGGTATTGATACGTGGAATACCTCTGTCCCACGAGTCCTGTCAGTAGAATCATAAAAATATAAGAAACGGACAATTCCCAACAACTAAATGTACGAGTTGTTCGCTAAAATAAGACCATAAATGGCAAAAGATCAACTCACTTCCAAATCTTCTAGGGTCAGGCGCCTATTTTGCGCCTGTGCTTCTTGCCTCTTCAATGCATATTCAGCCCAAACACGTTGTGAATCTATGAACTCACTCTCCCAAGGCTGTCGATATTCAATACAGAAGGTCAGCCAAACAAAGAAGATAAAAGAAAGAACACATATCATTGCAAACTTTTCACAAATGGATTATAACCTACTTGGATATAACGATAAAGATTTGGAATCAGCTGGTCTTCCTCGTGACTCATACCACTCCTAAAATGAGTTACACCAACTTCGGTCTGCTGACTATAACGGAGGTCACTTTGAGGTATCAGTATGTGACCCATTGACAGCATACCAAGTCCACCAATTTCTTTCGGAGTATAGAAGATTACAGGTGGAAACCTGAAAAGTACAGGCTGGTAAGAATAAAGCAGGAAAAAGTTCCAACGATGCACTATGTTTAGGAGCCTGTAATACAAAATGTTACCTGCTAGGCATTTTAGAGTTCAGACCAATCTTGATACGGGTCTGAATTTTGTTCTCGCATTTGACCAGCAAATCTAACAATTCTTGAGTATGCACAGTTGCCTCTCGGAAGTATGTCATCAAACCTGCACCCAAAAAACAGTTTTAAGACACGAGAAAACAAAACAAACTTGACAAGAATTGATGATCAAAACAGCACAGTACCTATAAGGGCTGTATTCCATTTATTAACAATCTTTGTGAAAGTAGTAGATCCCGAGGACATAAGAATCTGTCTGACACGGTTCTCAAACACTTTCATGTGCTCGTCATCAACCCTAAGGAAAGCAACTGCTGTTCGCTCTTTGGTCTGCTCATTCTGCAGATTCCAGACACCATCTCTAGTATTACTGAATGCCTCTTGGGTCATGGTTATTTTGGGCCTTATTCGAACTTCATACCCACACCTGCACAACAGAGGGAAGTATTACCAAAACCATACTAAGCAAAATAGGAACAGGAAAGAAGCAGATGAATCTGGACACAAATACGTGGCAACGGCCTGATGATACTCCTAACGTCCCCTGCTTTTCTAGTTTTCAGTGCCAATTGAAACCACAACAATACATACATGCTGAAGAGCAAGTTTGGGTTGTCTTTGCTGTAGACAGACACAAAGCTGTTCTCCCACTCCAAGGTTGTGATGCTTCGAGGAAGTCGGTTCTTCATATCCCAGAAAACACTTCTCCCAAGATTTACTGTAAAAGATCTCGCAGGTTAATAATATTGATAAAATAAGACGACAAATTTCACAATCCAGAAAAAACATAGACATACCATCATGCTTCATGAGTCTCATTCTTGCATCTCTTGGCCAGCACTTCTTGTTTGGATATCCAACCATGTTCTCATTGTTGGGATCAGGATGCTCAGTAAGGTAGCGCTGGATGAGGTCCCGAGCTTCTTCATGAGTGAAGTGGAACAATATATGCACCCTGTCGATGTACCTCGAATAAAGCCGAATTGGATGCTTTGTCTCCACCTTTGTATCCCAGAAAGTAATGAATTCATTGGGCATTTGAGGTGGACCGGCAATTTCACTTGCACGAGTCAGACCAAGAAGAAGTAGATCCAGCACAAGTCCATAATATTGCACAACAAAGGATGCAAATTGTAGGCCCCGTATCAATCCATATGAGTTTGTGTGACTCATGTCTTTGTAGGACAGAACAACATTGTTCTTTGCAGTCACATAATCGGCAATGTTGTGATCAAGAACCAAACGGAGGAGCCTGCAAGGACATATAAAATCAGTTCTACTTCAGAAGATTCACTAACATCAATTTGAAATGCTTAGCGGAAATAGGGAGTAACCTCCTTACCTATTCAGCATTGTCAAGTCAATCTTTTCAAAGAACTTCTCAAATCTTGTCTGAAGCATCACCACACACTGTCCCTCACTTGTGTCCCAAATACCTTGCAGATTGTTGATACCTTGGCACCATTTGTAGACAAGTAGTGGTGGCGGCTCCGAATCTGCGGGCTTAATCCAATTAGGAAACAGATGGCGCTTATCACCTTCATACCACAGATATTGGTCGAGGTATGCATCTGTGATCTTTTCCAGAGGTTCAATCTCATATACTGGAATCAGATGGCTGTAAAGATCCATAAACTCTATGCCAACCTGCAGCACAGATTTTTCATTCAATTTCAAACATCGATTCAAGAAAGATTAGGAAAGCCCAAGTATAAGAAACCATAATTAACAAAAGTAAACTCACTTCTTTGAAGGAACGTTGAGTGAGCAGGTGTCGCTTAATCCTTGACAAAGCCTCATGTGGATTATCATAAGCTTGCTCAATAAGACCAAGCTCTTCCCTTTGCAGTTGATTTAGTCGAACTGCCACACTATAAGATTCTTTCAACCTTTCCAGGGCAAGGATGAGCAGCTTTGTGTCATGCTTATATGACAATGGAGGAAAAGGTATCGGGGAGAACTTTCTTGACTCCAACCAATGAACGGTGGTAGTATAAATTGCTACGGCCTCTTCCGGAGTGACATAGGGCCCGTCTTTTAGATAATTGTGTTGGCGCTCCTGAACATATTAAATATGGCTATGATAAGATACCATGTATATATGATGCAAATCATAAAGCTCAAAGCAAGATGTAATAACTACAAGCAAGTAGAAATATAATACTTGCCTGCTCTGCTTTCAACCAAAGGCGAGTCAATCTTCCAAGATTTTTACGGCAAACAGTCTTATCAACAGTTGCTCCTCTTCTGATACGTTCACGGTTGTAATGAGCAACATTTGTCCACCAATCTGCTTTAGATTTGACATAACGAAGAATCATATTCTCTATAGGTACTGGTAAACCAGGAACCTTCCATGGAATGTTTGCTTTCCAACAACGCCAAGCTTCACTGAGGTGCTGCAATATAGTCCTAGCTTTGTTTTGTTTGATACCCTCTGTAAGGTTTAATATCACACAAGTTACACTCAAAATTAAGTATACCGCAGAAATGAGACCAAAACATACTAACAATTATACATTATGAAATGTAAGGAAAAAAACCATCAAAGATGATTACCTGGCATGGCATCCAGAACGTCATGCATTACAGCAGCACGAAGCTCCAAGTCAAAATGACTCTCAACACGTTGCTTGGTGACAGTCTTTGCGGTTCCTTTTGAATGACGACCTTCAAACTGCCGCGCAAGTAGATTGCCTAACCAACGTTCAAGAAGAGGCACTATGCCACGTAGGAAAAACAACCACACTCTCCACATTGGTGCCCAAAACCCACAACCAGGTCCTTTTCCCACTGGGCCAGTATTGAAACGGTAATATATTAGATGCTTCAGATCCTTGCACATTCTTATCTGTCGCATTAGTCTGTACTTGTACCGGTACATACCGGTCAACTGACCAACATGGGAGAATGTGTATTGCAAGCCATCAGCAAGTTGAAAAGCGTCAACATTGCCCAATCTGAACTGAATATTGGCATCGACAACAAGTTTCGTCAAACGTAGGATCTCACGACAAAGATGAAAAGCATTTCCAAAACGTGACTTTTTCCGTTCCTTTGTAGTCAGGGTCTTCACAGGCTTCAAGTTGAAGTTGTAATCAAGGTGAAGATAATTCAAATTTTTCCTGTGTATCAATAGATTTAGCATATTGTAGCCTTGTTTGCAAACTTGAAGACCTGCTTCTGCCCAATCAAGTTCTGTGCTCTGGAAGAACTTTGTTGCTGCCAAAGACCTAAACAAGTGCTTCTTCTTCTGAGCTTTAGGTGGTCTGTGATGCAACTCATTCAGCACAAAGCACTTCAACAATTTCTGGTAGCTGACCCGAACTTTCACCGGATATGATGGAGGACTGGAAACACAGGATAACAGTGGTTAGGTTATGTTAAAGTGTACTTACTACTAACAAGTTTGGAAACATAAATTCATGAAAAAAAATAATGATCTTACCAGTGCTCCTTAAACCACTCAGAAACAAGAGGTATATCTTCAGCACGGCGCATCCGACCAGATCTCATGTTGAAGGGTCGGGGAGCAAACAAGAGGGAGATCCCAGCAGCTGTGGTGTCTGTATACAGCTGTGTCTCCTCCAGCAGGGGCTCTATCCCTTCTGGTAACTTAAAATCTTCATCGTCTTCATCGTCATAGGTTGGCTGCTTGTCCCGTCTTTCCTTGCTGGTAATAGGGTTTATTAGTGGATCATAATAAAAGGCTGGCAAGTCGGGGTCTTCGGCTTTTATAAACATCACCATAGGAGTATGGTAGATGCATAGTCTGACTTTCCTCGGCCTGTTGTTATACAGATGAGGAAAAGCAATCCGGTATTCCGTGCGAAGTGGGGAGCGGATGATAAGTTTATTGATGTCATTGAATTCATTCCAATCCTCATCACCCTTCTCCATATCACGGTACAATGGTTCAAACTTGGGCCCACCTGCAAAGTGCATAGTATGCAAACTTCAGTCAAGTGAAAGGCCATAAAAAAATGCATAAACTCAATATCTAATTCTAGTAGATATGTGCCCCTCAACACTTCTTATCCTGTACCTATGGACTCCAAGCCAATATACCACGAAAACATGATAAAAATAGGAAAATAATAAACGTTTATGACAGTGCCCACCACCTGAGCTGACTGGATTTCAAAATCAACTTTTGGTGTGGCATGAATGAAACAAAATCAAAGCTGAAAGCAGAAGGGAAAGGTGCATACCGGGAATGCACATATTCAATGCTTTGGCTGTGAAGAAAGACTCCATATCAAACAAGTAAAAGTAGTTGCGGTCTATCAGATCGGACAGAAGCTGCCCTGCCAACCGGTGAAGCGTAGCCATAATTGGAAGCGATAGATGCCATTTCCGATAACTTGGCCCATTGATGAGCTTTGTCTTCACCAGAGGCTTGTGGTCGTAAAACCAAGTATAAACTGCAGAATCCTCATCCTCATCCATCTCCAACTGAATTGGCTCAAGTGGATCAACATCCAACAGATTATCGGCATAATCCAAGGGAGGTTCTTCGTCATCAAATGGCGGGAACCTCATTCTCTTGAAATGGCGCCGATCCCTTTTCTCCCTTCGCATCATAATCCACATTGTGCCCCACTGTTCATAAACGAATTAATAACAAATTAACAATGGAAACAAAACACAAAAAGAAGTCAGCTGAACTGAAGAGTAAAAAAAACAAAAATACCTGAGCTAAATAGATGGGCTCAACAACCCATGGAATCTCATTGATGAAAGTGATGGCCCCTGTAATGTGGTACAACACCTTCACATCCCGAACTTGCTCCCAAGGCATTGGCATATTCTCGAGCAACTTGTAGACAGCGTGTGGTACAAACTTCAACGCCCCCAGATACACCCTCTTGTCATGACGATACTTCTTCGATGACATATCTCCATGGTCCCTAAACCAATCCAGAAACAATAAATTCACTAAACCCTAAAATCCCATACAATAAACCCTAACTAGGTCAGAATCGTCAGGAGAACTAACTAGATCACTCACCTGATGATCTTCCGGACATGCTCGGGCGGCATGTCCTCCTTCTGCGTCTCCACGAACCCAAACTTCCTCTTATCGCTGTACCGCTTCGTATTCAGCTGCTGCCACTTACGCGCCTTCTCCTCAAGCTTCGCCTCCGCATCCTCCGCCGTCTGCGGCTGTACCGGCGCCTGGGGAGCGTTGAGTACAGTGTACGAAGGTTGCGCAGGGGGCAGCAGCGGAGGCGGCATCGTCGGGCCGGACGTCCCCGGCGGGGCAATGAGTGGCTCACCGCTGTTGTTCCACATCGCGGATCTGCCGCGAGCAAAACCCTAGCTCGTAGGCCAAATAAGAAGGAGTTAAGAGAGTTCGATCTCTGGTCGCAGCATAAAACGGCGCGTTTCGGGTGGCGTTTGGAAGTGGGGAATGTATCTTCCACGCGCGCTCGACGGGAGTGGGGAAGCTAGTGGAATGGGCAGGAGGAGAGTGTGCGTGTTTTAGAGGTTTTTGGTGGAGAGGAAGGATATATTGGAACTAAAGGGTATAGAGGTTTCTGACGGTTTAGAATGGCGGTTTTGCACGAGGCCGGGCTGGGTTTGGGTTGGGTTTTTTGGGGGCTGGGTTTACCGGTTTAGTGTTATTTGGGCCGGACTCATCTGGGCCTGCAAAAAAAATCGTATTTTATATTGGACAATGGAGTGAATTTTTTTATGAAGAGAGACGTGCGAAGACTAAGGGAGATCGCTCACGGAAGGACGGGGTGTCGAGGATGTGGCTAGTGAGCTTGGCTTGAGATGAATCTGCTTGGTAAGGAAACATGGATTACCCCATTTATTGTATCCCTAAATTGCTTCTGGGAATGGAGAAATAGCAAGGTGTGGGGTAACGGCAATGAGAGACCAAGCAACCCCCTAATACACATCTGTAACAAGCTGCACACCATCAGCGATGCTTGGACCACCACCCAACAGTTAAAGAAGCCTCCAAGGAAACATGAAGTACTGATTGGATGGGTGGCCCCTCGTAACAGCTGGGCCAAATTGAACACTGACGGGGCGCGGCGTGCTTCAGTCAAAAGGGCTTCAGCAGGGGGTTTGTTACGAAATAGAGCGGGCGAATGGCTCGGAGGTTTTGCCGTTAACCTAGGTGAATGTACAAGTGTTGAAGCTGAGTTATGGGCTCTTCTTAAAGGCCTCCATCTTGCTTGGGACTTGAATATCAAGAAGCTCCAAGTGGATGTAGACTCCAAACTCGTAGTTAAACTCCTCGCGGACAACACCCACAAGAGGCCAACCGACACACCTCTCATCTTCGACATCAAGGTAATTCTAGCTCGAAATTGGAAAGTAGACTTGAAACACGTCTACACAGAAGCTAACGGATGTGCAGATTGGATGGCGAATCACGGTTTCAATCTTCCGCTGGGTCCTCACTATTTTGACCGTCCTCCATATGGTATTGGACAATTATTAGTACGAGACTTAGGTGATTCATCAATTCCCAGATTAGTCATTGACAATAGAATGGACTTGGATAGCTACGCCACTGTGAATGTAAGTGGTCGGGACATAGTGAATGACGGTGCAGGGTCAATTGTTACGATAAACCAAACGCCAAGGAGGGATTTCCCTCCGGGGTACTCTTCCCCTTCCACAGATTTTTCCCACCGGGTTTCCTGTGGTAGGGGTTTAACGAGGCCGGCGGTCGTAACCCCACAAGAGGCCGAGGGGGAGACCCTGCACTGAGTAGGTTGTACGTGGCCATCCTATTAATATACTAACGGGCTTTGCCCTCGTTTTCCACCAAAAAAAAGAGGATGTGGCTAGTGAGCAAGGTCTACGGATTTAAAATTTGAGAATTTAGGGTTTAGGTTTGAGAAAATTGGGAATTTATTTTTTGAAGCAATCGAACTAATGGTTACTGTTTGTCAAAAAAGAACAAATGGTTACTGAGTTGAATATTTAAGGGAAAATTGTACATGGTCTGGGCTTATTCAACGTGGTTTCCTTTAGATTAAAGGGTAATTTTTTCTACAAATCGGATATTTTAGATATCCAAAATAATATTTTTACAATTCGGATACAAGTACAAATCCAAATATATAACTTTTAGCTAATTTATATCCGAACCTAAAAAAAATTGGATAACGAATAATTTGCTCAACCATAATTAGGTCTATTGGAGAAATAGTTCCTTGAATGGATGGTGAGATTAACAAGCAAGACTCAAGTTAGAAAATTTGGGGAGTATAATCAATTTTAAATTTTTTAAGATTTGGTTTTAATTTTTAAATTAATTAACTTTTTATTGAGATCATTTTTAAATTTTAGTTAAAACATATATTAAAAATATATATATATAATTATCAAATAAAAAAATTAAGTGCTGCAATTGTCACAGCATAGCTCCATGTCCCTCCGCCCTTGTTAACAAGGGTGACCAGTCGGTTTGATGCTGTAAGAAAGTTACCCAATGATGATCCATGAAAAGTCAGTCACATTTGTTAAATATTTACCACATTATTTGGAGTCACATTTATTAGAGATTTATCTCATTACTTGAGTCGTCCTTTAGATTTCTTTAAAAAATTTCTTAGAGAGACTCACGCAAGAATTCACAAGGTTGCCTTCGAGATGATACTCCTTAAGACAGTATATGAGAAATTGTGTCGCTTGACTTCTCAATAGACATTCACATGTATATATACAACTAGGGACCCGACTACGGTTTCGCTAAGGCTATAGAGGAAACTATCTCAACAGATACATATTCCTATCGTAACTCGAACTCTTATGAGTACATTCCTAACATAGCTCAATGACTTCAACACTCCCCTTCAAGATGGCGTGTGTAAGTCGATAACACCCAGCTGACCAATAGCGCATTGAAGCATTCCCTTCCAAGTACTTTGGTGAAGATATCAGCTAACTGATTTAGTGTTAAAATTTTTCGTGGAATGATCTCTCTGATTTGGACCCTCTCACGAACATAATGACAATCTATCTCCACATGCTTTGTCCGTTCATGAAATACTGAATTTATTGCAATATGCAACACAGCTTGATTATCACAAAATAATGAAGTTCCTTCACTCTGCGGCATCCCTAGGTCTCACATTAGACGATGTAGCCAAATGATCTCCCTCACAGTGCTAGACATTATCCTGTACTCAGCTTCAGCCAAAGAGCATGCCACTATGGACTCTTCTTACTCTGCCAAAACACCGGGGATCCTCCCAACAAAATATAGTACCCCGTCCACGATCTTCTCGTCGTGGGACAACCTCTATAATCTACATCACAGTATCCCAATAATGAATGTCCTCCATCGTGGCACATGAGTATTCCTTGACCAGCAGTCCCTTTGAGATACTCTAATACTCTATCAGTTGTAATCATGTGTTCCTCTCATGGAGAACTCACACACTGACTCAAAATGCCCACTGAATAGGAGATGTCAGGCCTTGTAATAACCAAGTACATGAGTCAACCAATTAGCCTTCTATATTGAGTTGGATCTGCAAGCTCTTTCCCTTTATCTGTTGCAAGATGGTGATTCTGCTCCATAGGAAAACACGCTAGTCTACTTCCCTACTTTCCACAGTCCGCTAAAATGTCAAATGTATACTTTCGTTGACTAAGCACGAGTCCTTGCGATGTTCTTGCAGCTTCTATCCCAAAAAATACTTTAGCAATCTGAGGTCCTTAATTCCAAACTTCTCATCCAAGTAACCCTTTATCTCGCTAATCTTTGATCCACTTCTCCCGACTAAAATTACATCGTCAACATATATCAGCACCATGACTATGATCTCCTTTCCTGTATATAAATAACGAGTGGTCTGCCTTTGACTGTACAAAATCTTTTGTTAGTAAGGCATCATCAAACTTAATATACCAGCTTCTAGATGCATGTCTCAGACCATACAGTGATTTGTGTAACCTACAAACCCGCTAGTCTCCTTTCTTATAGAAGCCTTGCTATATTTTAAAATAAACTTTTTCGCATAAGTCTCTATGGAAGAATGCGTTGTTCACATCTAGTTGATAGATCAGCCAATCTTTCTTGACTACTATTATGAGTAGACACCTCAGGGTCACAAGTTTTGCTACCAGTGCAAAAGTGTCGTGAAATTCTATTCCCTCTACCTATTTAAAACCTCTTGCTACCAATCTTGTCTTGTACTATTCCACCTCTCCATTCAACTTAAACTTGACTTTATAGACCTACTTTGAGTCGACAGCTCGCTTTCCCTTTGGCAAATCCACCAATGTCCACATTCCATTCTCTTCTAGTGCTTGTATCTCTTTCTGCATGGCCTCCTTCTAGTGCTCATGTTTGATTGCCTAATCAAAGTTTCTCGGCTCATTGTGTGAACTGATGGCCGAAAGTAAAGCCTTCTGTGAACACAAAAATTTATCATAATTCACGAAGTTGGTTAGAGAATATACCATAGAGTCTCTAATTGGGTGGTTTGGCTCTTGCGACTTAATGAAGGGGTAATTAGACTTTGAAATCTTCTAAGTATTTGGGCAGCTTTTGAACTCTTTAAGGCTGAGCACACTCTAGGTTTACAGCCATTGAGTCTTTCGCATAACTTTGTTCTCCTTCATTATTTATTCCCTCCTCTCCAACAAACACAAGAATTTCCTCACCATTCCCAACTTTCCTCCTTACTTGAGCGTAGGGTGATGGACTAATATCATCATAGATCACACCTTCTTCTCTGCTAGTGATAATGGCACATTCTCTTTCTTCCATAGACATGGTTTCGGTGAATGGAAACTTGTCCTTAAGAAATATAAATCACAGCTAGTGTACAACTTTCCAGTCTTAAGATCATACACTCTATAGCCCTTCTGTCTCAACGGATAGCCAAGGAATACACACCTTCTCCCCTTTTTGCCAAACTTGTTAGAGATGTGTTGATGCACATACACTAGACAGCTAAAACACCTTAAGTTTTCATAGTTAGTGGGCTTTCCAAATATGATTTCGTATGGTATCTTGTTTCTGATGGCATTAGATGGCAAGTAATTGATAAGATGAACAGCTATTTGAATGCATTCACCTCAAAAATCAATTGGTAATCCTGCCTAAAACCTAAGCACCCAGGCAATATTAAGTATGTGTCAATATTTGCGTTCGACTACACTATTTTGCTGAGATGTGTTGATGTAAGATGTTTGCAAAAGAATGCCTAAGCTTGCATAAAATTACAACATCTCCCTTGACTAGAATTTTACCCCATTATCAGCATGTATCCGCTTAATGCCTATACCAAATTGCTTTCAGATCAAAGCATAAAATGAGCGTAGAATATCACCAACTTCAGACTTATGACGAATTAAATAAACCCACACACTATAGCTAAAATCGTCAATAATGGTGAAAAAAAATATGCTCCACTTAATGAACTTGTCTGATAAGGACCCCAAATGTCACAGTACACAATATCAAAATAAGCAACTATCTTAATGGAACTATGTTCAAAAGGTAATCTCATCTGTTTTGCCCTTAGACAAGATTCACAATGAGGATTATCTGCTCCTAACCTATCATATAGGAAACATATATACTTCATTTTTTCTTGACTCGAATGACCCACTTAATTTGGTTAAATTTAGTATGACAAATTAATTAATTTCCAATAAAAAACATTCTTGTGCCGCAATAAAAAATTAAATATTTATAATGAACAAATAAAATATAATAATTATTATGATTATGAAAATAATTACAAAGTGTGGTTTCCTGCATTTTTTTTCTCTGCATATTCTTCTTCAATTAATAGAAAGGAGAGACTCCGTTTATAGGCCATATGTTACCAAAAATGGATAATATTCCTATTTTTTGGTGGATTTATATCTAGATTTTCGAGATAGAGCTATCCCAAAATATGAAACGGGATTTTAATATGTTTCTGACATATAAATAAGAAAGAAAATACCATGTCTTAATAACGGGAATTAAACTAGTTTCTGAATAAAATAAAATAAAATCCGTTTCTTGTTAACTAGAAACAGTTTTTGTTTGTTTTTCTACGTGTATATCGTATTCGCGCAAAATATTGTTTTAAACATATTTTACCGAAAAAGTCATTGACATTAATTCCCATTAAAAAAAACAATTTGGGCTCCAAATAGACACCCTGATTAGTTAAGGGACTACTCTCGGGGAAAATAAGAGAAAGGATGGTATTCATCTGTTTCACTTAACACACTAATCCACATTTAAATAAAATAAGATTCGTAATAGATTGTAAAACTCGTATATAACAATGCTGCATAATTAAAGTCTCAAAGTCCAGACCTCTTAAATACGGTGAAGTGAAGGTTATATGGTATAGCGGTACAGATATCCAACGTTTGATTTATAACTTGGTTTAAATATTTGCCTTGAATTTACGGAACGACAGTGTGGTTAACGTCCCCGAAAAGATATTGGGCAAATTACTCTTGTCTCCGGACTTAACATAATTCTTCTATCGAGTCTCTCCTTTCTCATAAATGAGTAATCAATCCTTATTTTATTTAAAAATATTTATCTAGGGTCCCCAACGACCAAATCAGCCTCTTTTTTAAAAAATTTGTCATGTTAAATGATTATTTTACCCTTTACAAAATGACAAAAATTTTACTATTTTTGTCTTTTTGTGAAGGATAAAATAGTCATTTCACATGACAAAAAACATGGGAACAGAAGTCAACCAGGGACCCGAGACAAATATTTTTTCAAAATACAGGAACGGTTAAATCATTTATGAGAAAGAAGCGACCCGATAGGAGAATTTGATTAAGAGTAGGGACTAGAAAGTAATTTGCCCAAAGATATTTGTTTACCGGGAAATTTAGATTTCTATTAGGCCCTTTTAACCGACCCAGTTTCCGTTTTGAAGAAATATAACGCCGTTTCTCCTCCTCTACAGGTAAACCCAAATTGCTATGCTTCACGAAATCTTTGTTTTACCTTAAAATTGACAAAATTTGGGGCTAACACGAACTGGGTTTTAGATTTGGATTAGTATTTTTAGATAAAGTTTCTGTATTTAGCTCTTTTGTTTTAGCTAGTGAAGAAAAAAGGTGCGAGCTTTAAAGTAGTTGGTTGCTGTTCAATTTGTGAGATTACAGTTCCTTAAACCTTAAAGTTGGTGAATTTTTTTTTTTTTTCAGTTCATTATAGAACTGAGGAACCACTCTGTGTCTGGTTGCTTCTGATTTGATCTTTATATGAAACTTGGTGTTTGGTTTTTTTTTAAATAACTTTTTTGGGGTTTTTGATGATGGGTGGCTTGTTTAAAGCCCAAGTGAGAGATGGCTGAAAAGAGTGGAAACTCCAAGCCACCGGCTTCCTTTGAGTATGAGCTCTTTGAAGGGGATCCTGAGCACCTCAGGACAGTTGTGGCTGTGCCGAATCCGGTTTCTCCATGGATTGATCCCTCGGAGTTGAAGCTCAAGCATAGGATCGGGCGAGGGACCTTTGGCGATGTTTGGCTGGGGACACATCATCAGAAGGCGTCGGACTTTGAGGAGCACCATGAGGTTGTTGTCAAGATGTTGCACCCGGTGAAAGAGGAGTGTGTGCAAGCTTTTATGGACAACTTTGAACGCGTATTCTATAAGTGCCGAGAACTACAAGGTGTCTGCTGGTTGCATGGTGCCTCAGTTATGAATGGAAAGGTGAAACATATTCTTGGTTATGTTGTTTCTGATCAACACAGCCATTCATTTTCTCATTGGATGACCGGATGTTAGATTAAGCTATATTCATATTGTCTTGGTACCTTGCTTATAATGTTTTAGCAGATATGTTTTATCATGAAAGTCTACAATGGATCAATTTCTGATCGAATGGCTTCGTTAAAGGCGGGAAAACTTCAGTTGTCAGATACTTTAAGGTGATAATGCTGGAATTAATGGATTGCTGCGTAGAATATAGTTTATATGAATGGCATTCTCATCACCCTGCATCCTGAAATTTGCAGGTATGGCATCCAGTTGGCTAAAGCGACTGCTGAACTTCATTCAATTGGGTTGCTGGTGCTGAACCTTAAGCCTTTAAATTTCCTTATCGATGAGCGAGATCAGTTGATTCTTGGAGACTTTGGAATCCCTTATCTTCTTTTGGAGATTCCTCTCTTGAATCCAGATATGGCATTGAGACATGGAACTCCTAACTACATGGCTCCAGAACAGTGGGAACCGGAAGTTAGAGGTCCTATGTCCGTCAAGACAGATTCCTGGGGTTTTGGGTGTGGCGTGGTGGAGATGTTGACGGGTATTCCACCTTGGTTTGGAATGTCAATTGAAGAAACGCGTCACTCAGTTGTGATCAAGCAGAAAAAACCACAGCTCCCAGCTGGGTTGCCGCCAGCCGTGGAAGTTGTTATTAGGGGCTGTTTTGAGAATGACCTCCGCAACAGGCCATTGATGAAAGACATTGTAGATGCATTTGAAAGGTAGCGTAATTGAGAAACTTTTTGTAATCATTTTCTAATGAATGCAGGAAGTCATTTTTGGTGGTGCTTGTGCCTCCATTAAGCTAGCATTTTTACTCCTAGATTAAGGAAAAGAGAGAGAGAATTACTAGTTTCAATGTCTGGAACTCTTTTCGTTTACCTCGACTGGGTAGCATCTGCATCTTTGTAATATGAAAAATTGAAAATTATTCTTCTTGCAGCTCGCTTAATGCTTTCAGTGCCGACGGAGAGTGGACTGGTCTGGAAAGTGGTGTGGTAAAAGAAAGGTCTAGAAACAGTGGTAATACTTCATTGTATCTCTCGAAGGACCATCTCCAGTTGGGTGACGATGTTCGCTGGAAACTGCTGAATGCACACAAGCCACCTACCATGAACATTGTTAATGGAACTGTGGCTGGTCTGGATGCTGACCCGGACAGAAATGGTTTTGTCCTGGTCAAAGTTTCTCACATGCATAACTTAATTAGAGTACACGAGTCTGCACTTGAGAGGGTTACATGTGGCTTTGCTGTGGGAGATTGGGTGCGGCTGAAGAACGGGAACAGCGTCCACTCTCCTATAGGCATTGTTCACTCGGTGCATCGTGATGGAGATGTAGAGGTTGGATTTGTTGGGTTAGGCACTCTTTGGAAAGGAAGCTGGTCCGAACTACAACTGGCTAAAGCTTATTATGTAGGTCAGTTTGTGAGGCTGAAGGCGAGCGTGTTTGCTTCGAGATTCAGTTGGCCTCGCAAGAGAGGAGATGAATGGGCCACTGGCAGAATCTCTCAAATACTTCCAAACGGATGTCTTGTTGTAGATTTTCCGGGGAGGCTAGTCATTGGGGACCAATCCAACAGGTCTCTAGCGGATCCAGCTGATACGGAGCTCGTTTCATTTGATACTTGTCCCGGTTTGGTGGAGAAGTACCAACATGTTGAAGACTTTCACTGGGCTGTGAGACCCCTTGCAATCGCACTGACGGTATTTACCACAGTGAAGCTTATATCTGCTGGCCGAAAGGCGTGCTCTAAAATGAAAAAGAGCGGGAAATGCAACGACGATGAGCAGGCTGGCGGAAATCCGGCCTGGCTTCCGCCACCAGTCGCAAATATCCTATTCTAAGAAGGCGCTGCTTCGACCGCTGCTGTCAGGTAATACGACACTGCACCTGCGGTCCTACTGGAAGATCGGGGGCAGCTTATTCTGATGTGGTGAGCCACTGATGCAAAAGTGTGTAAATCTTGTTTATATGTACAGAAGAATGGCTGGACTTATGATATATACTTTTTCTAAGCAAGGGTTGATAAATCCTTCGAATTGCCGAAAGAAAAAATTGCAGGATACACCAAATCTGAGAGTCCTAATGTTCAACGACACGTTCTTGGCTTCTTGCTGAATTTCCCATTTAAGTAGAATTTGGATGAATAAATCTAAGAAATAAGAAGTACGCATTACAAATCATTATTGGCCTACATAATTCTACCCAAGTAGTAAGGGGACGGATTTATGAGAACAATACTTCGAGTTTCGTCTTATAAATGAAAAAAAACACGGTGGCTTGAAGAATTTCATTTTAAAAGTATTACGTGTGCATAAAACGTTTATAATAACTTGTGGAAAAAGTTTCATCTCCTCCTCACTGCCCCTTTCACTTCTCCAAAACAACGTATTGTCTCCAAAACGAAGAAGAGAGCACAAAGAAGCCAAGAACCATACCCAAGAAACCCCACCACCAAAAGAAAAGGAGAAACCAACCACAAGGAGCCATGAAGGGCTCAGGGTCACCTCCACCTCTCCTGTAAGTTGTCTTCAGGAAATTGAATTGCATGTATATGTCTATGAAACTTCTGCGTTCTTGATTCTTTGTTTGTTTTGTGTTCAAGGGTCTAATGGTTAGTGTTGGAAGAGTAGTTGGTGTGTTTCGTTTTGATTCGGGAAATGTGGAAGGATCGAGATTATCCTGAATTTCTGTGTGTTTTGTTGGGGGGGCAATCGTTGCAGGAACTTGATGGAGGATGATGAAGAAGGTAGAAGGATAGCTAAGGAAGTCTTGGAAGGAGAACGCGGAAGGGGAGAAAACGAGGATACCCGAAAACATGGACAGTGCTTGATCCTTGGCAAGCCAGGGAGCAATAAGAGAGGTGAAGAAGACGATCTTTCTCTCTCTTTTCGGTTCGACAGTGCTTCTCTGTATGGATTGTGTAGATGACAACGAAGATCGTTGTGGAAAACCCGGAAACTTGTCTGTCAACTACTTGCAGTTGTTTAGTTGGTCGAGTCGAACTCCGGAGTAGCGATGCATGATTCTGTGATGACAATCGGAAATGATATTTTTGCTTGAATCATGAAACTCGAGTCACTTGTTGTTAAATGTTATTGTGAATCTCTTCTTACAATGTGGGAATTGATTTACCGTTAGGTGAAGAGACGTCCTCGGGGGGCAGGCACACTTGGTGGAAACAAGAACCCAAGACGAGAGCAACGACACTTGAGAAGCAGCTGCAGGCAAAGTGGAAATCCGAGGAGCTGATTGAGGAACAATTGAATAGGTTTCTAGGCCTCTATAGTGGCAACACTGCTCCGACCAGGCTCAAGGATGTCTCTGATCTCCTCACGCCTGAGCATGTTCCTCCGCATGAACTAGCCACCCTGACCTGGCTCGGCGACTGGCGTCCCTCCATGATACTGGAACTCGCTCGCGAACTTTCCGGCTGCTTGTCATCCTCGACGTCTGCCAGATTGTCCGCCTCCAACGATGTCGAACAGAAACTGTCGCAGATTATCCACGACATCCGCATTGAGGAGGCAGTGATTGATTCCGAAATGGCTGAAATCCAATCTACCTGCGTGTTTTACCTCCAGTTTGCTCCTGCCAACAATTGTCGATCAAATGCTGATGGATATGAAAGCATCCAGACTGAGCTGAAGAAGATCAAGGGGGTCATCACAAAGGCACAACATCTCAGGTTCACACCCGTTTCGACAGGAATTTCATACATTGCCTTGTTCCTCACCTCTGATCATTACTTATGTTTATGATACGCAGTAAGTTTCGTATGAATGCTGAGGAGCGTGCCGTACTAACAAGTTTTATGTGATGCAGGTGCAAGGCATTGCAGTGGGTTGTAAAGAAAGTGTTGGACCAAACCGAGGCGGCCGAGTTCCTCGTGGCATTTGCAGGGATACAGAACATGATCCGCCAATCTGCATTGAGTTTGAAGCCCAAGGACGTTGTTGTTCCTCCTCCAGTGACTTTGGACCAAGTTAAGCTTCCTTCTTCTAAGTGAAATTGAATCGTTGACTTCACAAGTCTATACACTATACTAGAAGTCCAAGAGCTGCAAATGCAAGAAACCACAGAGACAGACACAGTAACTCTGAAGATTTTACCACAACTGGGACCGCCTTTTACCCTTCAGTGTATATGCTTTCAATAAAATCATTGTACTTGCCATAAAATAATTCAAATGTTTTTGTGTGATGATGTTAACCAACTAACAAGTTTATTGGAAAAACCTGCCAAGATTTTGGCTGCTTAATATTTTCAAATTATGGCATCCGTTGCAACTATTTAAAAATAATCCAAAAATTTTATAATAGTATAAAACTGTGCAATTAAATTCGTTATTTAATACCTATTTTGTCCTTGTTATGTTATGTTTTTTTTTGTCTTATTAACTAATGGAAGGACAGACAGAGAAAATCTTTGGGAGTTATTAGTTTGGTGTATTGATGTGAAATGTCGACGATGAGGAATCCTATGTCTTTGGTATCTGCTTCTTGTTGTGGATCATTTATTGAGAGGGGACAGAAATAAGATCCTAGATGTTTCAGTAGTAACAGAAATCCAGATGAGGAGATGAACCAAAATCTAAGGAGGATTTTGTGTTGCCAGTTGATATTGAAATGCTACAATAAATATTTCCCTAAAAAATGCTACAATATATTAAAACTCGAAATCAAAACTTTTTCAAGAAAAATCTAAATTTTTTATTACTTATTTTTTAATATATTACATACCATAGGTTTGGAGACTAGCAACTAATCAGAGAAATACCCTTTGAAAATGCTCAGAAGCTGAAACCCAATTGACCAAACTTATGGGTACAAAACTTTTCAAGAATATGTTTTTTAACTAATGAATGGTCATATGATCGATGTTTTTTATACATGTAGAAATCAAGTATTGAATTGTGTACATTCTCCGACTTGGACTTGTCGTTAAAAGAAACCACTTTCGAACAAATAACCATTTTTCTTACAATTAACGATTGATCATGCCAATATTACATGCCACTCAACAATTGAAATTTTTTTATATTCAAATTGAGTAGAAAATATATGCACTAGAAATTTAACTAATTTCATGCCAGACATATCCAAAGTTGGTGAATTTTTAATATGAATGAAGTTACTTCTAAAGTATATACGCTTGAAAATTCACGAATTTGACTACAAACATACCCAATTTGTAGTCAGTTGCATCAACTTGGTTCAATTTAAAGCCGTTAATAAATTCCATTCACTTCATATCAATCATTCTCGCATGAAAATCAATCACGGGAACATATCCTCGTTGACTTATTTAACCATCTCTTCCTGTACTTAATGGATTGATAAACCATGTGTTTCCATTTTCCTGTGATATCATATTGCGAGTTATAAAGATCAAGTTTTACCAAAAAACTTTAGACATATAATTTCCAATTTCCCTTCTCCACTAAACTGAAATCTCAAGTCAGCCATTATGTATTGTCACATTGACTAGTAAAAACCATTTAGAATCTTGAAGTAATTGAAACCATAACCAATATTAATTGGAAGATGTCCCCAGCTAGATTTTTAAACAATTTCCTAAATTTAAATCTTTTGAAGGAGATTATTATATAATTTAACAAATTAGATTCATAGTTTGTTAGTTCGTTGATAGAACTAAGATACCTTAAAAATAGTGTTATGATAGTTTGAACCCTTAATTTGAATTATACAAGAGCTTTCATGCTTAATATCATGTTAAATTGTTACATGTTGAACTCTCCAATTTTTTTCCTAAGAAGATATATTGTCCTCCATGTTCTCGTAACTTAAACTCGATATCTTGCTTCTAAATTTTTTTTTAATATTTGGATCAATCAAATTATCATAAACACCGGCCTAGTTGGGTTGGGGATAGAACAAGAGCAACATGAAACGTGGAGAAGGGTAACCGTTGGGGGGGGTCCCCGAACCGAAAACTAGATTCAGACGAATCATGTGATAATATTTATGCTAATATAGGTCGCACGCGTGCCATTAAATAGTAATGATGTACGTTTGGGCCCCTCCCAATCATATGGTAAAGATGTTAAATACTTTTTTCAACTACTTTTTTGTCTCAGTATATTACATTATATTTTTTCAAGATTGAAGATGAAATTATGCCAATTGACAATTCTGAAATTCCAAATCTGCAAAATTGAAATTGTTACAGTCAGATGCAATCCACCACGATTTACACCAATTGAACATAATTGAGTCATGATCTTAGTTGCCTAATCAACAAAATCCTCTCCGGGGAATCTTTTCCCAATCAATTGCAGAAATCAAGTTTCAATTAGGCACAATTACACAACTATCGTAATATGTAGCTTCATCGTCCATAATCTGATTGATTTCTTTCTTTTTTCAAATTAGTTTAATTGTACCCTGTAATCACGTGTATTTCCCTAAATGCGTTCCTTCATTTGTGTATATAATCCGTGTAACACTCTAATTATTAATACAATTAAATATATTTTTTTCACATGATATGAGAGTCACACTTTCGATGGTAAAAAATCTTAATTATGTTTCAATTATGGATTTTGAGGCGTCTGCGACTATGATTGAGATTACTGAGGTTGTTATCTCTAGCACTAGTCTCCATTTGCTAAAAAAAATTTTGAAATCTATGACAACACCAGCCTCAAGATTAGAACTATTTTCTTCAATCAAAAAAATTATTTGTCGTGTTCATTACTCTTTGTGAAAGATGGTGTGTTTGATTTATCAATTGAAATCTCCCAATTCCTACAACCACCTAAGCACACTATTTTGAATGGTAAATGTACGACCATTAGATAATGTCATGACTTCCCAACTCAATTAATTTTGACATATATAAATTATTCGATTATTTTACGTGCTCAAAATATTTTTGGATTCTATCAAAGATCTATACTCTCAACAAGAAAACATGTGTGCAAAATTTGAATTAAAAAAAAATATCTAATCTAAAAAAAAAAGAGAAAGACTTTTTGTTAAGTATTTGAGTATGATGAAGTCCATATAGGAAGAGCTTACTACCTTAAGTACGATTGGTGAAGAAATTTTGAGTAATAGACTTTACATCCTCAAATTCAGAATTGCTATACTTAGTACGACAAATCGTAAGACCTCTTTATTTTGACATGATAGACTTGGACACCAAGCAATTTTATTCTTTTAAAACTTTTTCATGATCTCAAGGACTTGATCATCATGAAAGTTGTATGCCTGTTAAATAATGCAGGGTTTCTTTCAAAAA
Source organism: Hypericum perforatum (assembly GCA_012979155.1). NCBI lineage: Eukaryota > Viridiplantae > Streptophyta > Magnoliopsida > Malpighiales > Hypericaceae > Hypericum > Hypericum perforatum. Next base: position 243,070 of record SOPF01027697.1, on the reverse strand, counting down.
TTTTGAGTATGATTTCCTTTTCTAATTTGTACATTTTAATGTCTCCTTAGTCCTCCTATGCTAGTTTTTACTATTTTTTTCTTTTTTATTGATCATTATAATTATATCTTATGAGTATTTTTGATCAAGAATAAGAGTGATGTCTTTTCAAAGTTCAAAGAATTTTGTAATCTTGTTTATAATTAGTTTAATGCTAAGATTAAAATCTTTCAGAGTGATAATAGAATTGAGATTTTAAATAAGTCTCGAATTTTCTTTTTGAAAATACATTAGTGTTAAATTTTTGTCAATTTTTAAAATATTATACCAGCTCGATTTAAATTACCTCATCAAATAAATCATGATACCATATGGTAAATCAAAATCTAAATGAATCAACATTTAATAAAAGTTACGGAAAATACAATTTGAAGAGTTCAAAGATAGATGAATTCCTAATACTTAATATAACTAGGGATGACAGAAATGCCCATACCCTGCGGGTCGGACCCTACCTTTACCCCGTGGGTAGAGGGTCTGGACTAGGGTATGAGTATGAGTCTATATTTAAAGGTAGGGTCGAGGGTAGGGTATGAATCTATGATTTTTTACCCTACTCTTATCCTTTTACTCTAATTTAGACCTTACCCCTAACTAAAACCTAACTAAATAATAATTAAACTCTAATTAGACTTATTATTATTTTTTATTTATAAAATATAATATATTTCTTAAATATTATGAAATATACTCTAAAAAATTGACTTTTTAAATTATTTTTAGTTATCTATAAGATATTTCTTAATAGATTTTAATATATTCATTATGATTTAGTTAAAAAATATATATAAAACTAAAATTTTATATTAAAAATATATTGTATTTAATTCAAGGATCGGACCATGTAAGACCCTATAGACCCTACGGACCCTAAGGGTAAGGGTATAAATCTAGTAATGAAAAATCTTAATGGTCTAAGGTAAGGTATGAGTCTGACTTTTTAAACTAGGGTATGGGTAGGGTCGTACCAATACCCTACCCGACCCTACCCATCGCCATCCCTAAATATAACAAGTTATTTGTTGGATGTAATAGCAAAATTTTCTAACAAGGTCGAAAATCAAAGTATCCTCTTTTGAGAAAAATCTAAGTATCTATCCATGATATTATTGATCATTCCCAAATGGGCCCGCATAATAACATCTCATCCGTTTCACGATCCAGAGCTGTTTGTTTTCTCGATTTATAATTATACAGCCGATGAATATATTACAACATAAACTCTTAGATTAGTTGATTGGCGTATATGTAGATAAGATAACAAGTGATATGCAGTAGATAAATATAATTGTATTTGAAAAATTATATATAGAAAATAATGCATCACACAATACTATAAATATAGTGATTGATCAAAATGACATTCAGCCGTGTGTAGTTGACCAATTTTTGGATTTAATCTCTCGTGTGAATATTGATAATTTTTTTTTTGTTATTGTACATAATCATTTGGTGTTAAATATATGTGCGTTAGTTTTAATATACGAGAAAAATAATATTTACCACTTGAACACCAAATTCACAAAATAATTTTTTAATATCAAATTTGTGAATAATTAGTTAAAAAATATAAAATCAAGTGAATGAACATGTATAAGTTCAATTACGCAAAGAACTTATGGGCTTATTGCTACCAGAGTACCAGGTTGGGTGGGTTTCAATTAATCAGTTCAATAATTGGTTTGTTAACGCCCGAGATGCAAAATCTTCAAATTATTAATTTTCTTTTCGAGCGATAAACTGTGACAATAGCGTCTTACATAATTCAAACTAATTTTCGGACCCTAAGCATTATCCACCTAAAGAGAGCACTACCCACATAGTAAAGAACTATCCATTTCAGTTTCTTTATACAAAAATAACAGATTGCAATCAACATTCTTGGTAAAAAAAAAAATTCAAGAAAATTTGTCACTGAAGAGAAAAATTGGAACATGAAAAAGAGTGCATTAACAATAGCACTCTTAAAACATGAAAACTACGTGTTGCCCATGATAGACCGTTACGAAAAGACAACCCAAGAAACATGAAAAACCCGTCTCATAAAACCAAAGAGAAACATAAAGCGAACGTAACCAAAATATATGGCCGATGACCAGTGCTTTAAATGTTAACTTGGCTAAGATACCATTTATAACGATAAACCATACTACAACTGAGTGGATGTATTAATTGTAGTCAAAGGTTATTCAATCGAAGCCATAATCTCTCAGTTAAGCGTGTTTAGAATACAACTGATCTAAACCAGATTGTTTCAATTACGACAAGCATCGCGAGTTCTATTGTCAAATTTTGGTAAGAAAAAAAATTGTTATGTATTGAAATCACGTGTAACTCCAAAATGAATGAATTGTCTCCGATACACGTTGATTTTTTGTTAAAATTAACTGTTGTAAGGTTACATAATTTTCGGGTATAAAGTGAGTTAAGAGGGCGAAGAGTCCAAAAAAAAAGTGTGTAGGGATTTATTTGCAACTTGCAATGTCGAAGAGAGGGCAGTAAATCTAGACCCAGCTAAAAATTGAATTTGATTCGATTTGATTAGTTAATAATTCAATTTGATATAGTAAAAAAAATTGTAGATACAGTTAATTTGTATATTGAGCAAATTGCCCTCAGGTCCCTATCCTTTGCTAAAATCACTATTTTCGTCCCTCCTGTTTCGGAAAAGAGACTTTAGTCCCCCACCTTTGCTTTTTTATCACTCTAAGGTCCCTGGTTCCGGTTTTGAGAAAGTTTTCTGGTAACCAGAGACCTAAATGACTTTTTTGCCCTAGTTTAAAAAATTAAAAAAACTCAGATCTCCTGGATTTACGATTTTGCCCCTCCCAAATAATCCCCTCCTCTTCTCTTTCTTTCTCTCTCTCCCCGACGATGAGCTAAAGCTCCTCCACCGTCGCTCCCTTACCAGACCTCGTCGGATCAGTTCCTCCGCCAAGATCGACCTCTTCCTAGCATTCATCGGTCTCCAAAGTAACTAGTGCACTGAAACTATTCAAACTAAAGAAAAAATAATTGTGGATCACCACCCCTCACCTCCCGGGAAAACCAAACGACCACCGCCCTCGAGAAAACCCAAACAACCCCCCTTTGGGAAAACCCAAACGACCACTGCCCCCCACCTCACGACAAAACCAAACGACTCCCTTTTGGGAAAACCCAAACGACCACCGCCCCCCACCTCCCGGCAAAACCCAAACGACCAGCAACTTGTTATCACAAAAATTATATTCAACCCGAGGTCGAGCTCAAGTACGTATAATCCTTTCCTCTTCCTTACTTGTTATCGCAAAAGGAGAAGTCGAATGGAGAAGCCGATGGCGAGGGAGCAGGGTGGAGCGACGGAACCAGGGCGAAGCAAGATCTATTTTTTTAATTTTTGAAGCAAGGGCAAAAATGTCATTTAGGTCTCTGGTTACCGGAAAACTTTCCCGAAACCAGAACCAGGGACCTCAGAGTGATAAAAAAGCAAAGGTGAGGGACTAAAGTCTCTTTTCCAAAACAGGAGGGACAAAAATAGTGATTTTAACAAAGGACAGGGACCTGAGGGCAATTTGCTCTTGTATATTTTATTGGAAAAGAAAAGTCCAAAAATGTCAACAGGGTTTTCAAAAATTTTTTTTTGTTAAATACGGTTTTCATTTGTAGGGGGTAAATTTGCAATAGGTCTGGACATGTGTAGCATTTATAATAGCAAGCACAGAGCCTATAAGTACCAACCAAGCACTGAGCAATAGTATCCTATGCTCAGTGTGTCTTAACCCAAAAAGATACACTTCCCCCTTCCAGATACACACAGTACCTTACCCTTTCCTTCTTGCCCAAATAGACAAAGAACTAAAATTCTCTCTCTCGAGAGAGGGAAAACCTATTAGTTTTCTAACTTAAAAAAAGAAACACCAATATTTCCTACAACCCAATTTACCAAGAAAGAAAAGACAATGTTTGCTGGAGAGAATGGTCTACATGGTGACCCAAGACTGAAGGCCATTTCAGATGCCATTAGAGTTGTGCCTCACTTCCCTAAGCCAGGTACCACCTTCTTTATTAAATTTTTTTTTGCTGTTTTTCTGTCCCTTTTAATTAGAATTTTCATTTAGACATATGCCTTGGTTTATTTGTACAGCTACAAAGTTAGTACTTACGTATGTACAAGTTTGTAAATGATAGAGAGGGCTTGGAGTTAGTTTTTTGATTGGTAGCTTGAGGTTATTGAAACCCAAGGACCCCTTCACTCTTCAGTTAGGAGGTTCTAGTTCTTAGCCAAACACACAAAAATCAATGAAATAGATTTGGCTGAAAATTGAGAAGATTTAAAATATAGAGTACATATAAGAATTTGCTTAAAAGTTAAAATTCACTTTTTCCTGATACTGGTAAATCGCAACTTTATGAAAAAGGTTACCATTCTCTATTCCTTCTCTGTTTTGCTGAAGTAAATTCCTTTTTGTGCAATTTTTACAATATTCTGAGTCTGAGTCTGAGTCAATTATCATAACTAATATTTAAGGGGCACCACTCCTAAGTAATGTGTGTTCATCTGAAAAGGCTCTAATCGAATATATTATTATTATTATTATCATGTTAACTAACTTTGGTTGCAAATCAATTTAATGTTAAAGATTTCCAATTATTTTATTGTACAAAATGTAGGTTGCAAATTGAGGCTAATTTTTTTTTGTTGATTGTCTGAATGTTGTTGAAAGGGATTATGTTTCAAGACATAACTACGGTGTTGCTGGATCACAAGGTCTTCAAGGACTTGGTGGACATCTTCGTTAATCGGTACAAAGATATGGGCATCTCTGTAGTTGCCGGTTGGTGCTACCTATCTCTTCTCACTGTATGAATTATTATTATTATTATTATTATTAATTGTTTATTTTTTGCTTGGTTTTGTGGTATGGATAACCAGTTTTGTTGGTTTCATGTGTTAAAGTCCTTGTTGCAATGGATTACAAAGAAGACTTGAAAATTCAAGCTGTAGATATTTTAAATTTATTTCTCACCAAAAGAGTAGAATCACAACCACTAATCAGCAAGTGGGGTGATGGGATGGGAACCTGATCTTTAATTTTTATGACGAGAGAATTAAGTGACAAGGAACTTAATTAATTTAAATTTTTATATGAAAAGTATCTAGTTAAGTTGCTAAATTATATGACAACGAATATGAAATATTATGGGAAAAAAATTATTGGCCTAGAAGACCATCATTATTATTATGACTACCTCTTCAATTTGTTCATGATTCTCCACAAAGTTCAAAGATTTGTGGGCCACCATATTCTTCAAGATTATGTGTTCTTGGCATTCTTCTCTCGGTACTTTTTGCACTGCAAAGCATCATCAGTCAGTGGACCAATAAAGAAACTTTCATTTTAGTGTTTGACAAATTGGAAGCAGATCTTATGACCCAAATGACGTTGCACTATCCTCTATTTTCCTTCAAATCTTCTAGACGGCACAATTTGTATGGACTGAAATGTAACTTTTCCATGTATGTTCCAAAATCATGTTGCAGGAATTGAAGCCAGAGGATTCCTGTTTGGCCCTTCAGTGGCATTGGCCATCGGTGCCAAGTTCGTTCCTCTAAGAAAACCAAGAAAGTTGCCAGGTGAGGTTCTTTTTCGATGTTCTTAGATTTGGCAGGCCCTTCGTCCCCCTAATTGTTGATTGTATCTGTCTCAACACATATTCATAGGTGAGGTAATTTCAGAAAACTATGAACTTGAATATGGAACGGATTGTTTGGAGATGCACGTCGGAGCTGTCGAGCCAGGAGAGCACGCAATCATCATCGATGATTTAGTTGCCACTGGTGGAACGCTCTGCGCTGCAATGAAGCTCTTAGGTATGCTCTTTTTCGGTCATTCCTTCATCACATAACCCACTTGCGGACAAGTTCAACGCTGCTGATCACGTTGGTTTTGCTGCGGAATAGAACGCGTCGGAGCTGAAGTCGTTGAATGCGGATGCGTCATTGGCTTGCCGAAGTTCAAGGTAGTAACTCGCCACTTCAGAGTAATCAACTAGCTATCTAGTCATTGCCAAAGTTTTCAAGAATTGGTTTAATTCGCTGCTAAACTCTACCAATGATTACAGTTCCTAATAATTGTAACCTCTGATGAATTAAATGAATTGATGATCTTCCTGATCGTACTCTACTGTCCATTCTGCAGGGAAAATGCAAGTTAAATGGGAAGCCGCTATACATTCTCGTGGAACCTCGTCAGTAGTTCGATTCTTTCAGTACTGAAGTCACAAGTTCGAATTTATTTCTGCTTTAAATTAGTCGTTGTTGATGAATACGATGTTGGACCCTAGAGAAAAGAAAATTTGTGCTCGAATTAAAATCGCCGTTTCGGTAACAGGCGTACATTTCATCTGTCTAAGAAGAATTGGAATACATTTTTCTTGCATCATGCGTGAAGGGTCGCTCTGCAACAAAACCTTTTTCCAGGCACCATCAAGCAACTTTTCAAGTCTTTGTTGGTTGTGCCTCTCTATGTACTTTTGCCTAGAACTATTGAGTATTTAGCAGTTTATAGAATTTATCGTCACTATCTTGGAACTTCTTTCGGTATAAAACTATCTTGCACCTTACCCTGATAAAAAAAACAATCTAACTTGCAATTCAATTACGATGCGGGTAAGTTACTCCACGAAATTTATTAACAGGTATGATCTTGTCAATTGTTCCACATTTATTTGTAATTGCGAACTTGTCGATTTTCGGAATTAGACGCAAGTATTTTAACTTTAGAAAAATTACTAAACGATTTCTTGATGTGCTCTTTACCAAAATTAAAAATCTTGACGGGATAACAATCTGGGCAAGCCACAGCAGGAGGCATATTGCGCGACACAAATGGAGACTGGCTAGGAGGCTTCACCTGCAATCTCGGAAGCTGCTCCAGCATTTGCGCCGAATTATGGGGCGCACTCTATGGATTACAACTTGCGTGGGATATGGGACACAGAAACGTGATTTTGGAACTTGACTTCCATATAGTGATACAAATGTTACGAGAAGGAAATGATGCGCAGGTGAACATGCAACCAATCATATCAAACATTAGAGATTTATTACAAAGAGATTGGACAGTACAAATTGGGCACGTCTATCGCGACGCGAATAAATGTGCGGACAAGCTGACCAACCTGGGTTTCGTGAGTCCAATTGGATACCACATCTTCTCCGAACCACCACAGGAGGTGAGACCGCTTATTCTCATTGACATAGGCGATGCTGCATGGCCTAGACATGTTGTTTTAAATAACGGTGCAAGACCAGGTTATGCAATATTAACGTCAAGGGCGGCTTCGGCCTTCCGAGACACTCTTCCTCTTCCACGGATTTTTTCCTACGAGTTTTCCCGTGGTAGGAGTTTAACGAGGCCGACGATTGCAACCTCACAAGCGACTGAGAGGGGGCCTTGCACCAAGTAAGCTTGTATTTTGCCATGTTTATTAATATATAGGGGTACTTAGCCCCTCCTCTTTCACCAAAAAAAAAATACTTGCACATACTCAAAAAAATCTGTCTAAATAGATTTACAGATATAATTAGGGATCTGGTCTTGTAGTTTTAAAATTTATATTAACAGTCCAATTCTTAAAAAACTTTTAGCATTTGTCTACGAAAGTTAATTTACGGATTTAATGTTGTAGAGCTTAATAAATATATAATGTACTGTTGGTTTCACATGCATAATTAACATATAATTATACAGTTTAATCTAGCTTAATTAAAGGCAAATTAAGCAAATTAAATCCCGCTTACTTGTTGAACCGTATGCACGCAAAGTCTTGCAATATTGTTGATGAGTCACCGGTCGAAGTCCGATCACGAACGAATCGAATCGGAGCTCGAGTTCCACAATTGGACCTATTCGCTAATCTATCAAAAATCTCAGTGACTAAACTGAAATTTCTGATTCTCAGTGTATTCTGGGTTAGCCAAAGTTCGGAATGGTCACTGGGATTTCCCTATTTATAGGAAAAATCCATCCTACTTGCATGGCAAGTAGGTGCCACTTAGCGCCACGTGGCGCGACGTGGCTGGCCCCTTGCCATACAAGCCATCATGTGGACTTGCTGATGTCAGCGCTGATATAAGAGCTTACATCAGCAAGTCCATTAAGGATGGAAAAATAGGCTTGGACCCAACAATCTTCCACTCATTTATTATTGATCACAATCAACAATGGATGCAATGTGGGCCCAATAGTCCATCAATATTACACTCATTTATTATTGACCACAGTCAACAATGTACAGATAACATTTTTTATATAGGCAATCGTGCGACCAGCACACGTCAAGTTCGTTGAGCCAAAATTTAGAAGCACCAATACACGAGCTAACTAAATAGTAGAATCTCGACATCTCACATATAATAAAGTATACTTTTGCCTTAGGACTCATATAACATTTTATTGTTCACACAATGATTTCAAATAATTTTATTCGTGTTCACTATTGTACTTTTCAATACAACTGGTATACCTAAACAACGAATCTCAAAATGTGATAGATAGAGTTCTTTCTCCCTGAACTATATTCTTTCCATAATGATTTAGCCTGCTTTTCTAATTAGCCCTGCCAGGTCGAATCAATATGTCATAACCTTTTCATGGACTAACTAAGATAGCAGCACTAAATCATACTTACAGAATATATTTAGGATCTTAAGGGCAAACTTTGAGAACCCAAATGTGGTCTCATACTAGGGATAGTGAAATTAATGAACATTATTATCACATCTGATGGTTGAACAGTACACAAGATATAAATTCTCGTATTATGGTGTAAATTCCAACTAATAGGAATACATGTCAATCAACACCATACTAAAGTCATAGCCACAGCTTAACTTTAGGCTTTATGACAGAAGGTATGATAAGTTCCACTTAAGTCTTATCATAGGAATATAGAAGATCCAATACAGTAACTCATTACTGCATCCCATAATAAATCTTGCTCTCTAAGTAAGACGGCATTATCGCCGTAGGATATTGCACATCTAAAATATCCAACAGCTGTCCCATCTCAGTCAAGAATCAACACATTTGACTCCCACTAAGGTAAACACCCGTGTGAGTAGGTTACTTTTTTGTCTGACATATACGCAAGGTGTTCATATTGTCAAAAATAAAAATTCTTATTTATAAATGAAACTGTAGTAAACCTAATGACTTTACACATTTCTCAAATACTTTTTGAGATAATGCTTTGGTCATAGGGTCTACAACCATATCTAACATAAATATATGTTTCATACACAATCTTTTAGAGTTTTCTAAATTTCTAATGAAATTTAGTAACTCCACGCTTAGCCCTGCAATAGAAACACAGATCCATCGCATAAGTTATAGCAACTTGATTATCACAGAATACTCACAACGAGTATTCTGTAGTAGCATTCAGATACTTTAAAATTCCCTTGACAACTTTCTAGTGTGCATTGCCTAAATTCTATTGATATCTACTTACAATGCCAATAGCACAACAAGTATCAAGTTGTGTACACAACATTGCGTACACCAGGCAACAAAATGCATTCACTCAGGGAATCGTTTCCATATTCCCTATTTGTTCAGCTATAGTCAGACATAAATTCTTGCTCAAATTATGACCAATCACTAATAGGACATACTTTGGATTACTATGATCACAATTAAAATATTCTATAACTTTACGAACATATGTCTTTTGCAAAGGAGACATTGTCCTCTTCAAACGATTCTTCGAAATCATAACTTCGAGTATGTAATCAGCTTCACCCATGTCTATCACATCAGAATTAGAAGAAAACTAAGCTTTGATTTTGACAAGTAGTCCCATATCATTTATAGCCAAGAGTATGTCATCAAAATACAAAGATATGATGATAAATTTCTTACCTAATCGTTAAACATATACACAGTAATTTTCGTGAATCACAATAAAATCATTTTTCATGATAGTATTTTGAAAACGAATATACCACCATCTAGACGATTGCTTAAGGCCATAAATTGATCAATTCAATTTGCAAACCTTTTCTTTGCAGCCTTTTTGGATGTAGCCCTCAGTAGGGGTGAGCAAAAAATCCATTATCCATTATCCGAATCCGATATCCAATATTTTTTGGATTCGAACTCGGATAATTTTAGGTTCGGATTCGGATTCGGATAATCCAAAAATTTTATTGCGGATTTGAATTCGGATTCGGATAAAAAAAAGAAATTTGGATTATCCAAATATCCAAAATATTTAATACATATATAATAAATTATACGATTAGAAGTGTGTTTTTATTGGGCTAGACCAAATCTTTAGTAAGTAAATTAAAAAGTCTATTACTTTTACTAAGGTCGATAAATTCAAATTAAAAAAATACATTTGTAGCTGACAACAATATTTCCAAGGATGATTAAGATTCATTAGTAAAGCTACATATGACTGTTGCATATTTCTCTTTGGTTTTGCAATAGCATTACATTTTTACATTGGCAAAAAAATTTATGAGCAAAAAAAATTTGGAAATTTATCAAAAGTTTGTCATTGTAAAAAATTAGGATAAATCGGATTATCCAAATTCGTATTCAAAATAATTCCAGATTTTGGATTTTGGATTTCGGATAATTTGTTATTCGGATTCAGATTCGGATCAATAAATAGTAATTTCAGAAATATGGATAACACAAAATTTGGATAATTCGAATTCAAATAATTCAAATGCTCACCCCTAGCCCTCAGGCTGAATCAAATAGATTTCTACATCCAATTCTTCACAGAGAAAAGCAATCTTAATATCTATATGATGTAATTCTAGATTCATGTTAGCAACCATAGTCAAAATGACCTAATGGCGTGAATCTAACAACAGTAGCAAAAATCTCCTCATAGACTATTCCTGTCTGTTGCTTGAATCCCTATGCAACCAGATAAGCTTTGTATCTTTCGACACTACCATCTGTATTATGCTTGACTATGAGAATCCACTTATTCTCAATAGTCATATGTCCCTTAGGACCTAATTATTGGTCATGGAAGACATTTCTTCCTTCATCACATTAATTTACTCAACCTTTCATGGAGATGACAGAGCACCAGACGTATTTCTAGGTTCATCTTTATCCTGAATAATGGTTAGAAGAACTCAACTTGGATCACCAAATTTTTTCAGTGATACCAAGTACGCATTAACCTCACCTTCGATATTAAATCATCAGCGTGGTATGCTAATCCCACTAGACCTACAAAATTCTTGATTCTGATAAATATGTCTCATATATTCATCATATCTAAGAACCGTACCACTACTAGGCAAAAAATTCCATACTCCCACTAGAATAGGGAACTATGAGCCTTTCAGGACTAAGACAAATTTTCTTCCGGACCATGTTGAGATGGAAAGTCATAATTTTCTATCTCAATTATCCTACTCGGAAGAAAGGGTTCAAAAGATTCTGGCTCAACTATTTCATAGAGATCAAGGTTTTCACTAACCTTTCTCAGTTCATGAAATTCATTCCCCAAAAAAATATGACAATATATGATTCAAATTTTATTACTTGTCCGTTGTCTAGTTCATCTATGAACTTGTATCCTTTAGATATTTCAAAATACCTTACAAGGATACTTTTTCTACCTGTCGGTTGATGCGTGTCCAACTAGAATCAATTATACGTGCAAGAATTACACGATCGCACAAGTAATATCGTGATAAGTAAGATCGTCTCCACAGGGAATAACGGATGAAAATTGTTCGTCAAGTACCAGTTTATGTGTTCCTAGATCTTAAGCTAAGCGAACGGATCGTTGGGTTGATGATCTAACATTATTAGGGTTTTTGACTTGAGGGGGGTTCGTTTAAAAATCAATTGCCAAAAGGGGGTCCTCGAGAAATCAATTCCCTGTCTGGGGTTGGTACAAAATCGCATCTATTTATGCGATTTTGTGCTGCACGAAATCGCACTTTTTCCTGCGATTTCGGTCCGAAGTCGCACTTTTCCCTGTGACTTCGTACCCAAAGTTTCAATTTTTCGTGCGATTTTGTACACGGCTTGAAAATCGGCTCACAACCAAACTCGCAAATTTCTCTGCGATTTTGTGCACGGCTTGGCCACAAATTTTCTGAACCAAGCCAATGTCGTATTAAAATTTCGGATTTTGGACAAAATTAAATTTTTCCGAAGCCAATCCCGCACACAAATACGCGATTTTACACAAAATTAAATTTATTCCAAAACCAATCTCGCATACTAATTTCCGATTTTGGACAAAATTAAATTTGTTCCGGAACCAATCCCGCATGAAAAAAATGCGATTTTGGACAAATTAATAGACAAAATTAATTTTTGTAAACTCCGAAACTGCACGAAAGAATGCGAAATTGGGCAAAAAAAATTATTTTTTTCCGACCCCGCAATAAAGGATGCGATTTTGGATTCCCAATCTATATTATTTATGTTTTAGCTTAAAGCAGGAGATCATGGAAGAGAGCTTTTGTCCACGTGGGAGGAGGCAGAGAGGCATGTGATATGGGCCAGTGGGCCGGTCCAAGAGAACATGCCATTATCTCACCCAGAATAATCTCTATTTTCTCCAAATATATGTCAAGTATCAACATATCATTTATTAAAAAAATGTATATTTAAATAATTGATGAGACTGTTATTCTATATTGAATAAATTTTGAGTTTGAGTTGATAATAATTTTCATTTTTTACGAAGACTTCACATGAAAGGCTTGATGTGAAACTGAAAATACGTAAAACGATTTAAAAGTAAAACATAAATAACATAAATTGGGAATCCAAAATCGCATCCTTCATTGCGGGGTCAGAAAAAAATAATTTTTTTTGCCCAATTTCGCATTCTTTCGTGCAGTTTCGGAGTTTGCAAAAATTAATTTTGTCTATTAATTTGTCGAGAATCGCATTTTTTCATGCAGGATTGGTTCCAGAACAAATTTAATTTTGTCCAAAATTGGAAATTAGTGTGCGGGATTGGTTTTGGAACAAATTTAATTTTGTGTAAAATCGCGTATTTGTGTGCGGGATTGGCTTCAGAAAAATTTAATTTTGTCCAAAATCCGAAATTTTAATGCGACATTGGCTTGGTTCAGAAAATTTTTAGCCGAGCCGTGCACAAAATCGGAGAGAAATCTGCGAGTTTGGTTGTAAGCCGATTTTCGAGCCGTGTATGAAATCGTATGAAAAATTGCGACTTTGGGTACGAAGTCGCAGGGAAAAGTGCGACTTCGGACCAAAATCGCAGGGAAAAGTACGATTTCGTGCAGCACAAAATCGCATAAACAGATGCGATTTTGTACCAACCCCAGACAGGGAATTGATTTCCCGAGGACCCTCTTTTGGCAATTGATTTTTAAACGAACCCCCCTCAAGTCAAAAACCCACATTATTACTACCAATGATGTTGCAAAATCTCAAGGTTGTCAATCTCAATCTTTTGACGACACTTCTAAACTACAAACTCGATATCACCACGAATCTAAGTTTGTCAGGCCTAGATTCATTAATAACATCAAGTTGAGATAAGCGTATGAAAGCTATGATCTAAACCAAGTTGTCATCCTTGATCATCGAGAAAGCATTCATTGAGTTGGAAATAAATAAGAACTTTAACAAAAGAAATAATCTTAAGAACCAAGTAAAGGAAAGTACCTTGATGAAACCAAATTCCAAAGTTGTTATGGAACTCTTAAGAACAACACAAGAACATAAAATGAAATCTAAAAAATCAAGTTCTAGCTTGGAGGCTTCTATCCTAAGCTCTTGATGATCTACTTTTCCTCCTCCAAGTTGGTTTGCAATGGCAGCCTACTCCTCTCTTGTCCTCTCCCGTGAGTGCTTGCCACCCAAGCAATAGACTAAGTCAAGTGGGAAGTTTGGTGAGGTATTTCTTTAAGTTCTCTGTCGGGAGCCAGCGTACGCTGGGAAGCCAGGGCATGCTGGGGTTGCATTCTGCCCCTTCTTGCCTCTTTCTCGCTTCTGGCTCGGACAAGGCCAGCGTACGCTGGGGTCAACTACTGCCCCTCTTTGCTCATTTTCCTCTTCTCCTCCTCAAACCATCCCAGCGAACGTTGGGTGGCCAGCGTTCGCTGGCCTAGCATTCTGCCCCCCATCGTTCTCTTGCCTTCAAGCATCTACTCGTCGCCCAACTCATTGCACAAGTCCACCAATCTTTGCTCCAAGTCCTCAAATGCTCCGAAACACCTACAAAACACACAAAAGCAACAAACAATCTTCTCCTTGACAAAACAAACCAAACAAGACTCGACTAAACATTTCCTAAAATATGACGAAAACTTAACAAACTAAGACTAAACGAATGCATGTTCTCACATGCATCACATCTCCACACTTACTTCTTTGCTTGTCCTCAAGCAAAGTACATCAGAAAACCAACAAGTGGCACCATCAGAATTCAAACATTCATCACAAGATCATCCCCACAATCACACACATCACACCCTTGAGCATTGTGAATGCAAATTCTATAGGCAATTATACCCTCAATCATTTAACCAAGTTTTCACACCTAGTGTTCCAGACTAGAGAGCTAACCACTCGTAGGATAGGATTAATTTAATCTCACAAGTGTATGGTGGTCAACTATCCTACTCTCGTATACACATTCAAGGTCTAAAAGTGTTAAAGATCATACCAAAGCACACTCGAAACAAAGTAGATTATGCCATAGGAGGGGTTTTTAGTTGTATTGAGGCTAAAGGTAAAGGTGGGAAGATACAAGTATAGTGGTGATGTTAAAACCACTTAATCCGAGGGTTATATAGAAAGCTAAATCTCGACTATACTACAAACCTCACCTTATTATGCATATACACTCAACCCTATTTACCCACATCCTAAAGAAGCAGAAATACAAGATAAGTTGCTCACATTTATTTGTGCCTTTTTTTCTTTCCTACTTTCCACTTTTCCTTTGATTTCTTCTTTTCACTTTTTTTTTCACTTTCCTCAAGAGAATTTCTTTTCATTTTTTTTTCTTTCTCTTGTTTTTCTTTCCCAATTTTTGCACAGTTTCTTAGCAACTTATCCCGACTTTTGGTCATTGGCTTCAATTCTACCCATTTTCATCCCAAGGTATGTACAAGAAATCTCCCCAAGCTATACTACTAGATGAACCCTTACAAAACATCCTCAAAAATATCCTAATCCTTCAGATTAAGCAGTTAAAGGTAGGTGAGGTGATGAGAATTGGCTTATGGGTTTCAACTAATAATTCGACAACTAAGCTCAGGCTCGATGGGGGTTATACACTGGATAATATCGGGATTTTGGCTCTAAGGCTCTAGGCTTATGACAAAATGACCCTCGACACTCTCTACCTCATTAAGTTATGCTAGGTAATCCTTCTAACACTCCCATAGCTCAAACAATACACACACCTTATGAATAAAATGAGAACTGGTTATCCTCGCCATCGGCTCAAAAATCTCACAAGGTCACTCGTTAATTCACTAGTCTAGCCTACCGGGTGTAACGACTAGTCTAAATGATCGAGGATATAATTGCTTACGTCTTAAAATTCACAATGCTCAAGAGTGTTGAATGCATGATGTGGAGTTTTTCCTATGCCAGAAAGTTCAAAATTCTGAGGATTTTTTCATCATATGCAACAGACTCTAACACACTTCAATCAAAAATACAAAACACACTCAAACAGACTCGATCACATGCAAAATAGCAAACAAAGTAAAAAGAGAGACAAGCACAACAAGATCAACACAAATAACACAACATAAGCACACACACAAAACACCCCCACACTTAGAAGACATATTGTCCTCAATGTATGAAGAAAAACATTCATATCAAAAGATAAAAACAAACATAACATGACAAGTAGAAACAAAAACTAAACAAGAATAAGGAGAAGAAGAAGCCTGTGATCATTGTTCCGGAGGTGGTTGGAGGTGGTTTCAAAGCCATTCCCATTGAGTGCGATTGTAGGCCTGATCTTCCTGATATTGTTGCCAGCATTCTGCTTGGTCTGTTGCATTGGCTCGTACTTCAATTTCTAAATCAGTGATTCGTTGGGCAAGGTTGATGATGTCCACTTGTTGTTCTAGAACATGGACATTTTCTTCCTCTTGTATGTGTCTTCAGACACCTGGGCAATCTATATATGGGATGACCGTATATTGTAGAGTGCCGTGCCTAATATCTCCGGTCTTTGACATCAGGTGCCATTTCGCCAGCTGGTCCCGATCAATGCTTGTTGGTCGTAGCATGGTTTTTGGAACGGGTGGATTTTCTACAAACTTATTAATAAGCATAGCAACAATATGGCCTAATCCTAGCCATCGGGGGTTAGGCAATTCCAAAGTACGTTTAATTACATCAATAATCAATAAAAATATATTAAACTGGCAGTAATGTTGGGCACAGGATATAGCATACAGTTGTGGTTTTGTAACCTTACTGCTTTCATGTTGGCTACTAAAGCAAAGGGCCATGAATCGATGCAGAACACACTAGTGGAGTTCCCTAAGAAGGATGGTGGGGGCTTGTGTTCTATAGCGAGGCAAACCGGTTAAAGCTTGCTAAGCCATATGTGCACTAGCATCACTGTCAAAATCAAATAGACCTCCCCCGCACTTAATTCCTATCAAGTTATGCAACACTTCCTCATTCACAGTCATGACTATATCATGTATGCGTGCAGTGAATGAAAAATTGTTCTCGGCAACAACCACAGTGCAAAAGAACTCAAGGACAGCAGCAGTGTTGATGTTTACATGCATATCAGCAAAAAAATGCCACCCTAATTCATCTATAGCCTCACGAAGCTCATCCCCACATCCAGCACGTCCTATCGCAATAAAATCTATCGTTTGATAAATGACAAATTTGCAATCCTTAAACTTAAGGTACCTCTCACCCTCCTATTCTTCATGTATAGGAAAAGGAGCTTTGTACCTTTGGGTGAGGTCCATGAGTTGTGAGCTTTGGCCCGTCTCCATTGCACCCCATCGACGCTTGATGGTTGGAGTCTTGCCCATTGTGTAAGTTGGTAAACAACCGCTATGATTTTTGGATTGGTGCAAAGGCTTTGGCGAGGAGAACAAAGCCCAGTCTTTGGATCTTGATTTCGTTATCGGATGAAGTTGGAATTTGCAAAACAAAATTGGATTAGGGTTGGGAGTTTTCTTTGGAGGGAGATGGAGGGATTTGAAATACGTTTGAATAAGGGGAAAGTGAGGAAGAAGAGGGAGAGAATTGGGGTTTTTAGGTCTGTTTTCCCGAAGGCCAGCGTATGCTGGTAAGCCAGCGTACACTCCTGTTCTACCATTTTGGTACTCTTTCCCGAACATGGCCAGCGTACGCTGGGTAGCTAGCGTACGCTGGAGTTCGCTTCTGTCCCTTTCATGCTTTTGCTCCTGAACAAGCTACTGATCTACAAAACTAATACAAATGACATATTTTTTGAGGATAACCATATATACATTCCCCTAGAAACCCATAAACTCACGGAAACTCGGACAAGTGACTCGTAAAATTCAAAAAAGAATTGAAAGAAGAAAATAGTTCTAAGTTAACGTCGTTAGCTTGACGATAGTAATGTCTAACTAAGATGCATCACCAAGATCAACATGGGATTCTAATTTATTAAATTGATCACCAAGATATGCTTTCAAACATTGTCCGTTGACCTTGAACTATGTTTTGGTATTATCATCACGAATTTGGATAGCACCATGCGGAGAAACTTCAACAACCATGTATGGACCAGTCCATCAGGACTTAAGCTTACCTGGAAAAAACTTTAGGCGCGAATTGTACAATAATACCTGTTGACCAACAGAAAATTCTCGGCGGAGAATTTTCTTATCATGCAACCTCTTCGTTCGTTCCTTGTAGTGCCGGGCATTATCATAAGCGCTTAGGTGAAATTCCTCCATGGCTTCAAGTTGTAACAATCTCTTCTTGCCAGCTTTCTCAAGATTTAGATTTATCCGACGGAGAGCCCAATAAGCCTTGTGTTCTAACTCGACCGGAAGGTGGCATGCTTTCCTATAAATCAATTGGTAAGGAGACATACCTATTGGGGTTTTGTAGGCAGTTCTGTAAGCCCATAATGCATCGTCTAGCTTGCTGGACCAATCCTTCCGTGATGGGTTGACAGTAGCTTCTAAAATTCTCTTGATTTCTCGATTAGAGACTTCAACTTGTCCACTGGTCTGGGGATGGTAAGCTGTAGCTATCTTATGTGTGACCCCGTATCTTGCTAGTGCATTTGCTAGTAGGTTGTTTCTAAAGTGTTTGCCACCGTCGCTGATAAGGACTCTTGGGGTGCCAAACCGACTAAAAATGTTCTTCTGAAGGAATTTAATCACTACCTTAGCATCATTGGTTGGAAGTGCGATAACTTCTACCCATTTAGAAACATAGTCTACTGCAAGAAGAATGTAAAGATTTCAGTCAGACAAAACAAATGGACCCATGAAATCAATACCCCATACGTTGAATATCTCGATCTCCATAATGCCCGTCTGTGGCATCTCGTGACAATGGGAAATGTTATCCATCTGTTGGCAGCGATCACATTTGCGTACAAACTCAACTGCATCCTTAAAAAGTGTAGGCCAATAAAAACCACTTTGCAATACTTTGGCTGCTGTGCGTTCTCCTGCGAAGTGACCACCATAAAGAGAGTCATGACAGTGGTGTAGAATGAGCTCTTGTTCTTCTTGCGGTACACATCTCCTTAGTAGTTGATCCTTTCCTTGCTTGAACATGTATGGTTCGTCCCAAACATAGTACCTGACATCTCGCAAAAACCTTTTCTTCTTGTCAGAAGAAATGTGAGGAGGTATGATGTTGCTTACAAGGTAATTCACATAGTCAGCATACCATGGAATAGAAATGACATCTAAAGCATACAACTACTCATCCGGAAAAGATTCATTGATAGGAAAAGAGAATGTTACCGATGTGTGTTCTAGGCGTGAAAGGTGATCGGCCACTGGGTTGTCTGCACCCTTTCGGTCTCAAATTTCTATATCAAATTCTTGGAGAAGGAGGATCCATCTAATAAGTCTTGGCTTAGCATCCTTCTTGTTGAATAGGTAACGAATAGCAGTATGGTCTGTGTACACCGTCACCTTGCTACCGAGTAAATAAGCTCGGAATTTGTCGAGAGCAAAGATCACAGCAAGAAATTTCTTCTCTGTAATCGCATAGTTAATCTGAGCATCGTCTAAAGTGCGACTTGCATAATAAATGGCATGGAATCCTGTAGTCTTTTTCTGACCAAGCACCGCCCCAACAGCATAATCACTTGCATCACACATAATTTTGAACGGGAGCTTCCAATCTGGAGATATGATTACTGGTACTGACACAAGTGCCTTCTTTAACTTAGTGAAGGCTTCTTGGCATGCTTTGTCAAAAATGAACGGAGCTTCCTTCTCAAGCAACCTACAAAGAGGCTTAGTTATCTTTAAGAAGTCTTTAATGAAACGCCGATAAAACCCGATATATCCTAAGAAACTCTGTATTCCCTTGACATTTAACGGAGGTGGTAGTTTGTCGATGACCTCCAATTTAGCCTTGTCAACCTCTAGTCCATTGCTTGATATCTTGTGACCAAGTACCACGCCTTCTGTCACCATGAAATGACACTTTTCCCAGTTAAGCACCAAGTTAGTCTCTTTGCATCGTTCAAGCACCTTACCCAAGTGTGATAAACATTCTTGATATGAATTTCTGAATACTGAGAAGTCATCCATAAAAATCTCAATCTGCCGCTCCACCATGTCCGAGAAAATAGCCATCATGCAACGCTGAAAAGTTACAGATGCATTACACAATCCAAATGGCATGCGACGAAAAGCAAATGTACCGTACGGGCAAGTGAAAGTTGTCTTCTCCTGATCCTCTGGTGCAATGGCAATCTGGAGATATCCTGAGTAACCATCCAAGAAGCAATAAAAGGTGTATCCTGCCAACCTGTCCAATATCTAGTCAATGAATGGTAGTGGAAAATGATCCTTCCGAGTTGCCTTGTTGAGCTTTCAGAAGTCAATGCAAACTCTGTGGCCAACTACCATCCTTGTTGGTATGAGCTCGTTATTGTCATTGGAAATAACAGTGATGCCTCCTTTCTTCGGTATACATTATGTTGGGCTCACCCACTTTGAGTCTGAAATGGGGTAAATGATACCAGCGTCAAGCCACTTGATAACTTCTTTCCTCACTACCTCCTTAAGATTCGGATTGAGTCTTCGTTGTGCTTCCACTGATGGACTGAAATCATCCTCTAGAATAATTTTGTGCTGACAAAGTGAAGGACTAATCCATTTATATCTCCAAGTGTCCATCCAATAGCTTCTTTGTGCTCACTTACCAACTTGATAAGTTGCTCTTCTTGATCTTATCCAATGAAGCAGAGATGATTATTGGCAATTTTTGATCTTCGTCTAAATAAGCATACTTGAGATGTGTTGGAAGTGACTTGAGCTCCAATTCCGGTGGTGCAACGGTAGATGACTGTAACTTAGGCCTTGGTATGTCATCTAGCTCCAATGATTCTGCCGTGCGTACCCATGCCATCCTTTCTCTAGAATCTTCGATGTTGTAAACATCCTCCCAAAGAATTTCTTGTACTTGCTCTTTTTCCTTCACATAAACAATCTCATCCACAATATCAATCCGGTAGCAATCATCCTCCGCAGATGGGTACTTTGCTGCTTCAAACACATTGAACACAACCTCATCATCACAAACCTTAAACCAGAGCTTACCTTTTTCCACATCAATGCTTGTCTTTCCGGTGGCTAGGAAAGGTCGACTAAGGAGGAGTGGCATGTCTTGATCTTCCTTCATCTCCATGACAATGAAATCTACTGGAAAGATTAAGGTGTCCACCTTGACTAGCACATTCTCCACAATCCCCTTTGGTCTTGTTACTGATCGATCGGCAAGTTGTAAGACTATCAAAGTGGACTTCATGTCTCCCAACCCAAGTCTTCGGAATATTGAGAAAGGCATGAGGTTGATGCTGGAACTAAGATCAATCAATGCCTTTATGAATGTTTGATCTTCGATAGTACATGGAATAGTGAAACTTCTGGGGTCCTTCATCTTCTGAGGTAACTCGTGGCTTAAAACGACGCTACACCCCCTCGTCAATGGAATGACTTCAAAATCGTCTATGCTCCGCTTCTTTGAAATAAATTCATTTATCCACTTCCGGTATGTTGGCATTTATTCAAAGGCATCAAGGAGCGGTATGTTGATATGAAGATTCTTAAAAAGCTCCAAAAATTTGTGATAGCTCGGGTGCATGACTTGTTTGTTCAACCTTTGAGGAAATGGTGGTGGAGGGTACTTTCTTTCTTCTTTCTTCTCGGATGGTCTCTTTTCTTCTTTTTCTTCAGATTGCACCCCTAGCGGGTACTGGGTCGCCAGTGTGCGCTGCCCTTGGCTACTGCCTGAATGGTCTTCTTTCTCGGATAAGCCCAGCGAATGCTGATTGTCCAGCGTACGCTGCCCTTGGCTACTGCCCGAATGGTCTTCTTTTTTAGGTGTTGGCTTGAGCTTGACTGCTTCGTCCGTGACTTATTTTCTCCAATGATAGGATTAACTTGTAGTTCCTCTTTCTCTTTCGCAACTATCTTCCTTGGTGGAGGGTTCACTTGAGTCTTCACCACATTCTTTCCCAAGTCCAAACCACTTCTAGTTGTTATTGCCTTGCAATACTCTTGTTTGGTGGGAGGAGCTTCGGTGTTGCTCGAAAGAGTTCCAGGTGGTCTTGTGTTGAGTTGTGATGCCAGTTGGCTGATCTGTATTTCAAGATTGCGAATTGTCACTTCATGGCTCAACACTTACTTGCGCAACTCATTCTCTCCTCGTCGATCTTGCGGCAGTGGTCCTTGTTGCTTCCACCTTTGTTGATATGGTTGAAATTGCTGAGGTGGAGGACCTTGTACATTCCCACCTCCGTAAGACAGTCTCGGATGTTGAGGTACCTGCTATCCTGTATTGTTCTTCTATGAAAAATTTGGGTGGTTTCTCTAACCCGGGTTATACGTATTAGAATATGGATCATTATTCCTATTAGTATTACCCACAAAATTAATAGGTTCAGCAATTAATGAACAACTATCTGTGCTATGCGATCCAGTACAAATTTCACAAACCTGAGAAGATGAAATTGCTTGCAGTGACATTGATCCTTGCACTAGTTGTGTAAGTGTTGCAACTTGTACTTTCAAAGCATTTACCTCATCATTGTTTTGTACACTAGCAACTCTTCTTCTCTCGGTTCAATCTCCCCATTCATGGTTGTTAGTTGCCATGGCTTCAATGATTTGGAAACCATCAGTTTCTGACTTATTTGTTAGATCTCCTCCAGCCGCTGCATCTAGGTTGACTCGAATTTGTGGCTCACATCCATTATAAAATGTTTGGATAAGCATCCATTCTGGTATCTAATAATGTGGGCATTCGCGAAGTAGTCTCTTGAAGTGATGCCAAGCCTCGTGCAACGATTCACCACCTAGCTGTTTAAATTGAGAAATCTGATTACGCAGTTGAGTGGTTTTACCTGGAGGATAATGCTTTTCCAAGAACTTGTCGGCAAGCTCGTCCCATGTTGTGAAGGTGCCGGCTAAAAATGAATCTATCCACTCCCTAGCATCATCTTTCAAACTATACTTGAACAGTCGAAGCTTGATGGCATCTGGTGTGACACCATTGTACTTTACTATCGAACAATGATCCTCGAAGTTTTGGATGTGCTTTGCTGGATTTTCTGAGGGATTACCTCCAAATTGGTCTTTTTCAACCATTGAAAGGAGGTTGCTCTTGATCTCGAAATTGTTTGCCTCCACGGTTGGATACTCAATGCTTGATCGAAGGTCAACAAGCCTTGGGTGTGACTTGTGTCTCATAGCGGCAGGAACTACTTGTCGATCACCCATCTCTTCTATATATAAGTTTCTTCTCATGATTTATCAAATAGTTCGCTCAATCTCTGAATCTTGCTCAAGAAGAGGTTGGTTCTTACGACGAGTATTTGGCATTCACCTCCTATACTTGTATGGTACTATAACACTCAATAGAGAGGATTAAATGCAACAAGTAACAATAAAACAAGTAACGAAGCTTAGTCTCAAAATTAAGAACACTAGTTCTAATATTAACGAAAATAACTTTCAAACTCAAAATTCCCCGGCAACGGTGCCAAAAACTTGATGCGTGTCCAACTAGGATCAATTATACGTGTAAGAATTACACGATCGCACAAGTAATATCGTGATAAGTAGGATCGTCTCCACAGGGAATAACGGATGAAAATTGTTCGTCAAGTACCAACGCTGGGGTTAGCTACTGCCCCTCTTCGCTCATTTTCCTCTTCTACCCCCCATCGTTCTCTTGCCTTCAAGCACCTTACCCAAGTGTGATAAACATTCTTGCATCGTCAAGTACCAGTTTATGTGCTCCTAGATCTTATGCTAAGCGAACGGATCGTTGGGTTGATGATCTAACACTATTACTACCAATGATGTCGCAAAATCTCAAGGTTGTCAATCTCAATCTTTTGACGACACTTCTAAACTACAAACTCGATATCACCACGAATCTAAGTTTGTCAGGCCTAGATTCATTAATAACATCAAGTTGAGATAAGCGTATGAAAGCTATGATCTAAACCAAGTTGTCATCCTTGATCATCGAGAAAGCATTCATTGAGTTGGAAATAAATAAGAACTTCAACAAAAGAAATAATCTTAAGAACCAAGTAAAGGGAAGTACCTTGATGAAACCAAATTCCAAAGTTGTTATGGAACTCTTAAAAACAACACAAGAACATAAAATAAAATCTAAAAAATCAAGTTCTAGCTTGGAGGTTTCTATCCTAAGCTCTTGATGATCTACTTTTCCTCCTCCAAGTTAGTTTGCAATGGCAGCCTACTCCTCTCTTGTCCTCTCCCGTGAGTGCTTGCCACCCAAGCAATAGACCAAGTCAAGTGGGAAGTTTGGTGAGGTATTTCTTTAAGTTCTCTGTCGGGGGCCAGCGTACGCTGGGAAGCCAGTGCATGCTAGGGTTGCATTCTGCCCCTTCTTACCTCTTTCTCGCTTCTGGCTCGGACGAGGCTAGCGTACGCTGGGGTCAGCTACTGCCCCTCTTTGCTCATTTTCCTCTTCTCCTCCTCAAACCATCCCAACAAACGCTGGGTGGCCAGCGTTCGCTGGCCTAGCATTCTGCCCCCCATCGTTCTCTTGCCTTCAAACATCTACTCGTCGCCCAACTCATTGCACAAGTCCATCGATCTTTTCTCCAAGTCCTCGAATGCTCCGCAACACCTACAAAATACACAAAAGCAACAGACAATCTTCTCCTTGACAAAACAAACCAAATTAAACAAAATGTAGACAAGACTCGACTAAACATTTCCTAAAATATGACAAAAACTTAACAAACTAAGACTAAACGAATGCATGTTCTCACATGCATCATCGGTCCTAATTTACCGAAAGCACTTGAGGTAGAATAGATGTAGGATGTATACCCCCATAGCTTAAAATAGGATAAATCGGACTACCGATCTATCCATATTTCATAAGGGATGGTAGTAACAGACTTAGAGGGTACATGGTTAAGAATATATGTGGCAGTTAGGAGCACATCTCCATATTGGTAAATTTGCCTCTGCCATCATAGATCTTACCATGTCAAGAAGGATTCTATTCCTTCTTTCAGCAACCTCAATCTATTGGAATGTACAAAGAATGGACAACTAATGTTCAATTTCTTTCATAACAGAAAGTGCCCTACAATTCATCAGAAAAATATTCACAGTCGCGATCAATTCGCAAAGCCTTTATCTTTCTATCCTTCTGATTCTCAACAAAACCCATGTATGTCATGAAGTAACTTAATGCCTCTGGACTGTGAGAAATCAGGTATATCAGACTATATCACAAATAGTCGTCAATAAAGGTGATAAAGTAACATGCACTATGTGCTGCCTTCATATTCATTTGACCATATATGTCTAAGTAGACTAATTAAAATAGAAATTTTGCTATAGCCCCAGTATCAAAAGGTTTTCTTGTACTCTTTTCTTCTAGATAAGAAACGCTTCTAGGTAAGATAGACTTTTCTATCTTACCTAGTAGTCCAGCCATAGCTAGACAGTTTAAGCGATCTTGGCCTGCATGGCCTAGTCCAGAATGCCAAAGCTTAATATCATCTTTTGATGAATTTATGCTAGTGACGAAGGAGTAATATTCACTAGGATCAATATCCATCATGAAAAAACTTTGCGATCTATATCCAAGACTATAATAGGCATTATCCAAATATAACCTAACATTGTCATTCTCATACGACAATGAAAAAACCTAAAGACATCAAAGTAGATACATAAATTAGTTTCAAATGAATACCCGGAACAAACAACACATTATTCAAAAGTAGAGCACGTCCACCACAAAGGTGTAATTCACAAGTGCTCAAATCCTTCACATCCACAAACAAGTTGTCACCAATAAAATAATTTTTGTTTCAGTCAACAACTATCGATATTCTGTAAATGAACAATGATCTCTAGCTTAATGGTCTATTACTCATGAATCTATCACTCACACAGAATACAATTCAGCAAGAAGGTTACAAGAAGATACATTAACCTCATACATATTAGAGTTTAAATGTACCTACTTAGGTAATTTGCAATCTCTTGCAAAATATCCCTTCTTATGACAATTATAATATTTCACTTTAGAAATATTAAATTACCTCTTTTCACAGACTTAAAGCTATCTACTTAAGCTATCTAAGTTATCAGCCTTTGGATTTTGAGAACCCTTACTCTTTCCTTTCCCCTTTTTCTTTCCTTTTCCCGAAGCTATTCGAACTAATCAAATTTGCTTTGGAATAAGATTTCGTAGGAAGAAGACAATCTTCTCCAACTTAAGGTGCCTAGCAACATTCTTAAATATTACTAGGTGATTAGAAATGAGTAAGGTTCAGCTTCATTATTCCTAGCTTGGAGGCAAGGAATGGATGATAGCTTGAATTTGTTGCTCACTACTAAGTACGTTACCAACCTCAGCCAGGTTACTAACCATGTTGGACATTATCCTCAAATATATCCACATAGGAACATCACGACGTTTCTTAAAGGTATCAAACCTTATTATCAAAGTACAAAACTTTGACACAGAAAGCTTCCCAAATATCAATTTGAGGGCATCCCAAAGTTTTTTCGCGTTCTCATAAACACGAAATTGCCTTGTGATATCATCCATCATAAAACTTAGCAATATCAAATGTGCAACAAAGTTCTTATTATTCCAAACATCATAGGCATGATAATCATGCTTATGTTGTACAATGTTGCCTACATTAGGCTATAACAAAATCATATGTACTAGCTCGAGAACCTCTTGTTCTTCGAACATATACCAGATTTTCATGCTCTAGAATAAACTGACATCTCTATAGGGAATTTAAAATAAAAGAACATATGAGAAGTTTGATTTAGGCAATATGAACCAGTTTACTATAATCTCATAACTTTATAGTCTTTCATTAGTCTCAAAATCGAAGTAGGTCGCTAGAGTGCTTCCCATTACCATTCAAGATTTAATCTCCAACTAAGGTCACTAAAAGTTCACATATAGTAAACTCAAGTGGTATATGAATAAAATAAATACAATTTATTTATTCATATAGTACAATTGTATGTAAACACGCATATAAAAATACAAGTATACAATAAGTACAAAACTTATTACACAAGTAACAAGTACAAAATTTGTTACCAACTTTCATACATATCTGAGATTGTATAAACAAAAGTACAAACTAACTCAGAAAAAGTTACACAACCTATTGTACAAAAGTGTTTCCATAAAATAGAGTACGTACAAGGGAAAAAACACTTGACAGTACAAACCTAATCACACATCAAACCCCAAAAGGGTATCTTGGAGTTTAAGTCTAAGAATCTAGATCCACACTTGGATCATTTCCCATTAGACTTTAACAGGATGACATATTAGCATGCAATGGTTAGACTTTCAAGGTTCACCACAGTGAACAGACTTAAGTCCAAAATCCATTTGAACAAGATCGAAGGAAACACATAAGTGTATTCCTTAGCCAAGTAACGGGTTATCTCAAAACCATTTCTCAATTTCAACACAGTAGGGAGACACATCTCCCTTAAGAGGCCTTTGTGCCCTAAATGCTTCAAAAGCATGACAAGAGCAACCTTATGGTTGTACACTATGGGATTCCAAAGACTACTTATGCCTTGTTGGATTTTAAGAGTTGTTAGCAAGTTACGAAACATTGCTTGTCATTCCTCCCCAAAAAATATAATCACCAAAACAAATGGCATCTTGCATATCTTTATGCACTGTATTGATGTGTTCAACTAGCATGTATATATTATCCTTGGGTATATCCGTGGCAACAAATGCCTATACATTACATGTTGTCTCAGTGACTCAGTGTCAATGTTCGGATAACTCTAGGTAGACATCGTTATCTAACAACTAATGCCAAATAATTTTTGGGTCAAATCACATATTTTTCAAAAATAAGATTGAAAATTAAATTTTCAATCTTCCGATGATCCATTTTGTGATTTATGCTACGTCTATTAATTTTCGGAACATATTCCAAAAATTTATTTAGATCTTTTAAAACAATCACATATTTTTAAAAAATCTACAAAATTTTGAAAATTAATTGAATAAAACAAATTTATTCACTTAAAAAATAAAATTTATACCAAATTAGGATTTAAAACAAATTTAAATCAAAATTCGAAATTTAATTGAATTAAAATTAGTCCAAAAGGACCAAATTGAAATTCAATTAAACCAATTCAGTACCAAATTAGGATTTAAAACAAATTCAAATCAAAATTTAGGACTCAATTGAATTAAAAAATGTCCTGAATGACTAATTTGAAATTCAGTTTACAAAAACAGTACCAAATTCGGATTTAAAACAAATTTACATCAAAATTTAGGACTTAATTGAATTAAAAAATTATCCAAAAGGACTAATTTTAAATTCAATTTTCAAAAATATTACCGAATAAGGACTTAAAAAAATTTAAATCAACATTCAGGACTAAATTGAATTAAAACATCCCTGAAAGGATCAATTTGAAATTCATTTTAAAACAAAAGTGACTGATTTGAGACAATCCAACTGGGTATTTAAGGTTTTTACCAAAAAATACAAAATTCCCAAAATGCCCTTCGCATACCCAGCCTTCTCCTTCTTCCTTTTCTCTTTCCCCGAACCAAAAATCTCGCTGGAGCCTCTTCGACCAAAGCACGCAGACGGCTGCGAGTTGTCCCCCACCACTGGTTGGGATCGACTCGCCGTTAGGCCAAACTCATGGCCCTCCAACGGTTTCCTCCGTCGTGCTCTGGTGGAGCTTCGCGGAGGAGTTCTCTCTATAGTGGAGCCGAAGCTCCCGATGATGAGAACTTCCGATTCCGGCGACGGTAAGACCCATAAATGGTATCCCCATGTTTGGAACACGTTATGAAACATTTGGAAGTCGGTCTCTGATGTCAAAAATGCCGGAGTTGCCCGGAATGTATGTTTGATTAAATCGAACGTAAATCGTGATTTCCGGGTTAGGTTTTTCAATTTGGGAACGCAAAATTACAGTTTTGTCCTAAAACTTGAGCAAAAAATTCAAATCAGTCAAACGGATAACAAATACCCGATTTGGTGCTCAATTGACAAAATCATTTTACAAATAAGCCCAAAATACAATTTGATCAACAAATTAATCAAATTTAACGCAATTTTAACTCAAATCCTTTGAATTAAAACATCAACAACGTACAAGAACATGTTACAAACCATGCTTTGATACCAATTGTTGGTTTTGCATGCATAATTAACATATAATTATAAAATTTAATCTAGCTTAATTAAACATAAATTAAGCAAATTAAATCTCGCTTACTTGTTGAAGCGTGTGCACGAAAAGTCTCGCAACGTTGTTGATGAGTCGCCGATCGAAGTCCGATCACGAACGAATCGAATCGGAGCTCGGGGTCCATAATTGGACCTATTTACTAATCTATCGAAAATCTCAATGACTAAACTGAAATTTCTGATTCTGAGTGTATTCTGGGTTAGCCAAAATTCGGAATGGTCCTTGAGATTTCCCTATTTATAGGATCCCTCCTGCTTGCATGGCAAGTAGGTGCCACTTAGCGCCATGTGGTGCGACCTGATTGGTCCCTTGCCATGCAAGTCACCATATGGACTTGCTGATGTCAGCACTGACGTAAGGGCTTGCAACAACAAGTCCATTAAGAATGGGAAAATGGGCTTGGGCCCAATATGTACGACTCACAGTATTTTGCAATTCTTAATCGTATTGCTTCAAATCCTAACAAAGAATTTACCCACAAAAGAGATTGAAACAAAACAAAAAGTATCTAATATGTCTCGCTTTGACTTGCACGGCATTGGCTTTAGTGGTGATTCAGCTCGTAAATTTGATTTTATCTTATATATCTCAAGAGTCAATTTGTTTTGGTATAATTAAAAATTTTGTAATAATATGGATAAGTGATATCTCTTTCGCTTATAAATAATAGAAAATGCTTGTATCGATCACTATAATATAATTTATTTGAAGATCAAAAAGGAAAAAAAAGGAAAATAGATACAAGCTACACCAGAAAAAACAATAACTTGCATCTTCACCTATAATTTCGGGACACTCTTATAAATATTTTAAACAATTTGATATTCGAATAACTATTAAATTAATTACTTTTTCTCAAATACAATTGTAATTATCAAAACAAAAATTAATCATTACAGGCTTCAAATTAATTAGTACCGTTACACAATCAATCTCCAATTAGAAAGTTGACCAAAAAAATCTCCCATAAAGCTACTTCTCAAGTGCTAAAAACAACGGTGCCGTTTTGAAAACTCCACACGCGTTGCCTTGTTACAAGCGACGTCGTTTCGCTTCGGAGTTGAAGGCAATCGAGTGAAGCCGGTGAAAATGTCGGCCGCCGTCTGTGGGAGCAAGAGGTCCTACTTCTTCGACGACGTTCCGGCGAGTCCTCCCTCGGTAAAGAAGCTCCGGTGCGGCTCCTCCTCCCCTCCCCCGGCCCGACTCTCCCCGCGCCGCGCTTCCCTCCTCGACCAACTCAGGTCGCTCTTCCCCGCCGCTGAACCCGAGGTGACGTCACCCGGCCCCTCTTTCCCTCCGCGATTTAGGTTTTGATGTTTCTTTGACGGATGTTTCTGTTGTTTGAAGGTTCTGGAGAGGGCGTTGGAGGAATGCGGCTATGATTTGGAATCAGCCATTAAGAATCTCCGGGAGCTCGCGGCCGATCCTGTGGAAGAGTTCGGGGCAGGTAATCCGAGGGTGTTTTCGTCTTTCTTGATTGTAGATTGGTGTCACTTTTTGTGGTTGGAAGTTTGTAGTTTGATTTTCTTGCCCTAATCTTTAGAGGATGGAGATGATGCGGCATTAGGTCACAGCCTTGAGGACGGTGCGCAGTGGGTGGAGTTGTTTGTGAGAGAGCTGATGGGTGTTACGACTGTTGATGATGCCAAATCCCGTGTTTCGAGAATGCTGGAGAGTTTGGAGAAGTCTATCAGTGCACGCAATGCTGAAGCGGCTGGAGTTTCTGTCGAAGGGGTGCAGAAGGTACTTGTTCGTCTTTGATACGATAAAGATTGGATGCAGTTCGTGCTATTATTTGTTGGTCGAGTGTATTGAGATATGCGATGGTGTGCGATTCCATCGTGTGCTTTGATTATTGTTTGGGGATAATTGGTGAACACACTGTGATGTGGTGTGATGTGAGGTGTTAATATTGCGATCAGAGAAGCTTGAGCTCTGAATCAAAATAGATCTCGTTGATATTACGGAAGTCTTGTTTTTTACATTTGTTTTCTGTCCCGGTTCTCCCAAACAGAAAGAGCATAGTGGTATTGCTTAGCACTTCATCTTTATAAACTATCGTAGACCTGGTTAAGATTTCAACCTTTGAAACTACTCATATGCGGATGATGTTTTGCGAGTATTTGGAGAAGACGGGAATTAACGGTTTTAGTTCAATTTGTTTATGGGCTGAAAAGAAGAAGTCTTAACTGCTTTCTTTTTATTCAGGAAAATCTGATTCTGAAGGAGCAGATGCAATTAGTCCTTCAAGAGAATGATATTTTGAAGAGAGCTGTTGCCATTCAGCATGAGCGTCAAAAAGGGTATGAAGAGAAAGACCGTGAGGTCAATCAATTGAGACAGGCGGTCGCTCAGTACGAAGAACGAGTGAGGACATTAGAGGTATATTCCCTGTCCTTTGTTGCTTTGGGGGCCTATGATTATGGACACCCTCCCGTTGTATGTTTACTGTTCTTGTTTCACTTAGAACAGGTATCTAACAAGTACCTGTTGTTTTGCTCTTACCAGATGAACAATTATGCATTAAACATGCACTTGAGACAAGCTCAGCAAAGCAGCCTTATGCCTGGTCGTTTCAATCCCGACATCTTCTAAATCAGTCAATACTTGCGTTCGGTAAAGCTTTCTTTGGCATGTAGAACATACAGAACAGCTTTCAGATTCAATGTGTTCGATCTATTCCGTTGTGTGCATTCTCATACTGCATGTGCCAATTTCACGGGTTGCTTTTGCGAGGGGATAGGCTAGCGGTGCGCACGGATAACTTGCGTGATAAAGTTATCGAGTGGCACCAATCTCTGGTTCCTTGTCATGAAAAGAAATCGTTGGCTTGATTGTTCTTTCACTCCGTCTTGTATTTACAATTCTTATCGGCGCTGCAACGGATCGGGTCTGACGAAGGGTCGTGTAGATCCTTGACTTGATTATATACCTTTTTATTTGGAGCTGAATCAGATTCTTACTTGTATCCTGTTTTAGTTACTTGATTCGGTATTATCATCCATCTAGAGTTGAATCGTCAGAACAATTCAGAATCCTTGCGGTTCAAATTCTTCCGTACATTTGTTTTGATTTGGATCATCTGTAATGGTACATTTGTTCAAATTCTTTCCTGCGGTTCAACTCGGATTACTATTAATTTTGAACCTATTTTTAATAATCTTACATCTTTATTTTGGAGAAATTATATGAAAAAGTTGTAGATGTAATTAACACCTACGTAAAGTAACTTGAATTAAGTCAATCAGACTTTCGAATAAAATGTTTTAGTCTTTTAATTGAATTTGAAACTAAATTAGATATTTGTTATATGTCACATCATAATGATTTAAATAAAATAGAATATTCATGTGAGACGTTATTTCGGCGAACGTCCATGTGGAAGAACATATGGCCGGGAACTTACTTAAGCTGTTTGAGATTTAAAATGTTTGAGAAAGTAAATCACATGTAGTGAATGTCAAAAAAAAATTACATAATTTTTTTTGGAAATTGATAAACCAGAAAGTACTTAAATGTATTTTTTTCCTAATTTCTTTGCAAATTAATTATCTACCAAGTAATTAACAAAGGGGAGTGTTTAAGGTGATCACTGTTGTTTGGAATTCCACTCAAAATTTAATCCATTAACTCATAATTTGAATAATCTTTATCAAATTAATTTATTTCATATAAATTATATGTTGTGTTCAAATTCGGATAGTAACATATTAATTTGAAAAATTGATTCAAATAAGTCGCCACCCTTTCCATAGTAGTAAAATCATTTTATAAGGATAATGCTCATCATTTCCATATTTACGGCTAAGTGACTTCTCCATGACCATGAAGCGATTATAAAAAGTCATGTACAAGGTGAACAGACCAGTTCTGTACATGGATTGTGTAATCCCATCATCTTATAGAAAAACATTGGATTGACTTATTTTCTTCAGAGAGACCACAGACGGGTCGATCTTGAAGAAATCGAAGAAGGAGACGAGGAAAGCTTCGGCTAATGCAAGAATTAATAGAAAGAGCTAGATTGAAACTTGAGAGATCACACACCATTAGTGCATTCATGCTTCAAAGTTTGCAAATGAGGGAGAAGGAAGTTGCTACAAGAAATCTTTAGCTAATGCAAGTATTTTAAGTATTAGTTCTCTGTCGATACTCAATGGTCCGAAAGAATTAGGAACCCCATCTTATTCCATTAATTTTTTAAACTTTTTTTATCTGTTGACAACAATAATATGTCACCTTGTTGATCGATCAAACTGGGCAACCCCTAATACATGCAAGAACAAATAGACAGGTGACTGACTATACAATAGATATAATTCTGGATCAAGTGATGTTCGAGTGACACATCTTACTTCAAATTTCGTTGCCAAACGTGCATCAATGTTCGAGCGACTTCCGTAAAATGTATTGTGGTGAGTGGTGACACTTCCTCAGTTAGAAATTATTCACCTTGAAAATTCTTAAATTTTCTCTAAAATTTTGGAAAATTACTCCTAAAAATGTCCCATATTTTGAAAATGCAAAGTCGCAACTCGCAAGTATTATATATAGCACGTGTGCTTAGCCGAGAAACGAAAAAAAAAAAAAACAAATAGAAGAAGAAATTGGAAAAAAGGAGCTGGCCGCAAACTGACCACAGAGTGTTGAGCAGCAACCAACTCCTAAACTATCCCCGTCAACCAAACGCGGCCTTATTCTCTCTCTCCTCCGGAAATGGCGGCCGCCGGGGCAACAACCGCCGTATTCTCCCTCCGCCCCTCCTCCTCCTGCCCTAATCCCACGCCTTCCACCTCCTCCCATTCCTCCTCCACCCTCTCCTTCCCTTCCCGCAAGCTCCCCCTCTTCGCCTCCTACTCCTCCTTTTCCTCTCCCCACAAACCCAGGACTCGCCGAGGGGGGCTCGTCACGGTCCGGGCCGCCGGGGACTACTACGCGACCCTCGAGGTCCCCAAGTCCGCCACCATCAAGGAGATCAAAGCCGCCTACCGCAAGCTAGCTCGCAAGGTAACTAACTAACTAACTAAATTGAGGTTTTTAATTGCTTCGGTTACGAGCTAATTAGATGAGCTAGGGTTTTTTTTTTCGCTTCGCTTACGAGCTAATTAGACGAGCTAACTTGTAATTGACATATGGAAGCTTCTAGGGATCTTATATTTTGGGTGCAACCTGTTGTTGTTGATGTTGTAGTATCATCCTGATGTGAACAAGGAGCCCGGGGCAACGGAGAAGTTTAAGGAGATCAGTACTGCCTATGAGGTAGGTATACCTAACCAGCGGTTTATTAATTTGCTCGGGTTTTAATTTCGTCATTTTTGTGAGGTAGAACATCTGTGGTGTTGTTAATTGTGGATTGAATTCTGAAATACATTACTGTCAGGTGCTATCGGATGATCAGAAGAGGGCTCTGTATGATCAGTATGGCGAAGCTGGGGTCAAGAGTGCTGTAGGCGGGGGAGCCTCGGGTGCTTATGCGGTACTTCGTTCTAGTTCTCTGTTGCTTTGTTTATTTTGTTTTCTTTCAATTTTCCTTCTGATATAATTTAAGGTTAGTACTTTGGGAGTTAAGCTAAGTTTATTACTTGGTTCCTTTTGCAGACAAACCCTTTTGATCTGTTTGAGACGTTTTTTGGTTCGAGCATGGGTGGCATGGGTGGTTTCTCTGGTGTGGACCCGACTGGGTTCAGGACACGTACTCGTAGTACCGTCACCAAGGGTGATGATATCCGGTTAGTTTGCTTGGGTGAACATTGTACTGTTGTATGGAGCTTTTGTACAATGTGTACTGCTACTGCTCTGTATCTTGAAATGCTGTGCGACAACTAGTTTGCTCTTTCCACTAACTACACATATAATATCTTTCTCTCGACAAAAAAACACTGAGGGACTGCATCCATATGCATCCAGAGGCAGTGAGTGGTTGTTCTTCAAGTATGCTTCTATGAATCAATATATATCCTGTGATCATCAAAGGAATAAGCTTTTAACCTTTCAATTTTTAGCCTACTTCATCTTAGAAAGAGAAACAAGGTTCTGTCACTTCCACTTTTGACATTTGACTCAAAATTTAGAGGTGCAGTTGGCAACACCTTCTCGCTTTCTCAACATTGTACCGAGGCTTTTGTTCTGCAACCACAATCTACTGTTTCCCAGTGCCCAGGCTATACTCATCCTTTATTTGGAAAATGAAATGTCTGTTTTGTTGCTAGTAATCTTAGAAATTCCCTCACCATGAAGATTTACATTCGTCTGGTACATGGTCGCTTTCCGTCTTGTGCATTGTCATTTGAGTTATAGATTTCTTTCAGTGGTAAATGCTGTTGGAAGATCTACTGATTTATTCTGTTCCAGTTATGACATTACACTCGAGTTTTCCGAGGCCATATTTGGAGCAGAGAAGGAGTTTGACCTTTCTCATTTGGAAACATGTGAAGTTTGCACTGGTACTGGAGCAAAGGTCGGATCTAAGATGAGGATATGCTCGACTTGTGGTGGAAGGGGTCAAGTCATGCGAACTGAGCAGACACCCTTTGGCATGTTCTCACAGGTAATTCTGTCTTTTTCTCTGTTCTGAGTTAATCATTAATGACTATTCTCTGCATTTTTAACAGTATCATAAAGCAGGATGATGAACTTATCTTGTTTCAAGTTTAAAAGACACCTGAGGACAATGCTTCATGAAATTTGCACAAAAAGTTCCCCTTTTCTTTAGTTACTGTGCTGTCTTTCATATATTTTTGTTTCAATTTTTTGTTTAGGTTTCTATCTGCCCTAGCTGTGGTGGGAATGGCGAAATAATTTCTGAATACTGCCGAAAGTGTGCTGGTGAAGGGAGAACCCGAGTCAAGAAAAGTATCAAAGTAAAAGTTCCTCCTGGAGTGAGCGCGGGCAGTATTCTGAGAGTTGCTGGAGAGGGCAATGCTGGACCTAAAGGGTAAGCTACTTAATTGATTATTCAATCTTGTGTATCAGCTACTAGGTTAACTCTTTTTAAATTGTAAGCTTATCAGCTGATGGGTACTTTTCACATTATTTGCTATTTGACATTACCTTTGACTTTAAAGGCCATGGGGAAGAATTGTTTCAACTTGCATCTGATATGATCCAAAGAGCCACAAACCGTGGTATTGCCTTTCAATTTGTACCAATTTAGAACTGTAATTAATTTGTGCAGTGGTCCTCCGGGTGATCTTTTTGTCTATCTGGAGGTGGAAGAAGTAGCAGGAATTCAAAGAGATGGCATTAATCTCATCTCAAATATAACTGTTAGTTATCTTGATGCAATACTTGGGGCTGTTGTGAAGGTACTCTCTGCATCTTGGGCGATAAAAGTGCACTCAAACTAATTTCTTGATCCATTGCTGCATAATATTTCAACTGAAAATTGTTAGAGGGACCATGTTGTCATGCATTGAAAGTGGAGAACCATGCTATTTCCTGTTCCAACTTGTCCATCGACTTATAGATGTGTCCTCGGAGGCCAAAAGGAGCTGGCATGCCCTACTGAACTAGTCTTAGACAGTGTAGGTAATATTTGGGGGAAAGAGGGTGCACATACATCTAGTTGTGTGTTTGACCAACTTATAAAGCAACAAGGAATAGATGGCCTATCCACCCAGTGATTTTGGAGAGACTTACTTGCTTGCCTGACTTCTGTTTTTTGTTTGCCTTCTGTTTGCCTGCACATGTATTTCACACAGCCGGCAACTACTTATCATGCTAGCTGAAATCATGATTTTTGTTCTGATCAGGTCAAAACCGTTGAGGGAATGACTGAACTTCAGATCCCACCAGGTACTCAGCCTAGCGACGTGCTAGTCCTAGCCAAGAAAGGTGCACCGAAGTTGAATAGACCATCTATACGTGGTGACCACTTGTTTAATGTAAAAGTTACTATACCGAACCGTATAAGGTACTAACTACTCTCTGGTTTTATTAATTAAGATTCTTAAATTATGTGCATGCATGACCGACCAGTTTGATGGTATAGTTTCTTGTTGTTGCGATAAGATTCATAACAGATGCAACATTTCTTGCCTGGTGATATAAAAACCAAGCTATCAAGCTTTATTTTATGCAACCGAGCTTTATCTTTTATCTCATCTCTACCATGTTTTCTTCTCTCGTCTGTCGGAATCTTTATGGACCTTTGATTGATAGAACCACTTGGATCTACCAGGAGCTGGATAGTTTTGCTCACGAAATTTTTCCGTTCGTTGCTCACGAAATTTTTCCGTTCGTTGCTCACTCTAACATATCCCCCATGATACTTCGGCAGTGCTGAAGAGCGTGAATTGCTGGAAGAACTTGCTTCCCTGAGTAGCACGTCCAGCTATCGGCCACGAACTCGTTCTACACCTAGACCTGCCAGTAAGTAAATGCTTGCAGCGGCAAACATTTTCCAAATTAATTCTGTGTTAAAATCTAACTCTTTTTACATGCAATGCCCCAGGAACACTCATATTGAAAATTTGATTAATACATCTGTTAAATTGTTTTTAGAACCTCCTGGTTTCTTAGGAATTTGTGTGATTACTAAATTGCCTTGTGATTACTAAGGGTGTTTTGATTTTATTGAATACAATTACAGGTACACAGACTCAAGTTGAGACTGTTGAGGATGAAGCTGAAGATGCAGAGGATCAGAATGATTTGTGGAAGAAGCTGAAAGATCTTGCAGGGTATTATTCTTCTACTTCATTTCTTATGTACCGACTCCTCCTAGCTCATGAATGGACTGAACTAAGTTTGCGGATTTGCAGGACTGTGGCTAACGGTGCTGCAAAATGGCTGAAGGACAATCTATAATGTCGTTATTCTCACCACCACAGATGAAGCTCTGTCCCATGGACCCCTGATTTTTGGCCGGCCACCAAGTATATACTTCCAGACGGCCAAGCTACTCTCCGTGGATTGCCATCGCCAAATTATCTCGGCAGCTTGCTAAAGATACTCGATGAAAATACACAGATTCTTTCATTTTTCCCTCCTACACGTGTAGGATCTAGCATTCGTCAGTTGTGGATTATCCAAGTGTACCATTTTGTTCTCTCTACGACTACGAGCATGGATTGAGCAGTGGCAACCGACACTTGGGTGTTGTACATTGGCAAAATACAAGCAGTAGTAATAGGTCCGGAAATCTCCGATGAACTTATACATGAATGAGTAAGAGCTTTGTATCTGGGCAGAACTTTCTGCAGACCAGAATAGGTTCATCAACATCACGAAACATCATTAAACAGTGGAAATTACACGGTGGCCGTGTTCGTATTAGGTACGACTTTGGTTGAAGAGAAGAAGGGACGCGATGACGACGGGAGTGAAGATGATGATCAAAGCTAGAAGCAGGTTTGGTGTGGTTATCTCAGGGAACAACGCACTTCCGTACTTGATAACTGCTGAACCAACCAAGGAAGCAGCTCCCAGCTTCCACAAGTACTCCACGTCCTCCTGTTCCCATAACAACAAAGTCGGTCGTTTTCGTAACATTATCGAATCTTATTTAAGATAACCCGAACAACAGGAGATGATAAGGACGATTTACGAGGCTGACCTTAGGGAGGAGAGTGGAAGGAGAAGCCTCTTCTTCTTCTTCGTTCTTGGAGGCTCTGGCTGCCACTATCCTCTTGCTATTATCCCATTGTAGATTTCCGCATTTGCCCCTCGCGTTGAAGATGCTGGTTGGCCCGCGCATGAGCTTCCCTCTTTTCTGGTCCGCCCAGATTCTAACACAAGGAGCTCCCGCACCCAAACTAACCGCTGCCATTTCCTTTCTCTCTCTCTCTCTATCCCGTATAGAGCATACTCTTGCTTTATTCGAAGATAATATAGTAGATTTAAATATCGATTAGTCGGTGTAGTGATACGGAGTTAAATTGTGTTGAGGGAAAAAAAAAACTCTTGACAAAAACGACGACGTTGCTATTATAACATATTTTTAGGTAATGTCCTTTTACAACAATTCCTCGCGCCTTGTACTTGCTACTTAGAAGTCGAAACGACGTCGTTGTCGCTCTTCTCTCTCTCTGAAAAGTTGCCCAGATTGTTTCACTTTTCATAATAGTCCGTTTTCAAGTACCAGGGGGCCAGGTAAGATGAGGGTAAAAGCGGAAAATTTGTGGTTGGTGTGTGTTATTATTGCTAATGCCCATAAGCTGTTTGCTGATTTGCCTGAACCATATATTTCTTTGATCACTTCAGGGGTGGTGAAGTGATGCCGGTTTACAAGAGATACGTGCTGCGGATGTTCATATCGTTGAAGTACATCACGGCCAACGTCGTGGACAGGAACAACGGGAGGGTCGTGGCGACCGCGTCGACTGTGGAGCAGTCCATCAAAAAAACGATGGAGTGTGGCCGCACTTGCAATGCCAAGGCTGCGGGGATCGTTGGGGAGGTGTTGGCGATGCGGCTCAAGGTGGGGGGGCTGGACCAGGGTCAGGGGGGCGGGATACATGCAGATATCAACAAGGAGATCGAGAAGAAGGGGTTCAAGAACCGCACCAAGATTTGGGCTGTCGTCAATTCCCTTAAGAACAATGGCATCAAGCTCATACTCGACGACAATGATGATAGACCGAAGCTGTTCTGATCGAAGTGTTCCGAGTTGTGATCAGCATCGGGAAGGTTGCAGGGGCGGAAGGCGCTGGATTTCGCTCGGGTTGGACCTCGATAGAGATATAAAGAAACCGAGCTAATGCCGCGCACCTGCAGCCTGACATGCCTAGTTGCACTTTCTGATACAGGTTCTTGTGAATACTGTGTAGTTTACGTGGTTTCTACCGAAGCAGGACTACTTATTTCCAACCTGTTCGTTGGGAGGATCTTTATTACATATTCGAGAAATCAGATGGTTCTTTTATCCTGCTGCTGTTAGCCAGTAATGGAGAGATCTTTTATCGAATTCTCATTGCATTTAAAGCAAAATTACAGTACATGCCGGGTTTGAACTCTGGTGCGATGGTTTTTATTCTTATTACTCTCCCGTACGAAACGAAAAGTGAACTGACTGGGATGGCCAAGACTAAACGAAAGCATTGTACAGTAAAAAATTGTGGGAGAATTGTCGGGTTCTATTTAGAGATAGTTTTTTATTTTTTTTTATTATAATGTGATATTACTAAGATTTTTTTAATGTGAAAAATCAGCTTCTCTAAAATAAATTTTTATTAAACCTTTTTGTGCATTGATCAAATTCCTAATGTGGCTCTCTTATGGTTTTTTCTTTAAAATCTTTTCTCCTAGTGGCCAGTGTTCAAAAAGAGGTGGTAAAATTTTTTGTGCTGGTAAATCTAATATTCTAGCTTTTAGATTTATAAAATTTCTATTGGGTTCTTCGGTTTTTGAAAGTCTTAGTTTGGCCTCATCTAATTGTTTGCTAAGTTCATCTATGGAACCATTTAATTTTTTAATCAGTTTTTCTATAAGGGAGACTATTGTGCTGTTTGTCTCTTTGTTTCTCGGCTTCAATTTTTTGGTTTTCTAGGAATGTGAGTTGTTGGTGGGTCTGATTTTGGAGTTGAAGTATTTGTTCTTCTAATTGTCTGTTTTTGTCTTCTAATCTTTTGACTAGTTGACAGGTTCTTCTCTTGCTACATTAGCATAAGACCTAACTTCTTAAGATTCTATAAAAAAAAAGTTGGTTCATAAATGGACTCTAGCTTTTTCTAGGGCTTCTGAAAAGCTATAGTATCCTACCTAAATGGGTTTATCACAAAGGATATAATTTTTTACTGTGTTAAAATTGTGAAAAACTCATGTTTTCAAACCTCTAAAAATAACATAATGTGTAAATTTTTTATTATGTATTTTCGGGTTATTCTCTAAAAAATACATGCTTAAAGCATTTAGACACTATACCTTTAAAGTGGTAGCAGTGTGTATGGTCTGTATATGCCACAAATTGTCAAGAAGACATTGTTGTGGTTTGTCTATGTTCAAACCTAGGAAAGGCTTAAACTTTCTATTTCCTATATCAGGGAATTCCGGTAAGAAAATAGTGCCAAATCTAATCTGTTCTTGTCCACTGTTTTTCCTGGGAATATAAGTTGAGGCTGGAACTTCTCTCTCTGTTGAGTTTGAGGATGAAGATCCTCTTTTTGTCGTTGGTTCTGTTGCTCGCATTGCCAGGTTACTTCAGTATATAATACTACCGGTCTTTTTTTCTGTGGATAA
The DNA here is from genome assembly GCA_012979155.1 of Hypericum perforatum. Lineage (NCBI taxonomy): Eukaryota > Viridiplantae > Streptophyta > Magnoliopsida > Malpighiales > Hypericaceae > Hypericum > Hypericum perforatum. Next base: position 201,879 of record SOPF01027697.1, on the reverse strand, counting down.
TATCATCTGTTGATCCCTTTTTGGAGTAGGGTCTTCATTTCTAATTGGATCTTTGTCCTTTGGTTTTAGAACACTCTTCTTCATACCGTGCATTATTTAAACCATTTAGAAATATTTCTAGATAATAAATCTGCTAAGCTATTATTATTTCCTTTAATATGTTCAAAAATAATCTTATATCCACTTCCGTGTATTAAGTTTTGTAGGTTAACCCATCTAGTTCTATTGATTTTTTACTATTTTAATTTTTAAAAATTTTAACTATGGCCTCACAATCTGTTCTAACTGTGAAATCGTTGTGTAAATATATCTTAAAATTATCTAAATCATTGATTAGTGCTTGTATTTCAAAATCTAAACTAGTCCAATTTTGTCCCATTTTGAAGTTTCCACTGGCATAAGCCGCTATTCTTTTTGTTTCTTTTCTTGTATATTTATTTGGCTTGCAGAGCATTACTACTCCCCATCCTTCTTTACTTCCATCACATTCTATTATTATATAATCCGTTGTCAGAGGTAACTCTAATGGTCTAATTTTTTTAACTTGTTCTTTTATCTTTTTTACTAATTCAACATCTTATTTATTGAAATTTCTCTGACCATTCTTTGATGTTTTACTATATAATGGGCCTACTAGTTTGCTTAAATTTGGAATAAATTTTCTAGCATAGTTTAATATTCCTAGGAAGGCTTGTATCTGTTTTAATCCTTCTAATTTGTCTAAAAAATTTAATATTTTTTTTGCAATATGAGGTTGTAGCTCTATTTTTTCATTTCCTATTTCTAAACCTAAAAAGGATATTTTTCTCTTAAAAAGTTCCATCTTTCTTTTATTAATTATGATCCCTTGTTTTTTTATCTCATTGAATATTATGTTTAAATGTTTTTCATGTTATAGCAAGTATGTCATCAATGTATACTAGACAAAAATCATACTGTAAAAATATTGAATCCATAAATCTTTGGAAGATTGCTAGAGCATTCTTTAATCCAAAGCTAAGGACATTCCATTCGAAATGTTCTTCTGGACATGTAAACGATGTCCATGGCTTAAACCATTCTTCTAGATGTAATTGATTATATCCTGATTTAAGGTCAAACTTACTAAATATTTTCTTATTCTGGACTAGTCCTATTAGACTATCTTTATTTGGAATGTTGTAATCATCATCTATTGTATTATCATGTAATCTTTTATAGTTATATATTCTAGCTTTTCCTCTTTTTATCTCGCTATGATTTCTAACTATGAAGGCAGGTGATCTCTGTGGACTTTCTGACCTTCTAATTAATTTTTGTTTTAACATTTCAGGAATTTGACTTTTGAATTCTGTCTTTTCTAGGGGGCTGTAATCTATATTAGCCGTGACTATTCTCATGTTAGGATTTTTAAGTTGCATCTTAGGTAAGTATTTAACTTTACACTTTGTTATGTCTTCTCCTATAAATCCTAATTTTTCTAGCCTCTGTATAATGGGATAACTTATGTTGCTATGTATTTCTAGACCCTTTTCTAATTCTAAGGAAAGATTTTTTCCTAGTAGTTGGTAAGCTTCATTTTCTAAGTGAATCTTTTTATGTTGTGAAGATTCTTTTAAAAAATCTAAGGAGGATGTTCACCACGCTTTCGAGTGAACTTGATGTTTGAATATACTTGTTTGTTGGGAAAGAGTAAACATGTTTGCTCAAATTTATGCAATTACGAGCAATTGTAACACTTACATTTAGGCTACAAATAAAATTTATTCCTAATAGAAAGTCTGTACTATTTGTCTCGGCTGGTGCTATATTTACCTGTGGTAATTCGTATCTCATGCTATAGTTTCCAACAAAATCTATAAATTGTATTCCTATTGATTCTAAACAATGTGTTATAGTCATTGTTCTATTCTCTACTGTTCTGGTAACTATCGTGTAATCTAACGATTTTTGGTAAGCTATTGGAACTAATTTGTGAGCTATTAAACTTTTATTGCTTCCTTTATCTAAAATTGCCTCCAAATCTAAATACTTATTTTTAGGGATAATTTCCCTCAGGCCCCTCGGGTTTGCGGAAATTAGTGATTCAACCCTCTTATTTTTTTTATTATTTAGCCCCTCTAGTTTATGAAAAGGGTATTATTTAACCCCTGTTGCCAGAATCAGTTCTTTTCTCCGGCGAAAATGGACCTAAGATTACTAAAATACCCTTTTCCTTTAAAAAGTAAAAAAATAAATTGAAACATAATCGTAATTCGTATCAAGCTGAAATTTTTCATGAAGCATTCTAAAAATATACATGATTTACGAAAAATATTTCAGAAATTTTGGAGGCACAGAAGTATTTTTTTTATTTTCCAACATGTCAAAATTTTGTAAAATCATATAAAATAAAAATTTGTCTAATTGGGCTGAAACTTGTCCCATATGTCTTTAAGTATCTTTAATGAATTTAGGAATCAAAAAGTCTTGATTCTCATGAGCCAATTTTGAAAAAGTCTAGGGATACCAAAAATATAGAGTTTTAATTTATTTTTTTACTACAGATGGAGTCTTTAGTAAAGATGTTTAAGAATATATAGAACAAGTTTTAGGTCCTAAATTCACTAAATATGCTTAAGAACACATGAGACAAGTTTCAGCCCAATTAGACAAATTTTCTATTTTATATGATTTTACAAAATTTTGGTACGTTGGAAAATAAAAATAATACTTTTGTGCCTCCAAAATTTCTGAAATATTTTACGTAAATCATGTATATTTTTAGGATACTTCATGAAAATTTTCAGCTCAATACGAATTATGATTGTGTTTCAATTTATTTTTTTACTTTTTAAAGGAAAAGGGTATTTTAGTAATCTTAGGTCCATTTTCGCTGGAGAAAAGAGCCGATTCCGGCAACATGGGTTAAATAATACCCTTTTCACAAACTAGAGGGGCTAAATAATAATAATAAAAACTAGAGAGGCTGAATCACTAATTTCCGCAAACCCTAGGGGCCTGAGGGAAATTATCCCTTATTTTTATCTAGCCATAAACGACTTTTTAAAGTTATTAAACTTGCTATACATTTGCTAATTGTAAAAGTTTCTTCAGGATGAATTTGTTCTGCTATATTACTATCCTCATTAACTTCGTTTTCTATCTTTTTTCTTTTCTTTAATTTTTCTTCAATTCTATCTACCTTATATTTTAATAATTCGATTTCTACTTCATGCCGCCTACTTGGTCCACTAAATGAGAATTTTATCTGGCCATAATTGTGTACTTTTTTTTTTGGTAAATTGGAGGGGCTAGTGCCCCTTTATATTAAGATAAATGGCCAAGTACAACCTACTTAGTGCAAGGTCCCCTTTCGGCCTCTTGTAAGGTTGCGACCGTCGGCCTCGTTAAACCCCTACCACAGGAAACCTCATGGGAAAAAATCTGTGGAAGGGGAAGAGTACCCCGGGAGAGTAAATTCTCCCTTGACGTTTGGTATGTCGCAAATTGTGACCTTGCACCGTCATCTAAAACAATCGAGCATGGAAGTGCAACATCTCCAATATCCTCTAGCATAATAGACCTTACCATAGAAGAAGGTTGCTGGAGAAAGTGACAACCAAGAGGTTATGAGAATCCAATGTTCGCTAATAAGTCCGCACATCTATTGGCTTCACGATAGACATGGGTAACCTTGACCATCCACTCCCCCTTCAGCTTCTGGAATATCCGTGCCAAGATGGGGTTCCTACAGTCACCCTCTTCCCGCGGACCATTCAGGAACCCTTCAATAATGCGGGAGTCCGTAGCGATTAGTAGCCATTTCACATCATGTTGCCTCGCACATTCTAATCCAAAGAGGATACCCCATAGCTCAGCATCCACACTTGAACAGGATCCTAAATTACAGGTAAACCCTCCCACCCAATTGCCATCATGATCTCGTAGTAACCCTCCCGCTGCAGCTTTGTGTACCGATCGTCTCATTGCCCCATCGGTGTTGAGCATTACCCAATCCTGCGGTGGTTTGTCCCAACCAATCAGCCGAACCTCTCTAGCAGGTCCCACTCGCATTTTGTAGCTAGTAGAGCAAGCTGCGTCAATTTCTCTTAACCTAGCATAGATAGCTCCAGCTTGGTTGGATGGTCGATTTTCACCTCCTCCCCACACCATAGTATTCCGCCATTTCCAGAACTCATTTAAAGCAACAATGAAGGCAGATTGCCATTTAGGAGCAGCTCGTAGGTTATTATCAACCCAATCCAATAGACCTATAGTGAAGAAATTTCCCACCTTTACCCCTTCTCTCCTTAGCATTGATTTCCAAACATCAGTTACCTTGGGGCAGTCGTGAAAAGTATGCAAGACTGTCTCATCCGCCATATGACAACATGGACAAGTTGCACTATTAGTGAGCTTCCTATGTTTCCGGATGGCGTTCGTCATTAACTTCCCATGTCCTATCAACCACACAATACGTTTAAGGCGTTGAGGGCCTCTCCACTTCCAAAGTGTACTCCATGCGCGGTGGTCTTGGCTAGCATATTCTCCTTCTAAGAGCTCATATGCCGATTTCGTGGAGAAAGCTCCATTCTGCTCGCATCCCCATTTGAGAATGTCTCTCCCACTATCTTGTTGAGGTACGGCATGCCCTGCAATTCGCAGTAAAATATGATTAGGTAAGAATGGTTCAATGAAATCCAACTTCCACTTACCTTCATCGTTGACTAGGTCTGCTACTTTCAGGTTGCCCGCTGTTTCGGGGATGGCATTTGTGGTGTGGTTAATAAGGATCAAGTCTTTGTCCAGCCATGAAAATCAGTCCAGAATTGAGCTGTTTGACCGTCTCGGATAATCCATTGTGCTCCTCGTAGCATGGTGGGCCATAAGGCTACAAGCGCCTTCCATAGCGGAGAACTAGCTGGAGTACAAGAAACTTGTGGGGGATAGTCATCTGCTTTGATGTACTTCTTCCAAATGACCTGCGCCCACAAGGATGTACGGTTGGTGAGTAATTTCCAAGCTAACTTCATTAGCATAGCTGCATTTTGACTCCTCAGCTTTTTTAATCCTAGTCCACCCATCACTTTAGGCGAGCATACTACAAGCCAAGCAACAAGATGTGCTTTCCGCTTCACGGATGTGGAACCCCATAGGAAACCTCGTTGAGCTTTTTCAATAGCATCACATAGTCCCATTGGTAGCTTCGTTGTTTGCATTGCGTAGAAAGGAAGGGCAGCTATAACTGCTTGCGATAAAGTAGTACGGCCAGTGAAGGAGAGTCTTTCCGCACACCACCCTTGAACTCTATCCTGCACTTTATCTAAGATGTAAGAATATGTCTGCCTTGTAATTCGCCCGTGCAGTAGAGGCATACCTAAATATCTACCCATATTCTTAGTAAGTGGAATTTTTAGTTGGTAAGCAAGCTCCCGAGCTAAAGAATTAGACACATTCCTGGACATAAAAAGCTTAGATTTCTCTAGGCTAACCCGTTGCCCAGAAGCCTCACAAAAGGTCTCAAGAACTCTAGCAATAGTTTCGGCCTGAGGTTTACTTGCTTCTGCGAAGAGGAGCAAGTCATCGGCAAAGAAGAGGTGCGAGATTTCTGGCCCATTTCGTGATGTCTTGATGGGTTTCCAATTCTTCATTTGAACCTCATGGCGAATCATATGCCCTAGTCTCTCGAGACATAACACGAATAAGTATGGTGACAATGGGTCTCCTTGGCGAATGCCACGGGATGAGTGAAATTCGCTTGTAGTCTTCCCATTCCATAACACCTGCATAGATGCAGAAGAAATACAGCTAAAAATCAGATTTATCAATGGGGATGGTAGTTGGAGTAAAGTCAGAGTGTCCTTTATGAAGGACCAGCTCAGTCTATCATACGCTTTGGCCAAATCAATCTTCAAGGCCATAAGTCGTTTCTCTTGTCTCTTATTTCTCATCGTATGTATAACATCCTGAGCTATAACGATATTTCCTGAGATGTCTCGGCCTGGTACAAAGCTATTATGGGTCATGGAAATCCAAGTAGGCATATGCTTTTGTAATCGTTTAGCCACCAGCTTAGTAATCATCTTGAGCAATATGTTACAAAGGCTGATCAGGCGGAAGTCACTTGGATGTTGCGGGTTATCGACCTTGGGGACTAGGGTGATAGCCGTTCTATTAACTCTACCAATCCCATCATTGTTGGTGAAGGAATTCTGAATAAAGTCCACCATGTTGCTCTTCACCAAGTCCCAAAATTTTTGGAAGAAGATAGCATGAAGACCATCCGGGCCCGGAGCCTTTAGCGGAGCCATTGAGAAGAGGGTTGCTCTAATTTCCTCTAACTCGGTATCTTTCCTAGCTCATCTCCTTCTGCACTCAAGAGATGGGCGAACATGTTTGGAGTTTGAAGGACTGGCCGAGAATAGTTGTCTTCCGTATAGAGTTGAACGAAATAGGCCCTTAACATCCCTTTAATTTCCTCTTGGTCCGTAATCCATTCCCCTTCCGGGTTCCTTAAGGCCTCTACGCGGTTCCTCTTCCTTCGAACAATCGTCGATGCATGGAAATATCTCGTATTCCTATCGCCATTTTGAAGAAAATCCTTTCTTGCCTTTTGACTCCATAGCATCTCTTCTTGTTCCAAAGTGGATTCCAGTTCCACCCTCAAGTCCCTTTCAAGATTCTTTAGGAAAGGATTTTGTTTATATTCCAAAGCACGTTGGATCCCTCCTAATCTCCGAATCAGTTTATTCTTACGAGTCAAGATACTCCCAAAAATAGTCCTATTCCATTCCTTGACCGAAGTCACAAACCTCTCGCAGGCAATATCAAGCGTACTCGCAGGATCCCACTTTTGGATAACAAAGTCCGGAAACCTATCATCTGCAAGCCAAGCCGCTTGAAACCGAAAAAGTCTATTATCCGAGTTCAGTTTAAGCAAATCATCCCACTTAATAAGAAGGGGGCAATGATCGGATTTCCAACGGGTTAGGTGTATCACTTTAGCTTCAGGGAATTGTATCCGCCATTGGATATTGGCCAGGCCTCTATCCAACCTTTCGTGGATACCTCCCCTTACCCAAGTGAACCTATTACCAACAAACCCAAGATCCAGTAGCTCACACTCCTCGATCTACTCCTTGAATCTAAGATGCTTCGTTCCTGTAATCGGAGCTCCTCCAATTTTCCCATCCGACGCAAGGAAGACATTGAAGTCGCCTGCCACAAGCCAAGGCAATGTCATTGAACTAGCAATAGATCTCAGATTATCCCAAAGCTCTTCCCGCACAATAGCCTTTGGGTGTCCATAAACAGCCGTGAACATCCACTGCGGATCGCTATTGTTACCAACTACCATATGGATGAATTGTCTATGAATCTTAACTATCCTAATATGAATCTCCTGCTCATTCCAGAGGACCCAGATACCCCCTGAATAGCCTTGCATCGGTGCTTGAACCACATTGGTGTACTTTAAATACTTGGCAATAGCGTCAGCCCTACGACCCGAAATCCAAGTTTCTAAAAGGATGAGGACTTGGGGTCTGTGTTGTCTCACCAATTCCTTTATGGCGGATTTGAACTTAGGACTGGCTGTACCTTGACAATTCTAAATGAGAAAAGCCATAAAACAGAAGCTAAGCACCACCTCACACACACCACACTTAGACACACTTATGCGCTGGGAGGACTGGTCTCCATACCTCCCTGTCCCATACTATCAATTAGCATTCTTGCCTCCTCCCCATGAGTTGACCCCAGTGCCACCTCCTTATTCGAGTTGAGGCAAGATGAGGTGTTCTCACTTTTATCCTCCATAAGAACATCCTCCTTCTTCTGATCCCCTGGGTCATTCACTCTGGGTTCAGTTCCTGTATCAATGCTCTCCCAGACCATATCTCCAGGAGCATCTTTGAAAAACTTTGAACCAGATTTCTTAACAATTGCTAGTTCAGACTCATGATCCATGGGTTCCACTTCTCTAGCCTCCTGTAGTGACTCGAAACTACCTAGGAGAGAAGACTGACCTGTGTTATGATGAATGTTCTCCTTGTTCTGAATGAGGTACTTTTCTCTCGAAGGGACTTCCTTGGCTCCTATTTTCGTTGACTGAGTGTGGGATGGTGAGGTATTCTTAGCCTTAACAGGCTTAGTCTTTATTGTGTTAGCCAATTTTTGGGCAGCTTTTGGGCCGTGTGCTATAGCCTTCTGCTTCTCTGTACTAAGCCCATTAGGGTGGCCTCTATTTTCCAAAAGTTTCCCTGACTCACGTGAGGGAGTCTGACTTTCCTCGTGACTAATCTGATTCTCCTCGTTTGGCGACCCAGCTTTTTCCTTCTGTCCAACATCTGTTTCAACAGCTATAGCGCCAAAAGGGGAAGCCGAAATGGGTAAGACTACATCTCTCTCCCTACTATGCCCAGAAGGAGACTTTCCCTTTTCCTTGTCTAAGGATTTAGTTTTGGCATTATACGCAGAAAACTTTTTGTTTTTACCTCTTTTGTGAACCACCATCCACTCTCCAAATTGGTTCTCGATATCCGAGTTGATGGTCGGAGCTTGCACCGTAAGAGAGCTCGTTCTCCGATCAGACAATTCCTTTTCAGCACAAGGAGGTTCCTCCTCCTTCTTGAACCAACAATTATCTGTCATATGCCCATACCGCCCACAGCGAAAGCAGATTTGGTGTAGCCCTTCGTATTGGAGACGATAGGATTGACGACTCACACGGAATTTGGAGAGTAATGGTTTAGTCAAATCGATTTCAACACAGATTCGTGCGAAGCTTGCCCTTCGACACTCCTCTGTCTTTGTGTCGATTCTGATAGGCCGCCCAATTCGTCCAGCCAGGTTTCGGAGGAAGCTTGGGTTATAGAATTCCATGGCCAACTCTGGAACCCTCACCCAAGCCACAACCTTATTGATATTGTTAGTCTTCGGGTCAAAGTTTGGCACCCACCTTTGTACCGTAACATACCTATCCGAAATCATCCACGGACCATTCATCAAGATATGGTCGTACTCTTCCACCGTGGTTGGTTTAACCAAGTAGTATCCCAATCCAAGATCTACTAGGTAGAAGTCCGCGGGAAGCCCCCATAGTTGCGAGAGTCTCTTCTTTAGATAGTGGAACGCAATGCGATAGTCCAAAACCTTAATAATGAGAGTCTTCAACCATGGTCGTCGCATTTCAATCTTTTCCGCTCTTGACAACCGAATTTTGGGGCAAAAGGGGTCATCATCCTCTCCCTCCGAGTCGCTCGAAACGAGCTCCTCTTGGTCGAAGTGAAAGAACTGTGACCCTTCAGCACCTAGGATGGGCTCCGAGCTCCCCATTGTGGCCTCCTTGAAAGAAAGCTTTCTACGACGTTCATCCCCACTTACCTGCGGTCCTTGTTGTGCTGAAAGTGAGGGAGTCTCCAAGCCCACCTCCCCATCACCCGTCTTAACCTTCTTCCCACTCCTAGGTGGGGTTGGAGCCGGGAGAGGAGGGATGTCCGGGCCTCCCTGTTGGGGGGGCTCCATGTTCGAACAACTAACTAACCAGAACACAACTCTTTCAACTTTCTCTCTCAACTTTCTCTCTCTTAAATTCTTATGGAGTTGTTTTTTTCCATAATTGTGTACTTTGTTGTTCTATTAATAACATGTTTGAACTATATAATCGTCCTATAGGCATTCTAGAACCTCTTCCCCTTAGGTTTGATTCACCTTGGTAAACTACTGTAGCTGGGGCCCATGGTTCTCTACCTACGAATTCCGTTCCTGAGGTACCAGGTGTAACAAATTCCGGTTTTGCCCTTTTATTCCTCTAGATTCTTCTATGGTTTGATCCATATAATTAATTTATGGTTTATAAAAATCACTAATTAATGACTTTCCATTTATTATATCTGGGACTATTGGTAGATTAAAAATCTCATTTAACCTATTATATGCTTCCTGATAATTAATGCTTAGACCAGTCATACATTCTATAATCATATCATCTACCTATTCATAAATATTTAATTCTATAAATTTTTTCTTTATAATTTGATCAAAAGTTCAGCTTATTTCTTCTGTCTTAAATCCTGCAAATTCTTCTATTGTGAAATCTTCTATATCATCCAAATCTTCAGAATAACTATAAACTTTCTATTTCTTATATCGGGGAATTCCGATAAGAAAATAGTGCCAAATCTAATCTTCTTGTCCACTATTTTTCTTGGGAATATAAGTTGAGGCTGGAACTCCTCTCTCTATTGAGTTTGAGGGTTTAGAAATAGGAAATGGAAAAATAGAGCTGCAATCTCATATTGCAAAAAAAATATTAAACTTTCGAGACAAATTAGAAGGATTAAAACAGATACAAGCCTTCTTAGGAATATTAAACAATGCTAAGAAATTTATTCCAAATTTAAGCAAACTAGTAGGCCCATCGTATAGTAAAACATCAAAGAATGGTTAGAGAAATTTTAATAAAGAAGATGTTGAATTAGTAAATAGATAAAAGAACAAGTTAAAAAAAATTAGACTATTAGAGTTACCTCTCACAACGGATTATATAATAATAGAATGTGATGGAAGCAAAAAAGAATGGAAAGCAGTAATGCTCTGCAAGCTAAATAAATATACAGGAAAAGAAACAGAAAGAATAGCGACTTATGCTAGTGGAAACTTCAAAATTGGACAAAATTGGACTAGTTTAGATTTTAAAATACAAGTATTAATCAATGCTTTAGATAAGTTTAAGATATATTTACACAACGAATTCATAGTTAGAACAGTTTGTGAGGCCATAGTTAAATTTTTAAAAAATAATAGTAAAAAATCAATAGAACTAGATGGGTTAACCTACAAAACTTAATACAGGGAAGTAGATATAAGATTATTTTTGAACATATTAAAGGAAATAATAATAGCTTAGCAGATTTATTATCTAGAAATATTTCTAAATGGTTTAAATAATGCAAGGTATGAAGAAAAGAGTTCTAAAACCAAAGAACAAAGATCCAATTAGAAAAGAAAGTCTGTACTACTTGTCTTGGCTAGTGCTATATTTACTGTGGTAATTCGTATCTCATGCTATAGTTTCCAGCAAAATCTATAAATTGTATTTCTATTGTTCTAAACAATGTGTTATAGTCATTGTTCTATTTTCTACTGGTAACCATAGTGTAATCTAACAGTTTTTGGTAAGCTATTGGAACTAGTTTGTGAGCTATTAAACTTTTAGTGCTTCCTGTATCTAAAATTGCCTCTAAGTCTAAATACTTATTTTTATCTAGCCATAAACGACTTTTTAAATGTTGTTAAACTTGCTATACATTTGCTAATTGTAAAAGTTTCTTCAAGATGAATTTGTTCTGCCATATTTCTAACCTCATTAACTTCGTTTTCTATCTGTTTTCTTTTGTCTAATTTTTCTTCAATTCTATCTACCTTATATTTTAATAATTTGATTTCTACTTCATGCCGCCTACTTGGTCCACTAAAAAGTGTAGTCATTTTCTGGGTAACCAATGGTTATATTTAATAGGTTTTCTAATAGGGAAAATTACCCTCAGGCCCCTCGGGTTTGCGAAAATTCGTGTTTTAGCCCTCCTATTTTTTTTTATTATCATTCAACCCTTAAATCTTGTCAAAAGTGTATAATTTAGCCCCTGTCGCCGGAATCCGGCGATTTCTCCGGCGAAATGGCACCTAAGATTACTAAAATATCCTTTTCCTTTAAAAAGTAAAAAAATAAATTGAAATACAATAATAATTCGTATTGAGCTGAAATTTTTCATGATGCATCCTAAAAATATACATGATTTACGTAAAATATGTCAGAAATTTTGGAGACACAAAAGTATTTTTTTTTTATTTTCTAAAGTGCCAAAATGTTGTAAAATCATATAAAATAGAAAAATTGTCTAATTAGGCTGAAACTTGTCCTATGTGTTCTTAAGCATATTTAGTGAATTTAGGACCTAAAACTTGTTCTATATGTCCTTTAGCATCTTTACTAAAGACTCCATCTTTAGTAAAAAAATAAATTAAAACTCTATATTTTTGGTATCCACAGATTTTTTCAAAATTGGCTCATGAGAATCCAGACTTTTTGATTCCTAAATTCATTAAGTATGCTAAAAGACACATGGGACAAGTTTCAGCCCAATTAAATAAATTTTCTATTTTACATGATTTTACAAAATTTTGGCACGTTGAAAAATAAAAAAAATATTTTTGTACCTCAAAAATTTCTGAAATATTTTACGTAAATCTTGTATAGTTTTAGGATGCTTCATGAAAAATTTCAGCTCAATACGAATTACGATTGTGTTTCAATTTATTGTTTTACTTTTTAAAGGAAAAGGGTATTTTAGTAATCTTAGGTGCCATTTCGCCGGAGAAATCGCCGGATTCCGGCGACAGGGGCTAAATTATACACTTTTGACAAGATTCAAGGGTTGAATGATAATAAAAAAAAATAGGGGGGCTAAAACACGAATTTTCGCAAACCCGAGGAGCCTGAGGGTAATTTTCCCTTTCTAATATGATTACTGTTTTGTCCTAGATCTAGTTGTTCTAAAGCTTTTGTTAAATTTATTGTTTCTTCTTTTTCTCTAGTTTCTGTTTTTAAAACTTCTAATATACCTAATATTTCGTTTATTATTTTTGGATTTTGTTTTTTAGATCCTAGTTCTTCTATTAACTTTGTTTCTAAATTTACCTGTTTATCTCATTTTTTAAATTCAATGATCAGGTTTTCGTTCTGATTCTTAATGTAATCTAATTTTTGTGTAAGACCTTTAATTGTTGCAAAGCTTTCTGTTAATAATTCTTTTAGGCTAACAAATGTTTTAACTGTGTTTTCTCGTTCTACTTCTAAGTGGGTCCCTAGGTTAATTATTAGATCTGTTAAACAATTTAAATGTCTGTTACCACTATGTAGTTTATGTTCTAAGTTTTTATTTACTTTACAAAGTAACTCGTGCCCTTCTGTTGATATCCTAAATTTACCGCGAGATCCTAATTCGAGATCCAAGAATTCTAAACGCTTAGTCCTTTGTAAAGTCGCAATTTTGGCGAAGGATTTATCAAAAATTTTAAATTTCGATCACTCAAAAGTTTCAACCTATTTTCTCTTAGAGTTCTAGATTAGGCTTTACTCCAACCGTGGATAACCTATACCAAGTATATCCAGATCTTTTGTCCCGAAGAATCTTCTAACGCTCTGATACCAATAGAGGGGATGTGGTCCAATGAAAAGCAGAGGAAGGTAATCAATGACAGGGGTAGATTTTGAATCGACTATAGAACTATACAGTCCCGGTTCGACCAGACTCTTTTTTTTTGTGTTGGGCTAATACTAAGAACTAGGAAAAACGGGTGAGGGACTCTTGAGTGATCAAATGGGAGGATTTAGTGATTCATGAAAAAAGGCAAGAAAACAAGAGTTTTTCACAGGTTTAACACAGTAAAAAATTATATCCTTTGTGATAAACCTATTTGGGTAGGATATTATAGATTTTCAGAAGCCCTAGAAGAAGCCAGAGCCCATTTAAGAACCAACTTTTTTATAGAATCTGAAGAAGTTAGGTCTGTATATGCCACAAATTGTCAAGAAGACATTGTTGTGGTCTGTCTATGTTCAAACTTGGGATATATATATATTATATATATATAAAAGAAGTAGGTAGGTACACACTCATTGCATGCTTTAGAAGGCATAAAAGAACAGTAGAAGTAAGTAGATGTACCTCATCTAGTAGCGTGCTCTAGAGGAATTTATTTTTTGGAAATGCCTTCTTGAGCTGAAAAGCAATAGTATATGACGGACTGAAGAAGCTTCAATAAAACACTGAGTAGAGAAAAATAATGCACCGCACTGATATCAACAATTGAGAAGCTCAAGATCATGCATAATAAACCTGCAGAGAAGCTTTGGGATCCAGGAGAAGATGCAGGGGTCTGAATGTTGTAACAGCAGAACTAATCGTTGGAGATTGAACTTCTGCAGGGACTTGATTGTCTATTTCCAAGAACCACAGAACTAAAGTGTTATTTGCCACACGCGCAGGCTGAGACTTGACTAGCTGTTGACTGTCGATAGGTTGATTTGTATAAATAGGAAAATGAACGTTGTAACTGTAACGGTTTTAATAATAGAAATCTAAATACATCTTGGCGGTTATTTTGATTCCTTTGAAGCTCTTTAATGGCTTCTTAGTTTTCTTCCTCTCGTTTTTCTTCCGTACCTTCACTTCTATTATGGTATCAGAGCTTTAGGCAAGATTCACCTAAAGACGATCCTAGATTCTTCAATCAAAAGAAGCTTTTGCAAAGTTCTAATGGCGAGCACACCTTCCCACCGAGGAGATCAAGGCAATGGAGCTCGAGATCCTCCAAATCTTGGAGCTCGTGAAGCTCAGTTTTCGAGTACTTCTCGAGAAAACTCTCTTTATTATCTTCATCTGAGTGAAAATCCAGCTTCAGTTCTTATCACGCCATTGTTGAACAACTCTAATTACCATAGTTGGAGTAAAGCTATGCAAAGAGCACTTAGGTCGAAAAAGAAATGGATGTTAGTGAATGGTTCAGTTACACCTCCTGATATAGATGATGATGATTACTTAGAATGGGAAGGTTGCAGTAGTATGTTGATATCTTGGATCATGTCTTCTGTGGAGCCTTCGATTGCACAAAGTATTAATGGTCTAGAAACTGCTATTGAAGTCTGGAATGATTTAAAAGAGCATTTTGGGAGTGGAGATTCTATTCAGATTACACGTTTGCAAATGCAACTCTGCACATTAAAGCAGGGAGCACTATTAGTGAATGATTACTTTACTCTTTTCTGAACTTTATGGGATCAGTTTATTCAGTATATACCAGTGGAGTTGTGTAGATGTGTGGAGAAAGAGAAATGATCATCTGACTGTGCTTCTGTTAAATCAACGAGACTAGCTTTGCAACATGATCAAGTGATCAAGTTTTTGATAGGTTTTAATGAGAATTTTGACAATGTGAGATCCCAGATCATGATAGATCCACTTCCCACCATAAGTCGAACTCTGTATTTGGCACTTCAACATGAAAAACAGCTGCTAGAAAATGGACAGTCTGGTGTACATGTGAATACAATTGGTTATAAGGAGGCAAATGTCAGAACCGGTTCATCAACACCTGCTATTGCTGCTGCAACTAATGGTCGAGGCCCTAGAAATTTCAATAATTACAAGAGAAATTAGAATGACAAGAAGCCAATTTGTACTTTTTGTGGCAAAGAAGGTCACATAGTTGATAAGTGCTATAAAAAGCACGGGTTTCCACCTAATTTCAAGTTCACTAAAGGTTCATCACAAAGAAGTGGAAGTTCTCATTCTTTTGCTGGATCTTCTCAAGTGCATGGTGTTGATCATTCTGTAGTCACACCATCAAGTACAGAAGTTGCTCAATCTGATCAACATAATTTGCAGACATTGGGAATCACTCCTGACCAGCTTCGTGGACTAATCGCATTAATCCAGCAAGGAACCAGCACTTCTCAAAGTTCAACTCTCAGCTGCAATTCCACTCCATCAACTCAATTTTCCCATCAGGTTCCTAGTAATTCTACTAAAAATTTCACAGGTTTGTCACTTCCCATCCTCTATCGAGTTTGCTTTAGTTTGTTATCCTCTGATAGTTGGATCCTTGATTCAGGAGCCTCTGATCACATTGCATGCTCTAAACAATTCTTCATAGAATGTCAACCAGTTTCCAATATCACAGTCACTCTACCTAATTCACAACAGGCTTATGCAACCCATATAGGCACTGTCAGATTGTCTTCAAATTTGTTCTTGTTTCGAGTCCTACTTGTCCCTTCTTTTTCTTTCAACTTGTTGTCTATCAGTCAGTTAGTTTCTAACTTCCCTTTTCAGATTAGTTTTCATCATAATTCTTGTGTCATTCAGGACCTTATACAGGCGAAGGAGATTGGTAGTGATGTGGAACACCAAGGCCTTTACATCCTACACCCAAACACCAAACCAAACAACCCACCACAAACCACAAACCACACACCATCAACTACCATACTCATACCACATATTGCCACATCTTATCATCCTCGATCCATTGACCTTTGGCACTGTCGGTTGGGTCACATACCAGCACCTCGTTTATATCAAATTCAATAAGTTGATTCAAGCATCATCAACAATAATAAAAGACCTTGTGAGATCTGTCATTTTTCCAAACATAAGAGATTGCCAATTCCTATTAGTGACTCTCATTCTGCTTAATGTTTTGAACTTGTGCACATGGATATTTGGGGCAAATTTCACAAACCTTCTCATGATGGTTTTTTCTATTGCTTGACAATTGTGGATGATTACTCTCATTCAGTGTAGATTTATATGATGAAAGACAAATCAGCTATTCGTAATCTGATTGTTCAGTTTATTCAGTTAATTGAGACTCAGTTTGCATGTCGTGTTAAGCAGATACGTACTGATCAAGGAAAAGAATTCCAAATGACCAACTTCTACTAAGACAAAGGGATCATTCATGAACAAAGTTGTATTTATACTCCTCAACAAAATGCTAGAGTCGAAGGAAACATCAAGATTTACTCATTATCGTACGAGCTTTATTGATGCAATCTGGTTTGCCATTGTCTTTTTGGAGTCATGATGTTCTACATGCTGCTTATCTCATCAATCGATTACCTGCTATAACATTGAACCACAGAACACCATATGAAGCTCTCTATAACCACCCTCCGCTATATCACCATCTCCGAGTCTTTGGTTACTTATGTTTTGTAGCAACCATGACTTCACATCGGCATAAGTTGTCTCCTCGGGCACACACAAGTTCATCTTTCTTGGTATACCAGATGGCATTAAAGGATATCGTCTTTATAACTTGGATATACATGACATCATCATCTCTCGAGATGTTGTTTTCTATGAAGATGTGTTTCCTCGGGTGTATCTTCTTCTCAAGAACTTTATCATCAATCACTTCATTTGGGATCCAGTCCACAAGTGCATCCCACTTCACCATTTTCTTCTCTTTGGGATGATCCTAGTGCTCCTGATCTTCCTTCTGCCACCTCTGATTTTACTGCACCAGTTGATCTTGGCACTTCTTCTATTAGTTCTGACGTGCCTGCAACCTCCCCTGCAGACTCTGCCATGCATGCTACTTCCCCTGCTTCCCCTCCATCCCATTCCACTCCTCCTTTACCTCTTTGCCGATCCACTCGCCCCAAGACACTTCCCTCTTACCTCATAGATTACTCTCATAATGTTCCATAGCACTCCCACACTCTCCAGTGCCCCTCTCCAGGTCAGTCTTCTTCTGTTTCCTTTGTATTTCGTTATCCATTGCAAAATTCCTTTACTTTAGAGCACCTTAGTCCTTCTCATAGAGCTTTTAGTTTGTCTATAGCCTATTCTATAGAGCCCTCTACATATGAACAAGCAGTGCAGTATCAGTGCTGGATCAATGCGATGAACCATGAGCTTAAGGCCCTTGCTCAAAATCATACTTGGATTTTGGTTCCTTTGCCTCCTAGGAAATGCACAATTGGCAGCAAATGGGTGTTTAAGGTCAAGCATAGAGCAGATGGCTCCATTGAACATTTTAAAGCTCGTCTCATGGCAAAGGGCTACACTCAATCTCTTGGCATTGATTATTTTAAAACGTTTAGTCCTGTTGCCAAAATGACCACCATTCGATCTTTATTGGATCTTGGTGTTCAGCGGTGGTGGTGTTTCCAACAATTGGACGTAAACAATGCATTTCTTCATGGTGATCTGGATGAAGAAATGTACATGAAAATTCCACAGGGTTTATAAGTTTCATCAGCTAATCATGGCAAAGTTTTCAAATTGTAGAAGTCATTATATGGTCTTAAACAAGCTAGTAGGCAATGGTTTGCCAAGTTGACATCTATTTTAATTGACTTTGGTTATCAGCAGTCCAAGCATAATCACTCCTTGTTTATGCTTAAATCATCTTCAACTCTCACGATCCTTCTTGTGTACGTAGATGATATAATCATTGCAAGAAATTCAATGCCTTCGATTGAAGCCACAAAGCAACATCTGGAACGCACCTTAAAATTGAAGGATCTTGGAGATTTGAAATACTTTCTTGGTCTTGAAGTGGCACGAACTTCACATGGAATGCATATCTCACAGAAGAAATATGTATTAGAGATACTTAAAGATGCAGGATATCTCAGTTGCAAGCCTCAGAAGTCACCAATAGATGTCAACACTAAGTTATATTCTTTATGTGATGATTCGGGAGTTTAATTAGATGATCTCGCGTATGAATCAGAAGGGAAACCAATTTCCAAGAAAACTGTGGATGGGAAAATAGTTGTTGAAGACTCTGTACACTATCGAAGGTTGGTCGGGAAGCTTCTTTATCTCATAGCAACTCGACCAGATATAAGCTTTGTGGTACAATAGCTCAGTCAATTTTTGAGTAATCCGCGAGACAAACATCTTCTGGTAGCATATCATCTTCTCAAGTACAACAAGTCATCACCTGGAGTTAGTTTATACTATTCTACACGAGGAGATTGTCAGTTGAAGGCATACTCTGATAACAATTATGCAAATTATGAAGACACTTGTAGATCCATTACTGGATATTGTGTGTACTCGGGGAATTTTCTGATATCTTGGCGTGCTAAGAAACAAGACACTGTGTCTTGTTCATCCTCAGAGGCTGAGTATTGTGCTTTGTCACAAACTACCAGAGAGATCCAATGGTTGATTTACATTCTCACTGACATGGGCGTTGAATCTCTTGTTCCTGTTTTAATTTATTGTGATAACAAATCAGCCATCCATATCGCGGAAAACCCTGTTTTCCATGAAAGAACTAAACACCTGGAGATCAATTGTCATTTGGTTCGAGAAAAGGTACAGCTTAGACTCGTGAAGTTGTTTCACATGAGAACACAATATCAATTGGTTGATTTGTTCACTAAAGCTCTCACCATTCAATGATTTGAATTTCTCACTAGTAAGTTGGGTCTTCTGGACATCCACAGCCCAACTTACGAGGGGGTATCAATAATTGAGAAGCTCAAGATCATGCATAATGATCATGCAGAGAAGCTTTGGGATCCAGGAGAAGATGCAGGGGTCTGAATGTTGTAACAGCAGAACTAATCGTTGGAGATTGAACTTCTGCAGGGACTTGATTGTCTATATCCAAGAACCACAGAACTGAAGTGTTATTTGCCACACGCACAGGCTGAGCCTTGACCAGCTGTTGACTATTGATAGGCTGATTTGTATAAATAGGAAAATGAACGTTGTAACGGTTTTAATAACAGAAATCTAAATACATCTTGGCGGTTATTTTGATTCCTTTGAAGCTCTTTAATGGCTTCTTAGTTTTCTTCCTCTCATTTTTCTTCCGTATCTTCACTTCTGTTAAAATCATACTAGATCCTGTACAAGGAAGATAAGAAACTAATGTCAAGAAATCACTATATCATCTCAAGAGGATGTGGATGGAAGTGGTGCCTTCTGGTGATTGAACACCTAGTTGAACTCTATAAAACTGTTTCCAACTTATATTAAGAGAGACAGTACCAGAGAGTAAAACTGTAAAAAGGTGCCTATTTCCATTCTAGAGAACAACTTTATAAATTCCAAAGACAGCATGTTTGGATGACATGCTGATAAATCATACCACCACAGGATTTGAACTTCTTGATTTAGGAAGAAGA
This sequence comes from Hypericum perforatum, assembly GCA_012979155.1. Classification (NCBI taxonomy): domain Eukaryota; kingdom Viridiplantae; phylum Streptophyta; class Magnoliopsida; order Malpighiales; family Hypericaceae; genus Hypericum; species Hypericum perforatum. The sequence goes on along the minus strand of SOPF01027697.1, from coordinate 182,198 downwards.
ATCCAAGATGGGATCGTAATACAGTAACTCCAACCGGTACGAGGATCATGAGACCAAATAGTGTCTCGTCCATCCTACAAAAGAGACTATGGCATTTTATATACGCAAGAAATCTAAATTGACAATGACTACTCATATCTTCACTTGAAGTAGAAAACATAAATAAGGTTCTCAATGACTTTACAAAATCGCTGAACATCAAGCAACAAACAGAATTTCCTTTGGATAAAACTAAACAAAATGGCTTAAAAGAACCAAAGCTCCATATTGGAAGCTAAAACAGACATCTCTGCCCGAGAGGCCTCATCAAAACACGAACTCAGAGGAACAATCAAACTGAAGTTTACTCTTTTTGAATCCTCTAAGATCTCAATTCCTTAGGATGCCACCTGGCCGCAAAATTCCAAAACCAACGAATTCATCCAAAAAAGTGTCTTATCAACACCATATCTAAAATCTAGTTTCCTAATAAGTTCAACAAACCCATTAAAGTAAACAACACAGAGCTAACATCTCAGGCATAGAGCAATCAAAATCAAGCAAAAGCCTCCCTCTTCGAACCCAAAAAGGGAAGTACCCATTTGGGAGAAGGGAGGCTCCAATCCATCCCTATAGGTAGGGGAGACGTCCCATCGTGGGGGTTCCATGGCAAGCTCATTGGCCTAGGAACCGCCGATGCTTTAAAATTCTCTCTGGCCGGCAGGGAGGATGAGTGTCAGGAGCATTATATCGAGTAGTTGGAAGGCAAGCCTTGGATGACCGGTCATCCAAATTTTATAATTCATAGCAAACGTTCCTTATATATGGCGACAGTTGATTGGCCAACAAGAAAATAAAGGCGCGCGCAATTTAGAAAATAGTTAAGTCGGTTAATAGATGTTGTAACAGGCGAGAGTAGTAGGCAAATTTCCTTTAAATACTGAAACTTCCATTGTATTACTCATTCAGTATAATTCCCAAATTTTTAATAAAATTTTCTCTCTCTTTCTCTCTCTCCCAAGAACTCTACTTTCCCCATTCTGGCAACCATCAAGATAGAATCTTGATAAGTGGTATCAGAGCTATGAACATACGCTGGAAATTCATTGAATATCAATTTCGGAAGTTTGCAGAAAGATTCGTGTTGATGGAATCACGCTTAGAAAGGAATGAATAAGAAATAAAAGAACGCTTGGAATCAATGGCAAGTTTGTAAAGTGAGATGTTTGATTGGCTTAAAAAGCAGATCGGTGATCATGGAATACTAGGACCAAGTCCTGCAGTGGCTACCCTTCCTTCTGTGGGAATTAGAGAATCTATGGAGGTTATTAACTCGCCGATAGTGGAAGAAACTCAGTCAATGATTAACGTTCAAAAGGAAGGCTTCCTAAATCCAAGGTTAGACTTTCCGACCTTTTTTATTGAGAATCCTAGAGGGTGGTTGAGGAGGTGTTAGAAGTACTTTGTGGTGTACAAGATTGAGTCAGGAAGGTGGGTAAAGTTAGCGAGTCTTTAATTAGATGACATCGTAGAAGTTTGGTTCGATGGTTAGATATTACAGACAGTGGATGTTACTTGGAAGAGATTTTTAGATGAACTTTGTCAAAGGTTTGGTTCGAGGGATGCATGAGGTATAGTGGAAGAGTTTAACCATTTGAAGCATGTGGGTAGCATATATAGAGAAGTATGTTAAGAAGTTTGAGGAACTCAAGGGATTTACGATTAGGGAGAATCCTTCATTGAAAGAAGATTATTACATGCATTCTTTCATGGGGGGTTGGCAGATCAGACTAAACCATAAGTTCATGCAAATATGCCTTCAACCTTAGAAGAAGCGATCACCAAAGCCCAATTGTATGAAACAGCATTAAAGGTAGGTCAAAGAATTTGGAATGGTGGTCGAATTAGGTCAGGGATTATGCCAAAATCAGGTATTGGCAATTCGTCGAATACCTAGAGTATGGGCAATTCATCAAACACTTGATGAACCAATGCAAATTTGGAGCCTAGTTTGGAGCAAGTAACCAACAAAAAGAAGGAACCCTTTTGCTATACGTGTGGAGAGATTCCATGGGTTAGAGGTCATGTGTGTAAGTAGAAGAAGGAAGAACTACACAATTTAGAGAGTGAAGAAGTCTGCGAAGAGGAAGAGCAGAATTCTGATGATGGGGATGAGCAGGATGTAGCAGCTAAACTTTCTATGCATGTCATAAATGGAAGTATGGGTTATGGTACATTGAAATCAAGAGGGAAGATAAAGAATAGAACTATCTTAATTCTGCTAGACACTGGAAGCACATCAACTTTTGTCAACAAGAAGTTGGTGTAGAATTTGAAGATGGATGAAGTCACGATTCCTTGTTTCACTATTTCATTGGCCAATAGAGCTAAGGTATCTTGTAATCAGATGTATAATAATGTAAAATATGAAATGAGTAGAAGCATATTCTCATTCAACTTCAGAGTTCTAGACTTGGGAACTTATGATATGGTTTTGGGAACTGACTGGATACAAGAATGTAATCATGTGTTATTTAATTTTGTTAGAGCTGAAGCAATAATAAGAAACAAAGGGAAGGAGATTGTTTTGAGAGGATACAGATACTCCAATGCTACAACAAAATTGAGCTGCATGTCTGTTACTACATTGAATCAAAACTTGTCCAAGCAACAAGTTGAAGAGCTGATGATTATTGCTTAGTTATAACCTGTTTCTGTTGAGTTATCAGCAGTAACAGTAAATGAATTGGAGTTGAAAGAAGAAATTGTAGCTGAGTTTGGTATTGAATTTCAGCAATCCTTGAAAAACTTGCTGACTTCATATCGAGCCTTATTTTAAGAACCTACATCATTACCACTACCAAGGCTACAAGATTATGGTATCCCACTAATACCAAATACAGTAGCAGTATTGATAAGACCTTATTGACATCCATACTTCTAGAAGATGGAGATTAAGGAGCAAGTAGAAACACTCTTGAAGGCTGGTTTTATTCAAGAGAGTGAGAGTCTCTTTGTATCACTAGTATTATTGGTAAAGAAGAAAGATGGCACCTGGCATATGTGCATCGATTATAGGTAGCTCAATAATCAGACAATTAAGAATAAGTATCCCATACCAATTATTGATGATCTACTTGATGAGCTACATGGTACGAGGATCTTCTCAAAGTTGGATTTTTGTGCTGGTTACCACCAAATCAAAATGAAGGAGTCGGATGTGCATAAAACAGTCTTCAAGATGCATCATGGCCACTTTGAATTTAAGGTAATGCCCTTTGGTCTAACTAATGCACCAGCTACATTTCAAGCTTGCTTGAACAAGACATTGGCTCCCTATTTGTGATGCTTTGTTCTTATTTTCTTTGATGATATTTTAATCCATAGCAAGGATGAAGAAGCTCATTTATCATATCTCAGACAAGTGTTTGAAACCTTGCTCAATGATTAGTTCTTTTTAAAGCTATCAAAGTGCGAGTTTGGCATGAGCTCGATCGAGCACTTGGGTCATGTCATCTCTGGCCTTGGTATCAGCACTCACCCAAGGAAAGTTGTAGCCATGCGAGACTGGCCTACTCTAAAGATAGTCAAGGATCTTCATGGATTCTTGGGGTTAATATGTTACTATAGAAAATTCATCAAAAACTATGCAGAGGTAGCAAAACCATTGTTTTTGTTGTTAAGGAAGGATGAATTTTTATGGAATGAGACTGCAAAATTAGCATTCTAAGTACTTAAGGAGAAAATGAATTATGCACCCATCCTTGCTTATCAGGACTTCAAGCAGTAATTTGTCTTAGAGACAGATGCATCTGATATGGTTTGGGAGCAGTGTTATCCCAAGGGAATCATCCTATTGCATTTTTTAGTCAAGCTCTTAGTCCGAGAAATGCTGGACTTCCTGTGTATGAGAAGAAACTATTAGCTCTTTTATATATTGTCACTAAACAGAGACATTATTTGAAAGGTGGAGTGTTTGTGATTTGTACTTATCATCAAAGTATTAAGTATCTTTTTGATCAGCGAGTGCACACTAATTTACAGAAGAAGGGTATTTATAGACTATGGGATTGGATTTTGGTATCGAATACAAATATGGCATCGAGAATCGTATTGCTGATGCTTTATTGAAAGTACCATATGAGTTATCATCAATCACTTCCGTGGTTCCTGATTGGTTGTCTTTGATAACCGAAAGTTATGTGGAGGGTGCTAACATGTAGGAATTGATCCAGAAATTAGTTATAGCTCCTGGTTCAGTTCTGTATTATCAACTTTTGTAGGGTATTATCAGATACAAGGGTTATATTTGTGTGGGGTCAGCTAGTCCTTTATAAGCTGAGATTTTCAATCAACTATATGCATCTGCTATTAGTAGACATTCGGGCAGTCTGGTTACCTACAAAGGATCAAGAGACATATCTTTTGGAAAGGTTTGAAAATTGATGTTAAGACTTGGACTCATAGTTGTGATGTGTGTCAAAGATGTAAGGGTGAAACTATAGCATATCCTGGTCTTCTTCAATCCTTGCGTATTCCTAATGGAGCATGGAAGAGTATCTCATTGGATTTCATTGAAGGGCTACCTAAATCTGCTGGGAAAGATACTATTTTGGTTGTGGTTGATCGTTTCTCAAAATATGCTCATTTCTTAGCCTTATCTCACCCCTACACAACCCTGTAAGTTAGAAGATTGTTGCTGGACCATGTCTGTAAACTGCACGAGTTACCAGAAGTTATCGATAGGGATAAGATTTTTACGAGCAATGTCTAGCAGTCCCTTTTCAAATCATGGGGCATTGAGTTGCATCTTAGCACGGCTTATCACCCTCAAACTGATGGGTAAATAGAGAGGGTCAATCAGTATTTGGAAAACTACCTTAGGAGAATGTGCTTCAGTTGACCTACTAGCTAATTCTAGTGGTTACCACTGGCAGAGTTTTGGTATAACTCTTGTTTTCATACTTCTCTTAATTTTTCTCCTTTTGAAGTACTATATAGCTATGCACCTCCTATGATACGTGGCTTACATGAAGAACAGCCTTCTGTTACAGTTGTTGTTGATCTGGTTATAAGGCAAGCTCAGGTACTTCAAAGCTTAAAGTCTAATCTGCTTAAAGCTCAGGAGAGAATGAAGATGTTTGCGGACAAAAAGAGATCTGATAGAACACTAGAAGTGGGTAACTGGGTTTATTTGAAGTTGCAACCATATAGATAGCTGACTTTGGCAGGTCGAAAGAATTTGAAACTATCAGCAAAATACTTTGGTCCATACTAGATTTTAGCATGGGTTGGAACTGTCGCTTATCATCTCCAACTTCCTCCTCACTGCACCATCCACCCTATTTTTCACGTATCATTACTGAAGAAGAAACTTGGACATGGGATGGTTGCTGTCAGTACTCCACCTTTTACTGATGCAGATGGACAATTAAAGCTGGAACCAGAGGTAGTGATTGGTCGTAGAGTGGTGAAGCGTAACAACACTACTATGGTACAAGTTTTAGTCAAGTGGGCAAATTTGCCAAATGATGAGCCACTTGGGAGGACTTTGGTGTAATTTGTTCTTAATTTTCTTGCGCGCAGATGTTGAATCATGCATTCTAACACTTGAGAACAAGTGTGTTTTTAACGGGGAGGGGTTTGTCAAGAGCATTATATCAAGCAGTTGGAAGGCAAGCCTTGGGTGACTAGTCATCCAAATTTTATAATTCACAACAAACATTCCTTATACGTGGTGATAGTTGATTGGCCAGCAAGAAAATAAAGGCACGCACGATTTAGAAAATAGTTAAGTCGATTAATAGATATTGTAATAGGCGGGAGTAGTAGGCAAATTTCCTTTAAATACTGAAACTTCCATTGTATTACTCATTCAGTACAATTCCCAAATTTCTAATAAAATCTTCTCTCATTTCTCTCTTTCCCTCTCTCCCAAGAACTCTTCTTTCCCCATTCTTGCAACCATCAAGATAGAATCTTGACAATAAGGGGGTTGGGAGGGAGAAGGGGTCGTCGACGATTGGATCAGACAAGTCAGCAAATTCGAACTACGACAGGTCATGGGTGTAGAGGTTCATTTTCCTTTTTTCCTATGATTATTCTACTTGATCGTTTGTTTGTAAATTTTGGATTTCTTGCTGGGTAAATAAAATTTAAGAGTTTTGTTAGTTACCAATCCTAAAAATTTGATCTTTTCTTCTTCTTCAACTTCTTCTTCTTCTTCTTCTTCTTTTGTTTCTTATGCAATGAAGGTGGTGGTTATCATCGTGATGCCGCTTCTCTTTCTTGACATATGTTTCTATTTTTTGGCAAATTATACTCAAGTCCCTAGGTTTTGCTTAAATTATAATTTTTTTCTCTCTTGTTAAAAAAAATTAATCTCCCTACTTTTCTTAACTGTCAAAATTTTTAAAAGCTGAGTGAATTAAATTCACCCAAGACCTTGACTTTATGTATTCCCGACAAACACAAAAGCTGTCGTGCATCATTGACAACAACCGACGTCCATATCTCTATCGCGACAAGTCGCAGATAGAGAGGGTCTTTCAATCTCTCCCGATCTGTCAACTCACCCATTCCGTCGACATTCCTGAAATCCCAAATTCTGAAAAATCCCCAAAATGTTGACAAAACCCAGACGCAGGAACCCAACAACTTAGTCGATCAAAAAACTCAAACTTCAACCATGTAACCCAAGCACCAAGAAACCAACAACGTAGCTTCATGCAACCAGTTTCTTCAACTTAGCCATTCGCCCGAAGTACTCACACTCCATATTCTTCAAACATCATGAAATACAGACTTCAACTTCTCCAATGTTAGGAATAATAGATTTAGATCAATGTTAATTGAGAATTTTTGGAAAGGAAGATGTTGCTCGACTTTGGGAGAAGTAGAAATGACCACTCTTTTTATCTTTTGATTTTAACTTTTAACTAAAGGGCAAAAAAGTTATTTTAGGTTTTTTGTGGTCAGAGAAATTTGTCGATTCCGAGACCAGGAACCTTAGAGTGACATTTAAGCAAAGTAGGGGAACGAAAGTTTCTTTTTTAAAACAAGAGGGACGAAAATAATAATTTAAGCAAAGATTAGGAAATTAAGGACAATTTGTCTTTTTTTTCGTACCATTTAATGTAAAAAAAATTTCAAATCAACATTTGGGTAAGACTACAGATTCTATGTTGCACCCGTTCGCCAATGGAAACACCACTTCCCGTTCGACTTGCATGTGTGGTTGATTGGTCAATTTTCACAGGTTAAATTTCAGGAATGGAAAAACAATATAGTTTATTTTTGGAAAATCGTCTAAAATCTCACATTTTAACTTTATTTGTCCAAATTTAAAATTTACAAAATAAAGTTGTTCAATTAATTCTTCCAAAAAAAATTACACTAACTTATTTCCTTAAGTTCGAACTCGCTTCTTGATTAGGATAGTATCATTTAGCCCTATTGTTTGTTTCTATCTCCATTTTTTGGTTTGTCCTTTTTAATGTTACTTTTCAGATGGGCTTCACAGATATTTTTCAATATACAGCTCCAATTACTTTTGTTAACCAGGTCCAACTAGTTCAAGAGCTTTTCTTTTAGTATTCCGATCCAATTAACTTACATTTCTCAACAAATGTTAGAATCAGATAGGCAAGACATAAAAATAAATCAGATCGGAAAGGTCAATTTCTCATTCCTCACATTCATGCACCGGTTGCAAAGTGGTATGTAGAACCAACCAAGTGAGCCGTCTGGAGTTCTAGTTTAACAAAATTTTAGAATATGAATTTTTGAAATACAATATTGTTAAAAAATTTCGTCACATTTTAAAAGTAACATAACTTAAATTCAGATTAGTTTAACAATAAATTGTGGTTAAATAAAAAAACGAAATAAGACTTAGTAAAAGATTCTGTTTCATCAAGTCTTAGGTTTACAAATCAGGTAAACTAAAAAATTATTATTTGGAGAGCAACCGACAGCTTAAAACAAAATCTAGACAAAAAGATAATACTGTAATAATAATGGGCCTTCCTCATAATAATAGTGGCTCTAATTTGGACCTTGAAGATCACAAAAAGAGGCTTCAGTCATTTAGAACCAAGTCCAATTAGGATTCCACCCTCTATTTTCTATATAAATCCATTCCAACCCACTTCATCCTTATCTCCAACACCTAAAGCTCAGAACTTTGGGAAACCAAATAACCCAGAACCCAATTTCCCCCGCTCCAAAAAGATTCGATCTTTTCTTCCCGGGGAAAACAGAAGAGAGCCAAGGTGACTGAAAGTTGGGAGTCTTTCTACTTTCTCTCTTATTCTTCTTGTCAATTTTGGTTTCTTCGCTTATGGTTTTAGATGGGTTCCTTGATTTTTTTTCTTCGGTAGGAAGTCTTCAATCCTATTAGGAGAATTTTGTCTTTTTTGCCCTCTTTCTTGCATTAACGAAAGATGTTGCGTAGTTAGTTGCAAGAAGTTTGGAACGTGTTGGTAACTAGGAATTTGGGGATCGTTAGGTTCTTTGTCCGTGCCTTGTTAAATATATTGCGACAACTTTGATTTATTTCCATTGTTCTAAAGGAGATGATCGTTGGGCCTATCAGGATGTTCCTTGTGAGTGTTAATAGAATCCGAAAACCTGATGCTAGGTGATTGTTAGGGCAGCGGAAACGATTTTCGATATGCCTGCAACCAACAATTGTGAGATATAACGATAAACGAAACATTAAGGACACACGATATACATAATTCGGTCGACTGACTTACCCCACGGGATAGAGACAATCTTTCACTATGCAGTACTTGCCTTCCTATAGATAGACTAACCCTATTACAATAGAACTCTTAGTGTTTGAGACATTCCGAACAATCCTGATGTATATGGAGGTTTGAAGTTCTATTCCAACAAATTTATTTTAATCTTGTCAATACTTTATTCTTGGATGATCCATCTCGGGGAGTGTTCCAAGCTGCGAATGGTTCTAATTTTTCTCAGGATGAAGTTATGTTATTGAGATTATCAATTGTGGATTGAGAATTACTTACGATACATGCACTCTTGCAATTGCAATACCGCACTTTTGCCGTGCAGTTTCTCATTTACAGATTATAGATCCAAGAATTTGATGATTTGCGTGATTCTCACTGCTGCTTCAGTTTCTTGTTTCAGGAGGCCTGTTTACCATGGAAATAGATACTTCTACCGAGATCAGCACCCCGCCTCCTCTCGAAAAGGATGACACCATCCTGAACACTGAGGAACCACCCACTGTGGGAAGAAGAATGGCTTCACTTGTATGGAACTACTTCACTCTTGAACATGCTGGACCTGGTCGTCTGGATGCGCGATGTAAGCGATGCAAGAAATCATTCGCTTACATAAATGGTCCGGCGCTAGCAGGAACTAGCCATCTGAAGCGGCACATCACCCACTTCGAAGGTTTGCTTACCATGGAAACAGATGCTTCAACTGAGATCAATGCCCCGCCTCTCAAGAAGCATAATGGTGATACCATGCTGAGTTCTGAGGAACGGCCGACGAAGCGAAGAAGGAAGAAGTCACGTGTATGGAAGTACTTCACTCTTAAACCTGCTGGACCTGACCGTCTCGTTGCGCGATGCAAGCGTTGCAACATATCATTTCCTTATGCGAATGGCACAAAGGCAGCAGGAACTAGCCATTTGAAGCGGCACATCACCAGCTTCCATCAAGAAAAGCGGCATATCTCCTCGGAGATCTGTTCACTGAGCAAGTTGACACTGGATTCTTGAAGCCTGTTGCAGAGGACCTGAAGATATCATACTTACCATTTGTTGCATTGATATCTTCTCTTCTTTCCTCTTGAAGGACCTCTGAAAGATAGTATTACCACATTGGCTTCTGCTAATTGTTGGTTTTTAGCTTCAGCTCTAGCTTCTATGTCTCACTTCATTCGAATGAATTTTGATTTTTCTGTTAAAATTGCTGGTTGCATGTTGGTCAACAAATAGATAATAACCTTTTTTGTTGGTAATTATATGTATTAAGATGCCAAATAATTCTAAATATTTTCAAACTTAGTTGCCAAAATTTTAACTTAATTAAATATAATGAAACTATATTAAACATTTTTTCACAAAAAAAACTATATTAAACATTTTCCCAAAAAGAATATGGTTAGGCGGATCTAGATCGGCTTATTTAATAAGTGAATTGTTTTCGTCCAACCATGTTGATCACTAGTAGAATCGTTCTCCAAATTTTAATATTGATTTGATTGTTATTAGTAATTCTATTAGTCAAACTGCTGCCACCAAAATGTTATTTCAAAAATATTATTTTTAAGATTATGAGATAACAACCTATAAGATCTGCTTCTCCTAAGACCATCCGTACCGGGGGAGTCGCACGCCCTCCCCCCTCTACGTGGGAAGGACGGATTGACCCCTTTTATCTGTCTCTCTCTCTCTCTCCTGATGCCATCGGGTGTCAGGATGGCGTTTGTCGCCTCTAGAAACGCGGCCCGGACTGGGCGACGTGGCCCGCTCTGATTGGGCCACATCGCCCAGGTCAGCAATTTATTTTTTATTTTTTAATTTTTTTAAAAAAATCGATAAAAATTTAAAAAAATCAAGAAAAATTAGGAAAAAAATATGAAAAATTATTTTTACCATTTCCAACTTTTCAAACAATTTTTTTAAAATTATTTTTGATAATTTTATACAAATTTTTGAATCCAAATAACTAGATAAATTGGATTAAAAAAATTGTAAAAAAAATTATTTGTGTGTACTTTGCAATATTATGTTTGAAATATATATATTTTGTAATGTTTTTCATAATTTTATAAAATTAGTTTAGTACAATAATCTTATTTAATTTGATGTAAATTATTATATTTGAGATAAATTATGTAATTTGATGTAAATTATGTAATTTGATCTACTTATATATTTAAAAAAAATTATGTATACATGTATTTATATATCTTAAATACTCTAAACCCTTACCCAAACTCTAAAACATTAGAACACACCAAACCATGAAAACACACGAAAACCTTATATTATTTAAATTATATTATATAAATTATGTAATTTGATATAAATTAATGTACTTATGTAATTATAAAAACTTATACATATATTTATGTATTTTAAATACCATAAACCTTAAACCCTTACCCTAAACCCTAAAACCCTAACTCTTACCCTAACTATAAACCCTAACATACACTTATATATCTAAAAAATTAAATTATATTTAATTTGCAATTCTACGAATTTGTAATTAGAATTATTTATGCTTCGATTTTTAATTTAGCGCATTCGAAGTTAGGCAAAAAAATATTCGAGTCGGATACAATTAGCTACATTTTTAAAAAAGCTGAGCTGAAAAAAAGCTGATGTGGCTGGGGGCATGAACATTGTAGCAGGGACAAGGATGTGAGCTGAAACACTGAGAGCAGAGGCACGATGACGTGCTTGGGAGCACGAACACTGTAACAAGGACAGGGGTACGGATGATCTTAAGTCCTAGCATGTAAAAAATAATTCGGGAAAATGTCTCCATGTCCTTTTGATGAGAAGAGAACGGAAAGCAGAACCGAGCAAGTGTGCACTGTGCACATGAGACAAAATATGTTGCGCCTCAAAACAAATGGTGGGCTCTGATTTGGACCCCACAGTTCAGGAAAAAAACATAGGCTTTTCAACGGGGAAATTATTACAAATTCCAAACGTGACACAACTCGCTGATTTGACTATTTTACCCCGATTGATATTCAGTGCAGTAAAGCCCTTCAGAGTGCGTTTGATACAATTTCTGGACAGGACAGAACACTACTGTACAGAACTACTTGTTTTAGCTGTACTATCCTATGTTTGGTTATTTCAGTACATGATTGAATATTTTGTCTATTTCTCAATTGTATATATATAATAATTTAATCTAAAATTTTGTAAAAGACAAAAATATTCTAGAGTAAAATAAATCATTACATTAACAATAATGTTATATCATAGAAATCAAATCTTTGAATAAAAAATCAGAATTAAAACTAAATATTCAAAATAATCCTTATGAATTTAGATCATGTTAATTACATTATAAATATTTTTAATATGATATCACATAATTAAACAAATATATTTTTGTAAAGATAAAATATTATTAAAAATTATTCATGCATGTACACTATAACAAATGGGTATGTTAAATTTATTTATTTGAGTGACTCACTAAAATAATATTATTGTAAATATGTATGTCTTGATCAAATATATTGATTAACCACTTTCATATTTTTATATAGATTTATATCCGAAATATGAAATATAAAAAATTTAAATAAAATTGTATATAAGATCTAAAAATTTATAGTAGAGAAAATGATTATTAATGATTGAGTTAAATATGATAACAAATAAGAAAAAAGAAATAATATAAGGTAACATGATAAAAATATGCCATAAGAGATTTCTGTCTTTGGACAAAAAAATTTGTCCCATGGAAATAGGTGGGACAAAAAATTAGGAGTGGGCTTGGACAATGATTCAATTTTGTCCTGTCCATTTCTTGTGCCAAACATAGGCTTGGACAAAAAACTTTGTCCAGTCCTGTCCAAGCCTTAGTACCAAACGCACCCAGTACATGTACTCCTTTCAAAGTCAGGAGCCGTGAAAAAAAAAAACCAAGAACTATAGAATTAATCCCAATCGAATTGAAAAATTTATATCAAAATCAAATTTAAATAATTTGGTTTGGATATTTTTCCAAAAAATCACAAAGACCTGAATCGAATTGCAATTTTTCCATTAAGTTACAAACCTGCACCAACCCTAACCCATATATATAGTTCGGGTTGTTTCACTTGACATTATCTTGTACTATAGCTTTATATCATTTGCTAAACTTTTTCATGCTTCACTGGATTTTCTGAGATCGTTAATGTTTTTTTTTTGAGAATATCTGAGATCGTTAATGATGGTAGAGATGAATGATGATGAAATTCTATATCCCGTTTCTCTAAAAAAAAGTTTTACACTATGCATTAAATATTTAGCATTATAGTATTTATTAATTAAATGTGCAATTTTTTTATAAACATAATATTATTTTTTATATCAGTTACTAATTTTGCTATGAGTCATATATTTTTAAGCAGGGTATAGTTATGATTTATAAACACTATTTTTGCGTATCTCATTTTTAGATGAAAATTATTTGTTCTGGATTAGGTTAGAACTATTTCTGTGATTCAGTTATAGTCCTAATTCATAGTTTATACTAATTGGTTTGGATCAAATCGGTCCGACTCGCGTCAATTGCTCACCCCTCCCTTTATGTAGGTCCAAATCCAATTAGGGTTTTTACTCCTCTCTGAACCCTTTCTCTCACTCTTCGCCCCCCTTTCACTTTCTCGAACTTCTAAAGCTCAAAGCTTTAGGAGGCGAATAAGCTCCAAACCTTAAATTTCCCCAAAAGCCCAATCACCTAATTTCCCCCGCTCAGACCCCTTCCACCGAAAAAATTCGAATTTTGCCGGGTGATAACAGAACTTGGAACTGGGAATTGCCCTTCCAATCAGGGGTTTCCACTTCTAATTACCTGGATCTGCTTCCTATAGGTGATTTGTCTCCTACCCTTTTGCTCTTTGTATCTGCAGATCTAAAAGTTCGAGTCTTTACACACGTTATATAATACTGTTCTGGTTTCTCTGTTTGGGGTTTAGCTGGACCTCAAGACTGTTTCGGATCTGTTTCCGGCAACAATTGTCTGATTTGAATGGTGTGTAGTCGGTGCACTTTGTTAGTTTGAACTTCATGTTTTAGTTGCAAGCATGTCTTGAACTTGTCAATGACTCGAGAGGGTACATCTTGAAGTTTAGTTGATGGAGTGATTGTGGGCATTTAAGTTACAAATATTGATGCTAGTTCTTGGCCTACCGACCTGATTTGTTGTTTTTGCAGATACAGTTTCTTACAATAATTGTCTGAACTAGGGGTTTCCTCTTTTTACCTCCCTGATCTGCTTCTTAAAGGTGATTGCTTCCTGCCCCTCTTGCTCTTTCTACCTGCAGATCTTAAAGTTCGAGTCTTTATTGCCCCTTTTTTTTTGTTGTTCTGGATTCTCTGTTTGGGGTTTAGGAGGTCAACACTCTTTGATGCTGAATTAAAAGTATGTTCCAGCTCAAGACTGTTTCTGATCTGTTTCCGATAACAATTGTATGATTCAAATGGTGTGCTCGGTGCACGCTGCATTTTTTGCTAGTTTAAACTTCATGTTTCAGTTGTGATCAAGTTTATAACTTGCTAATGATTGGGAAATTGGGTTTTCTTTATGTGTTATTTGTGAACTGTTAGGCTGGTGGACGTTTGTGAAGGGTAAGACTTGAGAGGATACAGCTTGAAGTTGATGGAGTGATTTTGAATAGTGGGTCTCTTAAGATACAACTATTGATGCTAACCGATTTTTCCTGATTTGTTGTTTTTCAGATATAGTTTCATACAATAGTTTTCTGAACTAGGGGTTCCTCTTTTCACCTCCTGGATCTCCTTCATTAAGGTGATTGCTTCCTACCCTTCTTGCTCTTTGTAACTGCCGACCTTAAGTTCAAGTCTTTGTTCACATTCTTTTGCTGTTCTGGGCCCTTTGTGGTTTAACCAGACCTCTTTGGTTCAACACTCTTTACTGAAAGGATTTACTAGCTTAAGATTGTTTCTGATCTGTTTCTGGTATCAATTGTATTATGGTGTGGTTGGTGCACGCTGCATCTTGCTCGTTTGAAACTTCATGTTTTTGTTGCAAGCAAGTTTAGAACTTTTCAGTGACTGGGAAATTGGGTTTTCTTGAGGCATTATTTGTGCTCTGATACACTGGTGAGCGATTGTGAAGGGTAAGACTTGAGATGGTACAACTTGAAGTTGATGGAGTGATTTGGAATAGTGGGGCACTTAAGATACAAGTCTTGATGCTAATTCTTGGCTGACGGATTTGTTTCCTGGTTTGTTGTTGTTGCAGATATAGTTCCCTACAATAAGTATCTGAACTAGGGGTTTCCTCTTTTCACCTCCCAGATCTGCTTCCTAAAGGTAATTACTTCTTACCCTTCTTGCTTTTTGTATCTGCAGAACAAGTCTTTATTCCTGTTCTCTTGTTGTTCTGGATGCTCCGTTTGGTTTAGGTGGAACTATTTGGTTCAACACTTTGAGTAATATTTTCTTCCTTTATCTTCTCTGTTAGTTTATAAACTTAGATATCAAAGTTTGGACTGATTTGACCAGATTTTCCAGCTCCAAGACTGTTTCTGGCAATAGTTATATGATTTGAATGGTGTAGTCAGTGCACGCCATGTCTTTTGCAATTTTGAACTTCAAGTTGAAGTTGCATGTAAGTTTAAAACTTGTTAGTGACCGGGAAATTGGGTTATCTTTAGGCTTTATTTGTTAAGCTGGTGGATAAGACTCGAGATGGCACAGCTTTAAGTTGGAGTGAAACTCACCATAACTAAGTGGAATAGTGTGGCACTGCAGATGCAATTATTGATGCTAATTCTTGGCCGACGAATTTGTTTCCTCATTTGTTGTTTCTACTGATATATTTTCATACAATAAATCTCTGGACTAGTCGTGTACAGTAACCATGAATAGTTGGATTTTTTCCTATAATGAAACCACTTGTTTTCTTTCCATTTCGTTCAAACAAGTTGGTTATGTGCATTACAGGGTGCTGGTTCCTAGTAGAATTGCAATCTGGAAATCTGGTGCTTGGTTATACTAGTGTATAATGTATATGTTGCTTGGAAGATCTATTAGAAGTTTTTTTCCTCCTTTCAGATAGTTATTTATGCATTGCTGTCCCGTCTGATTGTATATTAGTGCTTTGTTATTCTGGTGTACATGTAGCTCGTAAGATCTATTTGAAGATTTTATTCTTTCTTTTAGACAGTTCTTATGCATTGCTGTCCTATCTCAGATAGTATTCCTACTTGCCAAGCGTTATGATTTCTCAAGATGATATTATGTTTTTATGATGATCAATTGTGGATTACCAAATTTCTTTGCATGCACTCTTGCAATCGTTATGCCCCACACTTCTCTCTTGCAGTTACTCATCTGCAGCTTACAAATCCAAGATTATATCTGTGTACTTCACTGGTTTATTGTTTTGTTTTCATGTTCCAGGGTCTGTTCACCATGGATATAATAACTACTGCTGAGATCTATGACCCAGTTTCTCTCGAGGAGCCTCATGATGATGACATTCAGAATTCTGAAGAACCACCCAGCAAGCGCAGAAGAAAGAAGTCAATTGTATGGGAACACTTCACTATTGAATCTGCTGGGCCTAGCCGTATGAAAGCATGCTGTAAGCATTGCAATAAATCATTCGCTTACATAAATGGCCCGAAGCTTGCTGGAACTAGCCATCTGAAGCGGCACATCTCTTTGGGTATCTGCTCAGGAGGTGTTCCGAAAATTGAAACAACGCCAAACACATCAGGCACAAAATCTAATGCGCCCAAGAGGCGCTATCGTATCAATGCTGCGTATGCTGGCATTCCCTTTGATCAGGATCGCTGCACTCGTGACATAGCTAATATGATCATACAACATGATTATCCTCTTCATATTGTGGAACATCCTGGTTTTCTTGACTTTGTCCGTACACTTCATCCCCAATACAATATGGTGAGTTTCAACACAATACAAGGTGAATGTGTGGCATTGTACTTGCGGGAGAAACAACGCCTGCTTGAACATATCAGTGAAATTCCCGGTCGTGTCAACCTGACTTTGGATTTGGCCACTTCTAACCTCAGTATAGGCTATGCTTTCCTGACTGGGCACTTCATCAACAGTGGTTGGAAACTAGAGAGGCGAATCCTTAATGTTATCATGTTGCCCTTTCCTGATTCAGATTATGCCTTCAATGAAGCTGTTATCTCTTGCATATCTGACTGGCATCTGGAGAACAAGCTGTTTACCATTACTCTGGATAAGTCTTATTCAAATGAGACCATAATGGGGAATCTCAGGGGTCTTCTTCCTGTTAAGAATTCATTGTTGCTAAATGGCCAGATGCTAAAAGGGAGTTGCTATGCTCGTCTTCTTAGTCAACTGGCACAAGATGCAATGGCTCGAGTGCAAGAACCCATTAAGAGGATCCGGGAAAGTGTGAAGTATGTCAAAACTTCAGAAACACACGAAGAAAAGTTTGCTGAGTTGAGACAACAACTCCAGGTTCCAAGCACCCAAGAGCTTGTGGTTGATGATCTAACTAAGTGGAACACGACTTACCAGATGCTAGCAGCTGCTTGTGAACTGAAAGAAGTTTTTGGCTGTTTGGATACTGCAGATCCAGTTTATAAGATAAATCCTTCAGATGATGATTGGAAGCAGGTGGAAGTCCTTTGCACATTTTTGAAGTTGTTCTTTGAGGCGGCTAGCATTCTAACTGCTCCTGTGTACCCTCCTGCCAATGCATTTTATCATGAGGTGTCAAAAATTCAGTTGGAGCTATCTGTTGCAGCCATGAACCAGGATGCTTTTGTCAGCGGCCTAACCAAACCTTTGAAAGAGAAGTTTGATGAGTATTGGAGGGAAAGCTTTCTTGTTTTGGCTATTGCTGTCGTCATGGATCCACGGTTCAAGATGAAGCTTGTCGAGTTCAGCTTTTCAAAGATATTTGGGGAGAATGCTGGTAGTTGGATTAAGTCCGTGGATGATGGCATTCATGAACTATTTCTGGACTATATCGCTCCTCCACCTGCAAATTTGATGATACATGCAAATACACATGCAAGTCAACAAGACCACTCTGAAGATGTGCTTCTTCCCCAATTGGATGGACCCTCACATGGATTCTCTTCATTGGAGGATCAGTCTCTTCATATGCATGATAATTCCAATCTTAATCATTCAGATGCTCCACAAGAAGTTGCATTTGTACCCGAAATAGGAGGACCCTCTGAAGAGTTCTCTTCCCTCGAAGGTCAGTCTCAGGGCATGCCTTGTGAGGAGCTTCAGCCTGAAGAAAAGAAACCTCAAGAGTTGCACCCTCAAGGTTTGTTATCACAGGAGGTGCATCATGAAACAGCATATCCAGAAGAGACGCGCACTCAAGGGTTCTTGTCGGCTGAGGCTTCCCAGCAAAATGTACACAGTGAGATTCTACCTCAGGAGACACACACCCAAGAAGTTCCATCTGATGAGATGGATACTCAGGTGGACACTCGAGAAGTTGCAGACCTCGAAATGCAGGCCCAGGAGTCATTTGAGGAGAATAAACTGCCAGAAGAGCCTGTAGAAGAGATGAGCAAAGCACTGCCTTCTGAAGAGCTTCCTCAAAATGCTCCATCTCAGGAGAAGATTCAACCTGGAGAAGAACAACCTTCTCAAGAGGTTCATGTCCAAGAATTGGTCCCTGAGGAGATGCAGCAGTCACAGCCCCATGAAGCTCCTGCATCTGATGATTCACATATGCAGGGTGTGACGCCCACACAGGACGCTAGCACCGAGGGATTGACAACTCAGGAAGTGCATGTCCAGGAATTGGCCTCTGAAGAGATTCAGTCGCAAGAGTTGCCATTTCAAGAGTCACAGCCCCATGAAGCTCCTGCCTCTGATGATTCACATATGCAGGATGTGACACCCACACAGGAAACTAGCGCCGAGGGACTTTCAACTCAGGAGGTGCATATGCAGGAACTTCTTGCTGAAAAGATTGAAACTGAAGAAGTTCCAGCTGAAGATGTGGATATGTCAGAAGTACCAGCTGCTGAAGAGTTGAATGCAAAACAAGCTGAACCTAATAAATTGGTGGCTGAAGCAGCACCAGCTCAAGAGTCGGTTCCTCAAGAAGCACAATCTGAAGAGTTGGTCTCTCAAGAAGAACCAGCTCAAGAGTCGGTCCCTCAAGAGGCACAATCTGAAGTCTCTGAAAAAGCACCAGCTCAGGAGTCAGTTACTCAAGATGCACCTGCTGAGGCTTCAGTCCCTCAAGAGCCACCTGCTCATAATTCTGTTGCTGAACCTCGGGATTTGGTTGCTGAAGAAGCATCACCTCAGGATTTGGTCGCTGAAGAAGCTCCAGCTCAGGATTTGATCCCAGAAGATGCACCATCTCAGGAGTCGGTCCCTGAAGAAGCACCATCATATGATTCTGTCCCTGAAGAAGCACCAGCTCAGGATTCGGTTCCTGAAGACGCACCATCGCAAGATTCTGTCCCTCAAGCAGCAGTAACCCAGGAAATGGCTCCTCAAGAAGCACCAGTACCAGCTCAGGAGTCGGCTTCTCAAGAAGCAGCAGTACCATCTCAGGAGCCTTCTCCTCAAGCAGCACTAGCTCAGGAGCCGGCTTCTCAGGAAGCACCATTTCAGGAGCCTGCTCCTCAGGAAGCACCAGCGCAGGAGCAAGTTCTTCAAGAAACTGTAGCACAGGAGCCATCTCCTCAAGAAATCGCAGATCAGGAGCCGGTCCCTCAAGAACCATTAGCCCAGGAGCACACTCCTCTGGAACAACCTGCTCAGGAGTCTGTCCCTAAAGAGCAACCAGTGCAGGAGTCCATCCCTCAAGAACAACCAGCGCAGGAGTCCATTCCTCAGGAAGCACAGGCTCAAGATTTGCTGCCATCTGAAGCACCTGCTCCAGGATTGGTTTCTGAAGAGGCACCAGCTCAACAGTTGCCCCCTCAAGAATCATCAGCCGAGGAGATGCTTTTAGGAGGAGTACCAAATCAAGGCATGATTTCTCATGGCGTGCAAAATCAAGAGATGCTCACCCAAGAATCACAATCACATGATGATCCAAATATGGTCCAGGATGTGCAACATCAGGTTCTCCCCAACCCTCAGGATCTATTGATGCTCTCCGGGGGGAATGGTTTTTCAGATTTTGAGGTTTATATCTCTGCTACAAGCAACCAACATTTGAAGTCAGAACTGGATCAGTATCTAGAGGAGTCGCTTCTGCCTCGGGTACATGAATTTGATGTATTGGGTTGGTGGAAGCTGAACAAACTCAAGTATCCTACCCTGTCCAGGTTGGCTGCTGATATACTATCAATACCTGTTTCGACTGTTGGTCCTGAATCTGTGTTTGATACATCAAGCAAGAAGATCGATAGCTACCATGGCTCGCTGCATCCTTTGACCCTTGAGGCAATCATTTGTGCCAAGGACTGGCTCAAAAACGGGTCCTCGCCGTCATCGCAAGCGGAGGCTTCAAATGCTGTGATGAAATTGGAGTATTAGACCTCGTTATAATGTTAGGCTTCTGGTCTTGTCTTCAAGGTTCATGTTGGATAATCTTTTGGTTTCTCTTATGATTGATCTCATTGAGGATGTTTGTAATAAGGGACTTGTACTTCGTGTTGATTCAATAGTTTCTGTGAACTGCAACATTTGGGTTGTATGTCTGTAAGATTCATGTGGGATAATCTTTTCATTTGGCTTATCTTATGGTTGGTCTCATTGATGGATTGTTTTAGTAAGAAACTGGTACGTCGTGTGGATTCGGCAGTTTTTGTGAACTGCAATATTCTTGTTGTGTGCATTAAAGTTCATTTTGTTACCAAATTAGAGTTCTTGTTTCTAGGTGCGAATCATAACAACTTTAAGTTAAACTCGAAAAAATCTGAGAAGATGAAAGTACATCAGGATCTGATGGATTGATATTGAAAGCCATTAGTTGTTCAAGATTACTCGTCTTCCTCGGTATCTAACATGCGTTAATATAGTAGGTCAAAAGCCTGACCACGGTACATCAAACTGCAAGTCAATGTAAAGCTAAACAAACCCAGAAAATTTTACGAACACAATGCTGGAGTCCTTTAGCCCCTATAGTATTTACTATTGCTAATAGAACAAACAAGATTTATATCAGTAAACTCGAGAACAATAGATGGAGCGTAAGAAGTCCGACAGGCTTCAGTTTGATCCAGGGTCAAGCACTGGGAGCCGGCAATGCAGACTGATCGATTTATCTGTTTGACGTGTGCCCGGAATAAAGAACTGGAATATCACCGTCAAGCAACCTCCATTGTTGGAAATGCCATAGAATGCACAATCTGGTTTTGCAAGGTGACAATGAAGACTCTTGGAGAAGTGTTTGACACTGACCTGCACAGACTGTGCATCTCCTCTCAAAACTGCCCGCTGGGCACGGGTCTGAGCACTCAAATGTTGATCCTCGGGTGGAGCTTGGGATTTATCCCCAACAACCAGCAACTTACGGAACTCAGCTCCAAGGGTGATCAATGTAGTCGATATCTGCATGTGAAGATCACCATACTTGCTTATCGAAACATTTAGCTGATCGCCGACATTCTTCATCCTGTCAACGAAATTCTGCAGCTGGTTAAGATCCGGAGCTTGAACTAGCGTCTGTGGCAGGTCTTGGGCCGCATCAAGAGCGCCTTGAAGCTCTTCAACTTGATCCCTGGACAGCGGCTTCGATATCGGAACATCCTGAATAACAGCAGACTTATAACCCTTGGTCTCAAACGTAAGAAACGGCATCGGCTGAGTGCAATTTGGAGGCAATTTCTTCACCAGCTTGATTTGAAGCCTGTTAGCAGCAGACCCTCCACCACCGAAATCGCTGCAGATGCTGACGCTGCTGCGAACAGCACGGTGGAGGAGCGAGACGTCGACTGCAAACGCGATGCGGTCGGCGTTCTGGCTCGAGATGCGGTAGTCGTCGAAAAGGGCCTCTTTCTGGAACTGTGCAATGGATTGGATCCCTTCACCAGCAAGAAGGTTGTGGAGGAAGATGACGTGGTCCCTTGTGAGGAACACGTGGCAGATCTTCCCCATCTTATCTAACGCCGGCAGGAACCTTCGCTCCAGTAGACTAACCCCATTCTCGGTTATAAACGCCTTGAACTTCATCTGCCAACAAAAACCCTAAATATATTCACAAACACCGAAAACCCTAATTTTTAACACGCAATACAACAGAGAAGTAAAAACCACAGGAGACGACCCAACGACAAACTTACTTGGTTCTTCGGGTCTGGCTCTTGAATCTTCTAGTGGTGGAAATGGCGGAATCGGGAAGAAGCTTTGAATGAAGAAAATGGAGGGAGTTTTTCAAAAGAACCTTTTTTGATCGCTCCGAGCAAAAAAGTTCAGATTAATTATCTCAAAATTTAATAAGCTCTCTCCAACGAAATAAAATACAACAAGCGGATATTTAGTCGGTTGAGATTTTTTAAAAAATTGTTCTTCCAAATAATAAGCACAACCTATTCAAAAGGCTATATTTAGTAATTTTTTTAATAACAGCAAAATGATTAATTCATATTCGAAGTAAACATAACTTAAAAAAAAAACTCGAACTTCGGGATAACTATTAGCATTCTGTTTTCTCATTGTTCATTTTCATTTGGAAAAAAACTGCTGTTTTACATTCCAGAGGATGTGTGGTTGTTCAATTGATTAGAGGGTTTTGATTATAATTTTTTTAACTAAGATTGAGAATGTTTGTCTCCCTTTGTGTTCCTTCGCATGATAGAAGTCAATTTAATGGTATGTGTTGGATTCCGGGTTCGGATTGTATTAATTGTTGTACGAATTTAGACCTGGGCTCAATGAGCCTGGATATTGGACCGGTTAGCGAACCAACCTTATCCGTGTGGAAAAGTGGTGACGTCAGCGAACAAATAAGCATGAAAGTAAGCAGACAGTTGAGTAGTTGCTTGCGAAGCTGCTAGGTTTCAGGCTTGCAATGCGTTGAACCACGTGGTGAGCCACGTGGCGATACGTGTCAGCTGCTTCCGACCCTATAAATAGGGCCATTGGCAGTTTTTTAAAGGTTGCTGTCACCCTGCCCGGAAAACCACTCCTATAGGAAAATATCAATTTAATACTTATATTTTTTCAAGATATATATTATGGGCCAATCGTGAAAATCTAGTTACTGATCCTTTAGAACGTGATCGTAACTCGATCGACAACTCACGGTAGCCGATCAAGACCAATGGACTTCAAGACCTGTGACGTACTCCCTACAACAAGTATGTACGGTTTAATTAACATCGTTTAATTAAACAAATTTTGAGCATAATTAATCGATAATTACGAGCCGAAACCAACAATATGCATCAAACGATATGAGCCTTTTATTAAAAAAAGTTATCGAATATCACTCAAAATAATTATTATAATTTAATCATGTTTTGATTTTCAATTTTGTAGATACAATAGTATTAAAGCTTGATATAAATTTTTATAAATAATCTAAAAGTTATACATGACCTGAATTTCAGTGAATTGGATTAGTGTACACAATTTTTTTTAAATCCAATAACTATTTAGTAAAAGGACAAGAATATATATATGTATCGGCACTCTATCCTCAGAAATTATGTAAGGCGAATATCCTGTCTGGACATCAATTGTTTGGAGGGATTTGTGTTGATGCCTTTTACAGCGGTAACAACTTTTGCTAAATAATTCTGAACTATGAAGCAATAGCAATATGGCATTTGCTTTCTGACTGATTGACTATTAGTTAATAACAGGATTTACTTGTAGCTATATTTAAATACTGGAACTATGAACTAGCTAAAGGGGGATTAGAAGGACCAGACCTCCTATTCCTATTTACAAGTAAATAAAATACTAGGCCAGCTAATGTATGAGCTACTCTTGTCTTGGCTCTACATCATGAACCCTGCTTAGTGACATTTCAAAAGCCTGCAATGCAACATTGTAATGGTCAAGAGAGATCACGCCCTCCTCCACAACCTGCAAGGCATTTGTATACAACTGGTTAAACCGCTGCATGCGATCGGTTGAACCATGGGCACCACCGCCATGGTCCGGAACATGCAGCCTCTTGTAATCTTTTCTCCATCGGGTTAGCATATACCGGGATGGTACCTCCTCGACTCCATTGAAGTTGAGTACACAGAGAGCATGGCGGCATAGATATCCATAGAAGTTGAAGCAACTACATATGCACCAAACCTCTGCAGCATTTTTGTTATACAGAACTTCATAATCTCTAATTTCCCTGGCATTTCCTTCACCGAGAGCACGCTCCTTGACCAAAAATATCACGTTTGGCCCATCGACATGAATCTTTGTCGTGCTAAAACAAGAATACATCTCCTCTACTTCAAATTGGAACTTCTTGAATATTTCTCTGGTGTAAACCTTGGACAGTTGTTGCTCAAAGGAGCATCTGGTTTTCAGAATGGGGCATGAGCTTCTGGATTCTATATCTGCAAGAGTTTCTTCCTTGTGCCTCTTTTGCAGTGCTAATTCGTATTTATCGAGAAATTCCTTCAATAGAGTTTGCTTATGCACATATCTTTCGAAAAAAGGAATAAGGGTCTCACCGAGCCGTGCAGCAGACATCCCAGCAAAGACCGTGTCCTTCAAATAAACTGGTGCCCAACGAACTCGATCTTCATACAAGGATTGAAGCCATTCATGATCACCAACCCCAAATCTCTGGACCATGTATCCCCATGCCGCTTCAAATTCCATCACTTTCAGGCTCTGGTAAACTGTTTCCACCAATGCCTTTCTGATTGCCTCATAGTTTCGGAGTCCTCCTAACTTTTCAGGAACTTTCTTCATGATGTGCGACAAACCGATGCGATGATGAGATCTTGGAAATGATTCAGCTACCGCATTTTGTAAAGCTTTGCACATGTCTGTGACAATAGTGAGTGGAACACGACCCGATGAGCTTGTGAGCCAAGCTCTAAACAACCATTTATAAGATTCTGTTGTTTCACCTGCAAGCAGACCGCAGCCCAGTAGAACATACTGGCAATGGTGATTCATTCCAACAAATGCAACTAGGGGGACCTCAAACTTGCTTGCCAGACAAGTGTTATCAACATAAACAGCATCACTAAAGTAGGTACAGGAAGCTCTCGATCTGGCATCAGCCCAGAATATGTTTCTCAAACGACCCTCATCATTGAGATCCATTAAGTAGAAGAAATTTGAATTTGTCAACTGCATACGACAGAAATAATTATAAATAGCTTGCGAGTCTCCTTTTCTAAGTTTTAATTGGTTGGGAAGTTCGGGGAGATTCCTCAATTCTCTTGCATCTGCACTGGAGTTCCCATTACCTTTCACATCTATTACAACTGCATGGTAAAGCTTAACTGTTTTCCGTTCCATATCTGGGCTCAAACTTGACTTCCTTTTGTGGGCAGTGCAGGGTTTCTTAGCAGACTTAAAGATTTTACCACCCAACGAGTGATTGTGTTCAAGGGAAACCTCTAGCACCCTCCACCTCTTCGAGTCCACCAACCTCATCCTCACCATTGCAGGACAGCCAGTTCGTGTTTCCTTCCTGAGACGATTCACGTCTTTGAGCCTTTTGAAACCCTGGCTACTGCAACAAAGCACTGCACCATACTTGTCTCTACTATTTCGCTTAAACCATGAATTCTTCACTCTAACCCTGAAACCAAGTTCCCTAGCATAACAACTGTAGTAGCTATATGCATCATCGTAAGACTCAAATTCCATCCCCACAGAAGGCGCCACAAACTCCTTGCTGATTCCTGGCTCACCAGCCTGAGCACCGCACCCGATCGTTGTATGTCCATCGTTTTCTTCCGGACACTCATTTAACTCAACGTCGCGCACCTTCCGACTGCTGCAGGCACCTTCTACCATCTATCAAACAAATTCCAATACCAAATGGTAAGTTCAACAACTCGACAATGGACAATAAGAAACATATAACGTTGCACACTCGTTGAAACATATACATTTCGACTTTATCTTAACTGACAGATAAGCATTTTAATGCTCAGATGACACATTAAACATCGATTCACTAATTTAGCTTTCCACTGGCAATAACCAACTAGTGTAAAGGATTGAACTTTTCTGCCTTCCACAGTAACCGAGTTCCTTGTAAGTTCTTTGGAGCTTCAAGGAACGATCTCTTCACAAAATTTGAGGACCCAGCAACTCCAATTTGAACTCGAGAAGCTCAATAACACATGAATTTAATATTATTTCACCAAAATGAATTGAAATAGTGCGGAGAACCCTAGAATACAAAGAAACTACGCAGTTTTTGGAGGATTATGTTTAAGCTTTTAGAACCTGCAGCTGGAAGAATCAGGCGACGAGTAGAGCTCTGGCGAGGAATTCTGGTGACCGGCGGTTTTCTCTTCTTTTTTAATTTTTATATTTGGGTTTTTCCTTTTTCCTTTTTTCTGGCTGCTGTTATGGTACGAGAGAGCTCGACTGGTGACTTTAGAATTCCCTTGCGACAAGAGGATTAATTAGTTCCGCTTTGACGAAAACGCCACCTGGACTGCGCCATGTCATCAGTACACACAGGAAGGTTTGTTGAGATTATCCGCATCCCTGCCGTTGCTACAGTTCGTGCACGGGGCGCCACGTCAGCGTGTCTCTGCTATCAGTTTTTTAGCACACATACCTACCCCTGCTACAGTGTTCGTGCTCCGAGCCATATCAGCTTTTTTTTAGCTCATTTTTTTTAAAATGCAGCTAACTGTATCAGACTCGAATATTTTTTTGCGTAACTTCAAATGCGTTAAATTAAAATTAGAAGCACACAATTTTTTGAAATGAAAATTTTATTAAAAATTACAAATTATAAAAAGAACTACGAAATTCAAGAAATTACATAGATATTAAAATTACATAACTAATTACCACCTCCAAACTTAGTCCAAACGTGCTCAATTAGGTTTTTACGAAGAGCGACATGAGCTTTTCTATTCCAAATTTGAGAATCAGCGGTTATGAAACTTGATAGAGATCTTATGCGTTGAGTAGAGTATTCGTGATTTGTAGATGTGCTACTCCATGCTGATTCGTCGATGAAATCTTTTGGACAGTCTAGCCCATATCCATCACGTTCATCTTCCACTATCATATTATGCAGTATGGTACAAGTAATCATAACTTTTCCAATGAATTCTTGATTCCAAATAAGACATGGATTTTTTATGAATGCAAAGCGAGCTTGAAGAACTCCAAATGCCCTCTCCACATCCTTTCTGTATATTTATTGACGTTCAGCGAACATCTTCAACTTCCAGGTCGACGGAGATATTACTGACTTCACAAAGGTAGCCCATTGTGGATATATCCCATTGCTGCAGCCAATTGATTACTAACCTATTTTCTTCCTCTCCTGAACTATAACCCAAATCCGGACTAGAATCTGAACTATCAAAACTCAGAATAACCGGATACATACTTATTTTTTTCCTAAAAAAAGGAGATGATTTGATGTGAAAATTTATGAAGAAGGTGTATCAATTTATAGATTTTTCAACTGATTTTGGACCACACATTTGTAAACAAATTTGGACCACACACATTTTTTTTTATCCGAAAAGTCTCGTTATTTGGATTCAAAAAATTTTATAAAACAACCAAAAAATGTAATTTTTTTTAAAAAATAGTAACATTGAAAAAATTAGAAAAAGAATTTGGATTTTTTTTTAATTTTTTCAATTTTTTATAATTTAAAAAAATAAAAAAATAAAAACCCGAGTCGGTGACGTGGCCCAATTAGAGGGGTCCACGTTGCCCACTCAGGTGTACGCCCTTAGAGGCGCGCTGTGCCTCGCTGACACGTGGGGGCACCGCGCGTGTCAGCGAGGCGCTCGGGTTGCCCAATGGCAACCCGATACGTGGCAGACCCGGGGCACACGGACCGCGGGCTGCGGATGGTCTGAGAGGATTTTTTTGTTTAGTGTTACTGTTCATAAAAAATCCAAAATGGTACCCAAAAAATATTTATCAAAATGGTATCCACGTCATTTTTTCTCTTTCCAAATTACAGATTTTTTTTTCCATTCGAACCAGAAAATGTGTTAAAAATCTGTAACATGGTAAATGGATTTCCGTTCCAACCGCATTACAGATTTTTTAATTCATTTTTCGGATCGAATGATAGGTTAAAAACTCATAATCTAGTTTACGGGATAAAACTCTTATCCCGACCAAACCCGAGCTATTCACATCTTATTTTCTCTCCCTTCTCACCTGACTTCCTCCTCCCTCCCACGGCCTCTCCTGCCTTTCTCTGCTGTCCTCCACCCTCTCCCGGCCCTCCCCTCACTGGCCCTTCCCTCGTACAGCCTTAGTTTGGCCCTCTCCTCCCTAGGTCGCCCTAGCTTGGCCCAGCCAATTCTCGATCATCCTGACCCGTCCCGAGGTGGACCCACCCTGTCCTCGAACTGACACGACACCCGATATGGTTAGATTAGTTTAATTTCATGATTTTGGAAAATAATTAGATGTTAATTATGTTGATTAGGGTTCATTATGTTTATTACAGTTAATTTGGTTGAATTATGTTGAATTAGGTTGTATTATATTGAATTATGTTGAATGTTGATTAAGTAATATTATGTTGAATTTTGTCGAATCTGTTGATTATGTTGAAATTTGTTGAAATTTGTTGAATTATGATTTTGTTGATAATGTTGAAATTGGTTGATTATGTTGACTAAGTTGATTATTATGATTAATTAGTTGATTATTATGATCTTGTTGAATAATTATGATTAAAGTTTAGGTGAACATGCGTATAGTTAAACATGTTGGTTAGCATGGTTTTGGTGAATAATTAGTAAATTTAGTTTAAAAAAATTGAACATTCGGTTGAACGAATACATGTTTAGACATGTCGTCACAGCGACACGAAGATATATTTGGCGATGGAGGTCCTTCAAATAGGACTAGACTGAAGTGACAAGAAGTGCATCGGTCACAAGCCATTTGGCATACAGAGATAGCCGGTAGCGGTGATGAGTTTGATAAGAATGCTATTTTCAAGATTTATCAGCGCTGATGGAAGCAGAAGCCAGTATCGAACACAACATTCTTGGGGTATATGAAGCTATTGGTTTTTTTGGTATTTGACATTTTTTTGTCATATTGTGATCGAACCAGCTATGATTAGAGCACTGGTTTATTACAATACTTATATATTTTTTATTCCACGCAAATCTCAATCATTCGACAAAAATACGTAGTATCTTGGGGAAAATGATCATCCATTACTGTGTTATCGCAATATCGATACGCAAATCTCAATCTTCAATACACTTAATTGCTCTCTCCTAGAAATAATCAGTAACTCTTATAAAAATCTCTTCAACTAGTGCTGTAACTGGAAGCCACCGTGCTCTTTTGAAAATTTTGTTAACACACTCGATTAATTTATCGTCATGCTCCCATATCGACGCCGACCAGCTAGAGCTAAACTCCATTTCTATATGTCGTACTCAATCATCCACTAATAGACCTCTTGATTAACATGGTAAACTTCTGTTAAATAACTATTTAACTTCTTCGGTTGGGCTTGTATTCTTGCACACATTACATTTGTTATCACATTATGTTCGATAATAAACTAAAATTTAACATAAAAAGGTCTTTGGATAAGGATGTTATTACCTGTAATCTTCATCACATTTTTTATTGCGGGGTTGTTGAAGTACCCATTTAGATTGCTAGCAATGTGTCTCAGGCAATATCGATGTGCAACACTCATACATTCTCCCCAGCCATGTGCATCAATCATTTCAAGTAATATACCTGAGTATCGATCAGAGACAACACATATTCCATGTCGATCAGTGACGTGCAACCTGATTTATTCCATAAACCATGGCCAACTCTCATTGTTCTCTCTTTCGACGATAGCATTCAGAATTACCATCAATAACATTAGCAATCAACAAGGTATGTTGATATTTTCCATACAAGAAAGTTCTATCAATATGCAAAACAGGCATGAAATACTTAAAAACTTCAATGCAAGGCTTGAAAGCCAAAAATAGTTGATGGAACATCTTCATGCCAGGCTCAAAATATCCTGTGTAGTGATCTCTGCCCGGTCTACCATCATAATATTTTCATTGAACAACAGTTCTAGGACTACTTGCCTTACATGCATCAAACTATTGTAGTAGCTGACTATAAGATTCTTCCCAATCTCTCCATAATATCTTAAAGGCCTTCTCTCTTGCCCACCAAGTCTTTGTATACACAGGCATATACCCCAGGCTACCATGTAGCTCATTTTGCAAAGACATAATCAAAATATTTGGTTCATCTGCTACTCTTATTGTAATCATTTCTGCCATGTACTGTATTGTGAGTTGACGATGATCTGGGTTATCTCGATGTATGGGGTTGGATGTATTTCATATTTTTTCAATAACTGAACAATTCATCTCTTCTATTCCGTGATACATGTATCTTCTAGTTGCACTAATCCTCAGCTTTTTTCTTACATTCAAT
The DNA here is from genome assembly GCA_012979155.1 of Hypericum perforatum. NCBI lineage: Eukaryota > Viridiplantae > Streptophyta > Magnoliopsida > Malpighiales > Hypericaceae > Hypericum > Hypericum perforatum. The sequence goes on along the minus strand of SOPF01027697.1, from coordinate 151,962 downwards.
ATAATAAGTACTCGGTCTAGATTCCTTAACGACATACTCTTGGCCATCTACTATTGCATAAACCTTTATATCCTGAACAACTTCCTTTTTGGTTTTTCACAAACTACCTTGCTTCAAAAACCCACAACATCTGCTGGAGTAATCTTTATAACCCTATTGTGGATCAGCATATACTGTCATGGAGTAATCTTTATAACCCTATTGTGGATCAGCATAACTAATAGGAAGCTGTGCATATCAACGTGATTTTTCTTCTTCGTCTAGCTAAAATCTTCATTCTTCTTCGCTTTCCTTGTCGTTCTCTTCTTCTTCCTCATCTGGTTCTTCTTCTACCTCCTCTTCTTCTTCGTCGTATTCTGAGTTCAAGTTTGTGATTATATATGGAGTATTTGAATCCAAGCCCACATTAGCTTCTTCATCCGATTGGCTTTCTTGGAAGAGAATTGGGTCTTATTCCTCACGTGTGCTCTTCTCCACAATTAGATCTAGTGAAATTTCCTTTGCCTCTACTCCGTATATATTCACCATGATCTGCACCATATTTGCAACATCTTTCTCGTCTTCGATAATAATCTATTGGAACTTTCCTGAAGCTCCAGGATATCTAAATATCAAAAATTTAATTTCTTCATTATCATCTAATTAGACTTTTTCAACCACTCTTTGCCATAACCTCTTGTACGTTAACATATCTTCATGAAACTTCAACCTTACTTCACATCCTCCTTCGTACTCAAAACGGTTAGCCTATTTTTCTTAACTACTCCATCGAATTTCACTAAGATTCGTACAATTCTCCTAAACATTCTTATACAGATGATCTACATCAAAAAATTTAAACAAAAGATAGTGTTCAAATAAAATGTTAACAAAGTTCAAGTATCGGTTCAACCATTCCGAAAATAACATCTCATAATTATCACTAATATAACAACATTCCACGCATGCAAAATGTAATCCAAAAAATCAATGGTTATAACTGCCATACAAATTATAATCCATAAATCCATAAATTCAATAGTTATATAATTCATAATCCAAAAAATCAACAATTATATAATTCCTAATCAACAAAATTATCGTTTATAACTAGCATACAAATTCTAATCTACATAATCAACGGTTATAATTAGTACATAAACCCTAAACCACAAAATCAAACATTATATAAAATTCATAACTACTTACTTACGAAATTTTAACATAACATAATTAATGGTAATTTACCTGCTTGAATCTGCCGTGTTCGCTAAAACGCTCTTCAAATGATGTTAAAAAAAATTCTAGGTTTTTGGTGTCTCCCGAATGAATTTGTTGTAACTTCTTTTATAGAATTTTTTTTTACCAAAAAATGGATTAAAAACCCGTAATTTGGTGGATAAAAATCTGCAATTTCAATTCCAAGCCATTAAAATTGGATTGTGGGGTTCGACCAGCAAGTAACTGTTATGACCTAAAAATTTGGGTCGTTGACCGGCACTGGCTCACGCTCACATATCACAAAATAGCCGAGACCCAGCCAGCCTCACACATACACATGAATCAGATTATGGAAGCATAATGTACATATATACATATCATACAAATACACATAATTCACAATACTAAAATCGTACTTAAAGTACGACAACATATATAACTAAAGCGACCTAGAACTTAGCAAAAAGTCATCTGGAGACTTCGATTATCCTGATCTCTAACCTTGATTACCTGTGGAGAGAGAGAATAAGTATTTTGAAATACTTAGTAGAAAATATTAAAACATACATGTACTTAACAAACCTCCACAGACACGTTCGTATCACATCGTATAAAGGCATAGCTAAATGGTAATAACTTTAGTAAGATATCACATCACACAAAATGTCATCCATAACTATGTAACAGAACTTTAGACAAAGATGAACAGACATCAAACAATATCAGATGAGCTTAGAACTATCCATACCTAAATCCAATGTCGCGGACAGAGCGCTCTATAAATATATTCGCGTCATGCATAGACACTCATAAATGGTGCCCAATCAGACAAAATATATCATAATCACTAGTTTAGAGTTCCTACTATCAGAACAAAGACCTCACACAGAAAGATGAGAACAGATACGCTCCTCTCAAACTCAAATACATACAGATAGTTACGTCATGATCCAGATATGGAATCATTTACGTCTCCTAAATACATATGCATGTCACGAGCTAATGCAGTATCGTCGATGTCACATATTCAGATGAGCACGCCACGAGCTAACACGGTGTCATCGACGTCTCATAATCAAATAAGCACGTCATGAGCCAAGGCGGTATCGCCAACATTTTATAAATAAATGTGTACATTACGAGCCAATGTGGTATTTTTGATGTCACATATTCAGATGAGCATACCACGAGCCAACACAGTATCGCCGACATCTCATAATCAAATAAGCACGTTACGAGCCAAGGCGGTATCATCGACATCTTATAAACAAATGGGTACGTCACGAGCTAATGCAGTATCGCTGACATCACATATTCAGATGAGCATGCCACGAGCCAACACGATATTGCCAATGTCTCATAATCAAATAAGCACATCACGAGCCAAGGTAGTATCACTGACGTCTTATAAACAAATGGGTACGTCACGAGCCAATGCGGTATCGCCGATGTCACATCACCGATCCCCTAACCAAACGATACTTAGACAACCAATCAATCATACTAACTAACATAAACCCATAGGTTTTCACATCATCTAATTCATAACAGAATTTATCATAATATATGTACTGAACAAGACTAGTTGATCACGTACGTAACTTCGTACCAACAATTTCTCATATCACATTTATATCTAGAATTACCAAATTTGCAGATATATTCTAAGAAAATAATAAAAGCTCATAGATAAAGATTTGAACGTACGTACATGTCAAATCATATCATATCACAACTCATATTGTACATCATATATGGTCACATAATTGTCAACAACATATCAAGAAAACGTCCAATGTCACATGGACATCGATCCCAACGTACACTCTCATCCCATCATATCATTTATATCAACTACTTACGGTTACATAGACAATGATTTAAACGGATAAACATACCACATTAAATCCAAACATATCAAATCACATAATAACCCCATCACCTTTCACCAAGTCACGCAAACTGCACCATAAGGAGTTTCGCACTTCTCTTCACGTTGCTTGATTCTCGATTTCCAAATGTCGATCAACTAATCAAGAGAACAACTCTCTATCAGTCATCAACCTCTCAAACACAAAGAATATGGGAGAGTCATCATAAAAGTCCACAAATATTAGATTCCTACACAAAGACTCCAAATATACACAAAAGTCCTTGAATCTCATTCTCAAAGCTTAACTCAACATCCTTAATCCACATAACTTCCATTCATAACCTCATAATCTTCAAACTCCATCATCTAGGTTTATTAAAGTTGCTCAAACTTTAACATAATTACTTCCTCTTCAAGGTGTTGATTAGATCTATACTTAAATCTAATAAACTTTAATCAAGAAATCATTTACCAATCCACAAATCAAAGATCTTCTTTTTCCTTTCTCTTCTTTTTCTTTTCCTCTCTTCCCAAGCTTAAGATATTTGTTGGAATGACTTAGGATAGACTTTGTATTTTTGGAAGGTAGTATATATAGGTTTTTACAAGTGGGTGGGGGGGGCAAAAAGGTCCAAAAATGACCTTCTCAGGTAGCCTAGTGTCCTCTGGGGGGCCAACGAACGCTGGGGCCCCCAGCAAATGCTGGATCCTCGATCCGAATTTCACAAAACCCAAATCAACAATGTTGTAAATCTAGGTCTTACGGATCTACTCGTCTTGGAATCGCTCAACTCAGAGTTTGTACGAGAAACTTATGATTTTTCTACCAAAAGTTGACGAACTAAGCTAACCATTTCTAAACCAACCGTAAATCACACAAAACTAAAAAATACGAAGCTCAAATCATAAAATTTTATTTACAAAAGTCATAGACTAATGTGTTACAGATCTTCCGACTTAAATTCATCCAAAACGGAGTTCACACGATAAAGTTATGCCTAATCCTCCAAAGATTAACGTATTAAGCCAAACAATTCTAAAACCGGTCGAAACAAAATAATCAAAGGACCGGATCTAGCGGTCACAACAAAGACAAAGTTTGCGAGGGTCATAACAATAACCTGATTACGGGTTAAAAACCCGTAATCCAAAAAGTTTCTGGGTTAAAAACCTGTAATTTGGTCCAGATTACAGATTTTTTTCGCGGCCAAATCATGTTACAGATTTTTAACCCCTAACCAGAAAACAGAATAAAAACCCGTAATCTGGTTCGAACAGAAAAAAAATCCGTAATCCAGTTTGGCCAAAAAAAACCCGTAATATGGAAAGATAAAAATGATGTGGACACCATTTTGATAATTTTTGTTTTCTGGGTACCATTTTGAATATTTTTGGTAAATAGTAACACCAAACAAAAAAAATTGTTAATTTTGTAATATAATTTTGGATAGGATAATGTAAGATTTATTATAAAATTGTAAATCTTAAAATCTCAACTATTAAGTATACCCATCAAACTTGTTGACTTGTAAATTTTTTTAATATTCAACTTGTTACAGTTAGTTTGGATTTTTATACAAAATATTTTCAAGTTTTACAAACTAAAAAAATTACCAAGAGATTCACTTTCTAAGTAGAATGCTCGATTTCATTACAAGAAATAGTTAGTGCTAGTATTAGTATGTGAGTTAGTACAAGTATGAGGCCAGGTGACGATATTAATGTTATTGCTAAACTCAGTTAATCGATACTTTTGTAGAATAACTAACACTGGAACTGGTTTATGTACTTTCACTTGTCATTTACAATCATAATCTCGCTTAAAGCCTGTGCACTGTGCAACCAGAAAGTTTAACTAATTACTATCCCGAATACAATCTCAGGCTAAGAGGCACGCTTGTCTACAACCAGACGAACCTTGTTCAAAGATTCGTTGAACTCTTGCAATGCAGCTGTGTGGTGATCCCGAGACAGCATCCCTTCGTCGACGACCTGCATAGCTCGCTTGTACAGATGATCAAACCACTGTGTCGGGTTGGTGATGTCGATGATGTTCGGCCCGAGATCCGGTGCATAGAGGCGCCTTAAGTCCTTTCTCCACCGCGGCAAAATATACTGGAGCGGAACTTCTTCTACGCCGTGGTAGTTGAGAACACGTAGTGCATGCCTGCACAGGTAACCTTTGAAATTGAAGCAGCTGCAGACACAACGGACTTCTGCTGCTGTCTTGTCATAAATTACTTCGTAGTCCTTGGCACCCCTCAGATTATTCTCTTTTTCATGTTCTTTGATTGTGTGAGTGCTTACTGAACCATTGGAATGTGTTTGTGATGTACTATAACAGGAAGATACCCTCACAACCTCATCCTGGAACTTTCTGAATATTGCATTTGTATATACTTTGGAGAGCTGCAGCTCAAAAGATATACCAGTTTTCAACGCAGGGCTATAATCTCTTGACTCCAAATCATCAAGAACTTCTTTCTGATGCATCTTTTGCAGTTCAAAATCATAGATGTCGAAAAACTCCCCCAACAAAGTATGTTGATGCACCAATCCGTCAAAAACGGACACAATGGTTTGACCCTTTGAGAAAGAAGACATACCCACAAGTGAATTATCTTTTGAGTAAGCTGAAGCCCATCGCACCCGATCCTCGTACAGAGTTCGAAGCAACTCGTTCTCTGCAACCCCAAATTTCTGGACCATATCCTCCCAAGCCATTTCAAACTCGTCAACTTTCAAAGAGTCATAAACCACACTATTCAGCACCATCTCAAAAGCTTCAAGATCATGCAGTGTTCCTCTCAAATTGTCAAGGATCATCTGCATAACAGGTGACAAATCAATACAATGGTGAGCTCTAGGAAACACCTCGCCAATTGCAGTTTGCATGGCCTTGCACTGGTTACTAATTATAGTTTGTGGTGGACGACCTGACATACAGGTAAGCCACGTCCTAAATAGCCAAACATAGGTCTCAAATGACTCGTCTACCAGAAACCCAGAACCAAGCAAGATTTTTTTGCCATGATGATTTACTCCAACAAACGCAACAAAGGGGACTTCATAGTCATTTGACAAGCAAGTTGTGTCAAATATTACCACGTCACTGAAGTAACGATAAGCAGCCCTTGACTTAGGATCCACCCAGAAAACGTTTCTAAGAAAGCCATCGTCATTCAGATCCATCAAGTAGAGAAAGTTTGGGCTCGTCAACTGAGCCTGACAAAAATAATCATAAATGACCTGAGCATCCCCTTTCCTGAGTTTCAAGCACTTGGACATATCAGGGTGGTGATTACTTTCGACTTCATAAGAACTTCCATAACCCGACGGGTCCACATCAGCTGTCTTGTATAGCTTGATTGTCCTGACCTGAACATCAACATCGGGCTCAAATCTTCTTTTAGCTCTGACTTCCATCTTCTTGTGTGACTTAGAACTCTGAGCTCTCTCTTGATCAAACGAGTGGTTGTGTTCAAGCTTGACTTCATCTACCCTCCATCTATTAGATTCCGCAAATCTCAACCGAACCATCGCAAGGCATCCGGTTCTTGTCTCCTTCCTTCTACTACTTGCTTCTTTCGCCGTCTTAAAACCCTCGCAGTTGCAACAGAGAACAGCACCCCGCTTTTCCTTGCTGTTGCGCTTGGTCCAGGAAGACTTCACCCTGATAGCAAATCCCAATTCCTTTGCATAGCAGTTGTAGTAATTGTAAGCATCGTCATACGACTCAAACTCCATGCCCACCACCGGAGGCAGATACGTCTTTTCACGAAATCCGTCACCTTGACCATCATTCATCCCCGAATCATCTCCATTTTCTTCTCGGTCACAATATTCCAGATTAAGCATCTGATCACAGCTTCCCTCAGGATCATTCCCGTCAGCCTCCTCAAGCTCCAATTTACCATCTTCCATCTGGGCGAGACCATTGCTTTCCACTTCAGGATCGTCGTTAGCTCCCATTCGAAGGCCGCAGCCATCAAACAACACAAGATCACCACGACTGCTACATCCTTCCATTTGGAGCAAGGGGAATCAAACCACCAATTTCAACAATTTCAGCAGCATCTCCTCCTCCACACCAATTCTCATCTTAAGAAAATGGATTTCCAATAATATTACCCACTAGTTTCGAAAGACCCACTATAAATTTTGGAAATTAAGAAGCAACAAGCAGTCATTTACAGTTGCTCAACCATTAGCTAAATCCCTAGAATTCCTCTTCGCAGCTACGCATCAAGAGAGAGAAAATGAAAAAGGAAGAGCAACAGGCGGAGGACGGTAGGGAGAGCTAACCTCAGCAACCGTCAGTCCCCAGCGACGGCGTTGTTTTCGGTGGCATCTGCACGGTTGTTGGTAGCTTTTGCCCTTTGAAGGAATTTTTCAAAGAAAAAAGGATCTAAATATTTTCCTTTGGTTTTCTGTGTATGTTTTCAATGAGATCACTCAAATTTACTCTCCTCTTTTTTTTTCTCGCTTAATTTTAAGCCAGCGGAAAAGACAATTTTTTTTTTTCGTGGCAAATCTTTGCTATTTTTTTATATATAAAAACTGTGTTTATAAGTTAATATACTGTCAATGTTATACGACATTATTAATAACTAAAAAGACTTATAAGTTGTTAATTTATAAGACTTTTTAGTCACTATTAGGATAAAATAGTTTGTTGTGTTATGTTTAAATAATTTACGTTATTATGATTAAATGGTTTGTTATATATTATGATAATTTTTTTATTCAAATAGTTTTACCATTATGATAAAATAATTTATTCAATTATCATAGTTTACTCAATTATATTAAATAATTAATCTAATAATATTAATTATAATTTTTTTGATGTATTTAGTTGAACATATCTTCAAATGTTAAATAGTTATATAACTATATCAAATAGTTTATATTATTAGATAGTTTATTTAATTATATTAAATAGTATATCAATTGATAGTATTTAAAATTATTCATAATAAAAATTAAATAATTATAATAATAAAATTGATGTCAGCCAAATTTTTAGTAAAATGAGAGTCATTTCTTTTCCATAAAAAAAGGAATGTGTAGTAAGTCCCTTTCTTATAAAAAAGAATGAGTCATCCCTTTTATTGTAACACGCTTGTGAGTTTTTTTTTATGATTACAAGAACGGCTTGTAGTAAGAACTAAAAGACCGAATCTTATCATGTTAAAATGGCATGCTAAACTATAACTAATGGCATACCTGTCATAGTTTTCAAAAATGGACCGGAGATTGATCTGGTTGATTGGGCAATTTTTGGTCGGACCGGCCCGACCAATCGGACCAGATTTCATATTACGAAAAAACTCTATTTTTTTAGACATAGGTATGTAGATAAAAATTTATGTAATAATTTAATAATAACATATAATCATACTAATTTTTATAAAATACACCAAATAAAGTATCCATACGAATGGTTAATCTTGAATAAAAAATAAGAAAAATAAATCAGTCAACATTTTTTGGTCAAACTCGCCAGTCCGACTAGATTTTCCGGTTAGACTGCGTGGTCAGACTTGAAAATCTCTGGTTCGTTAGGTAATCATTCTGACTATGAGTTTTTGGCCAGTAGAATGGGTGATTCGCAGTCCGACCGGTCGGACCACCGATTAAAAAATTATGATACCTGTTTAATCTAAATGTTATGTTGAATAAATATTTAATAAATATATAACTAATTGAATAACACATTCATTTAAGATAAAATGACATGTTGGTGATAAAATTACACACGCCTCATATCGAAATAACATATTAATATTTTAATAATACTTCTAATAAAAATTTGAAAAATTAAAAAATTAATAAAATAAATTAAAACTAGCAAAGTAAAGCGCGAATTTTTTTAAGTGGTAGGCCCAGCCTAGAAATAGTTGAGCGTGATGTCATCAATGTTTTGTCCATTTTGGACTATTTTACCCCTCTTGCGTTGGGTACGGGAATGGGCTCCCCCCTACCCAATTCATCCTCGATAGTCGATACAATGCAATTCAGATAGCAGCGGGTTTTTCATTATGAGTTCCTAATATACTTTATTTGGCCAAAAATAAAGTTCCATCGACATGAATTGCAAAGTAGTGCACTTTGTAGACTCGGCAACTATACTTTATTTGCCAATTGCATTTTGTAGTCGTGTCAGATTGGTTGCTGAAATTACCAAAATTCTAAATCTAACAACTGAGAGGAACCAAAGTTGCCCAATTCTGTTTTTTAATTAATCTTACACTTTTTTTATGCTGAAATATGATAGAAGTCTTAAATTATGATCTTACTACTATCTAGATTTATTAATTTAAAGGAACACACGAAATATATATTCAATAGAATATATTAAGTAATAATCGCATTCAATCTTAGTGAGAGGTTCATGTTCTAAATGTGTGTTACATTTAAGTTGACATATTTTTTTTTCAACATTTACATTTATAATTAACATTTACATTTATAATTTTTTTATAAATTTTATTAGTATAAAAAATTTGAGTTCATAAAATAAAAGATCATATTAATATATTTTATATGTCAATATTAATATATTTTGTGTGTCATATTGTATGTTAATAATGACATGATCGTTTTGTATATTGTGAATTAGTTAGAAAAAATTATTCCTATTATATTCCTTTACCATGTGGTATATAAACTAACTTGTAAATTTTTCTTTCTTAAGTCTTAAGGTATCAATAATTTTTACATCTAGCTCTCTTTCTTCCTAACTTTAACGTCACCATCAAAGGTAGCTCGATCTTATTTTTTCTTCAGATTTCTCTCCAAAAAGTAAATATCTATTTGGAAAAAAATTTTAAATTTCTCAGACTGTTATAAATTATGAATGTCATTTTCCCATGTTTATTATCCATCACCCAAGATTTTAGGCACGCTCTACAACTCTATCATCCACTTCATTACTTTTCATAAAGTGAGTTTAGTGAGTTATAAGTTGCTTATTCTTTTACCTTAAAAATAGATTCATATATTACTATTTGATGTACACATTATGAGATATTAATGAGAAGTTCATGTTTCCCTTTCTAACTCTCTTTCTATACTCATTACTATTGCTTATATTCGATAAAGTTCATAACACATTATTAGCACAAGATTCTACCGCATTCTCAATATCATCTTAAAAGATTGAGTTATAGCATTGTAAGTAATACTTATGATTTTTATTTATTGTATTCTGTTAAATACTATTCATAACCTTCATGTTGCATTATGAAGTAGTCACTTGCACTTTATCATCATGCATTTTGCTGTTTTTGTAAAATATAAGGTTCAATACACTTATTTTATTAAAATTGGATTCTAGTCATACAAAAATATTATTTTTGATACCTACTCATTGTGTTAATTAAATAAATAAATCAATTTAAAATCATCTTAATCTTTAAATTGTATTTAATATTCACTTCTTCATTTAAAGAATTGGTTGATTACTAGCAAATCTCATTCTTCCAGAAATTAAAATCTCATCGCAAATATTAATAACTATTTAATTTATTTTATAACTTACAGTTGCATTATTTACATTTAAATTATTTTAAGTCTCGGCAAAAAAATATGTTAAATATTTATTTTGAATTGTGGTTATTTATTTCACTAAATTGATAAAAAGATATGTCATGAATATCTTTAGTAATTTATTATGTTTGTTATATTTGTTTCTTGTGATAAATAATTTCTAATATTATTTTATTTGCTTATGATAGTATTATCATGTCGAATCTTGCCAAACTTGATTTTGTGGTCCTCCACATCCCGGGCAAAAATTATTTGTCATGGATTTTGGATGTCAAAATTCACCTTGATGCTAATGATCTCACACATATATCAAAGAGAAAAATATAGCGTGTGTTGAAGATAAGGCTAAGGCTATGATTTTTTTTGTTGCTATCTAGATGAAGGCTTGAAAACGGAATACCTCACGATATATGATCCACTATTCCTTTGGGTTAGTTTGAAAGAAGGTACGAGCATAAGAAAACTGTGATCCTCCCAAAAGCTCGTTATGATTGGATGCATTTACGATTCCAAGATTTTAAATCTGTGAGTGAATATAATTCAGCTCTATTTTGCATCACTTCTCAGCTGAAATTATGTGGAGAAAAGACTACTGATTCTGATATGTTAGAGAAAATATTCTCCACATTTCACGTTTCTCAGCTAATTTCTTGTCTTCTTGTGACTAAACAAAATAATGAGATTTTAATAAAAAATTATGAGGCACGTCTAATTGGTTATGCTCTATATTTCCTAAAGTGAATGTGATGAGATTTAATTATTGATGTTAGGGTCGTAATCGTGGACGTAGTAATTGTCATGGAGGATATGGTTACCATGGTGGTAATTTTAAGTACACATCTCGCCACTTGACGTGGAAAAATAAAGAGAAGAAATCTAGAAGAGATGGTAATGGTGGAGTGAAAATTGAAAAATTCGTGCCATCGTTGCGGCAGCAAAGGTCTTTGGTCGTGCACCTGTCGTGCACCAAAGCATCTTGTTGAGCTTTATCAACAATAATTGAAAAGAAAAGGGAAAACTGAGACAAATTATGTTACTGATGATGGCGGCACTGGCATTATAAATATGGAGGATAACATCGACTTCGGAGAAAATGACTTTACTCATTTGGATGATGCAGATTTCTTTATTGAATAATATTTTTTAATTTATTTTTTTCCTAGAAATTTCTCTTATCATATTTTGTTGATTAATGTAATGTTCTTTGAATTTTTATGAACCATATTTTCATATCTGAATTTAATATAAATATTTATTTTATTATGAAGAGTATGGAATTGGCTCGAGTTGGCTCATCTATCAAACAACGATATTTGTATTTAATAGATATTGCCACAACGCATACCATATTTAAGAATGATAAATATTTTCTTCAAATGATAAATATTTTCTTCAAATGATAAATATTTTCTTCATTTGAATATGCATGAGGCCAATGTTAGTACTATATTAGGTACTACAAATTTAATTGAAAGTTCTAGAAGAGCCAATTTATTATTACTAATAATGCATTATTTTCTCATAAGTCTCAAAGAAATTTATTAAGTTTCAACGATATACGCAAAAAAGACAACAAATGAAGGAAATAAGGAATATTTATTTATCACAAAGATTATTTCGAGTAAAAAGTGTATGTTGAAAAAATTACCCACTTATTCATCTTATTTATATTATACATATATCACTACACTGAAGTATAAGTAATTGTAAACTAAAAGTTTACTGGTTTTACTATTTAGCATGATCGGTTAGGTCATCCTAGGTCATCTTGGTTCAATTCTTTAAGGAACTAGAAGATTTTTGAATCTAATGAATTGTCATGTATTGCGTGTTCTCAAGGCAAATTAATAACTAGGCCATCACTAGCTAAAATTAGGTATGAATCCTTTGAACTTTTAGAACGTATACATGGTGATATATGTGGAGCTATTCACCCTCCATGTGGAACTATTTAGAAATTTTATGGTATTCATTGTTGCATCAACTAGATGGTCACATTTATCTTTATTATCAACTTGCAACCTAGCATTTACGAGATCACTAGCTCAATTAATTCGATTACAAGTTCATTTTCTAGATAATTCAATTAAGACTATTCGTCTTGATAATGCTGGTGAATTTACTTTGGAAATATTTAATGATTATTGTACGACCATTGGTATAAAAGTCAAATATCCTGTAGCTCATGTTCACACTCAAAATGGTCTTTCTGAATCATTTATTAAATAAATTCAATTAATTGCAAGATCATTGCTTATGAGAGCAAAACTTCCTTTTTCAACTTGGGGACATGCTATTTTATATGCAATAGAGTTAATTCATATCAGACCAATAAATTATCATAAATTCTCTCCATCTCAATTGGTTCATGGTGAGGAGCCAAATATATCCCATCTAAGAATTTTTAGATATGCGATTTACGTTCCAATTACTCTACCACAATGCACTAAAATGGAAATCCAAAGAAGATTGGGAATATATGTTGGATTTGATTCTCCATCAATAACAAAGTACATTGAGCCACATACTGGAAATATATTTACGACACGATTTGTTTACTGTCATTTTGATGAATCAATTTTTCCAACATTATGGGGAGAAAATAAGTAGCTTGAAAAAGATATTAGCTGGAATGAATTCTCTTTGCATTATCTAGATCCTCGAAGAAAGCAAAGTGAACTTGAAGTTCAAAAGATAATTTATTTTTAAAATTTAACTAATCAATTGCAAGATAATTTTGCTGACCCAAAGAGAGTGACTATGTCACACATTCCTACTGCTAATACTCCTTTAAGGATTGATGTTCCTGAAGGATGATCAATTATTACCAATAAAAAAAATGCATAAATAAAATGTGGTAGACCTATTAGTTTCAAAGATAAAAATCTTCATAAAAGAAAAGGACCAAATTTTAAAGATGGTCAAAATGAGGATATCTTGACTTTTGAAGAGTCTCCAATCAACATTCATGTCAAGGAAGGGCAAACTCTAGAAGAGTTGCTTCTGAAGGTAGGTACCTAAGTATTTTGATAATCATGAGATCTCAATAAATTATATTATAAGTGGAGGAAAATGGAACTAGAATGAAGTTATTGTCGATGATGTTTTTGCTTATCATTTAGCACTAAGTATTGTGAAAGGTGAAGATGATTTAGAATCAAAATCTATCAACGAATGCATGCATAGAAAAGATTGGCCAAATTGGAAATCAGAACTAGATTCATTTATGAAATGTGAAGTTTTTGGATCCATAGTATGTACACCCAAAGATGTGAAACCCATAGAAAATAAATGGGTCTTTGTGCAAAAATGAAATGAGAAAAATAAAGTTGTGAGATATAAAGCAAGACTTGTCGCAGAAGGTTTTTTTCAAAGACCTGGTATTAATTATTAAGAGACATATTCTCCTGTGGTGGATGCAATCACATTTCGATATTTGATAAGTCTGGCAATAAATAAAAAGTTGAATATGCGTCGATATTGTAAAAACCTATTTATATGGTTCACTTGATGGTGACATTTATATGAGAATCTCTAAAGGATTAAACATACCAAAAGTACGTGATTCAAGTAAAAAAAGACTATATTCGATCAAGTTATATCGATCATATATGGGTAGAAATAATCAGAACGCATGTGGTACAATCGTCTTAGTGACTATTTGTCACAAGAAGGTTATACGAATTATCCTATTTGTTCATGTATTTTTATACGAAGATCTGAATCTGAATTTGTTATAACTGCAGTTTATGTTGATGATATAATGTTATTAAAACTCCTGTAGACTTTTGAAAGACAGTTGATTATTTGAAAAACGAGTTTGAAATAAAAAATTTGGGAAAAACAAAACTATGTCTTGTGTTACAAATTGAACGTCTTGAAGATAGAATTTTTATGCATCAGTTAGCCTATATATCAAAGGTGCTAAAGTGTTTCAATATGGATAAAGTACACATGTTGAACACTCCAATGATTGTAAGGTCGCTCGATGTGAAAAAAGATCCTTTTAGACTTTGAAAAAATGATGAAGAATTTCTTGGTCATGAAGTGCCATATCTTGGTGTAATAGGTACATTAATATATCTGGCTAGTCATACATGACCTGGTATATCACTCTCTGTTAATTTACTAGCAAGATATATTTCTTCACCTACAAGAAGGCATTAGACTGGAGTTAAACAAATATTTCGTTATCATACAATGGATATGAGCTTGTATTATCCAAATGTCTTAAACTGATCCTTATAATGGTCGATTGCAAATCGACTATTTATTTACATGTGGAGGTAGGACTATTTCATGGCCTTCTATGAAACAAATTATATCAGCCACCTTATCTAATCATTTAGAAAATTTGGCTATTCATGAAACAAGCCGAAAGTGTGTTTGGTTAAGATTTATTGCTAAACAAGTTCGAGAATCTTGTGGATTGCCTTTTCAAAAGAAAATACCTACGACCTTATACGAGGAAAATGCTACATGCATCACCCAATTGAAAGAATGTTACATTAAAGGTGATCGAACAAAGTATGTATCGTCAAAATTTTTTTTACACACGATCTTCAAAAAGATGAAGAGATAATTGTTCAACAATTTCGTTCAAGTAACAATTTAGCAGATTTGACCAAATTTTCGTAGTTATCCCAAAATTTTCAACGAGGAAAGGCATTTTTCAGTTTATTTTTTTCTAAAGGAGGACACGCAACGAAACTACATAGCAATTTAAAAGGTGAAGTCACTCACTTCCTAGAAGCACATGCTCGTCTTGACTCGGTCTCTCTCTACCCCCGTTGTTAACTATGAATTAATGAAAACTTTTCATCGCCTCTCTCTCCCTCTCTCTCTCTCTCTTCTGTAGTTACACTCTATCCGATCGATGCATTAAGGTTTTATTTTTTGAAATCTTTGGTCTTCATAGAATTAGTGTTTGAATATTCTACTCTAATATAATATTGTTTTTTTTTCCTTCTCGTTTCTTATCCTAGCTCTGGCCATTACAGGTGATATCCTAGATTCCGAATCCAATTATGGCTCGTTTGAAGGAAATGGAGGAACGGCTGCAAGCCCTTCAGGAGAAAATGGAACGGAAATTTGTGGCTCTCGAGGAGGAGACCGCAAGTCAACGACTCAAGCTTGAGGAACTGTGTAAGGAGGTTGGTCTCTCTGTGCGTTTCCAGGTTGGTCACTCCTTTCCATAGTCGTATATTAAGTTTGCCAAAAAAACAAAGCTCGCACATCTGGTCTGCTTTGTCTGAGGTTTAGGCTTCCGTTCTTTTCAATGTAATTTGTCGATTTGTACAAGTAAAATTTTACCTCCGCCAAATCATATGCTTCCGTCAAATTGTAGGTTCTTATTTAGACTAGTTTGATTTCTTCATCCTGGAATCTTTGTAATTGGGTATTGTTGTTTCCGCAATTATTGATGGATTCTTGAGGTTGGGGCAGAACGGTTTTTCATTTACTATAACTTCAATTTATCTTTTTATGTTTGTTAAGTGGATATTTTAGTGTTAACTTCAAGCTAATACGTTGTAGTCGATGCAGATCTTTGTTCAAATTGTAGGTGACAAGACAATCGTCCTTGATGTTGAAAGATGTGAAACAATTGATAACGTCAAATCCAAGATTAAGTACAAGAGGGGCATCGCACCAGACCTGCAAAACCTTTTCTTCTCAGGGGAGCAGCTCGAGGATGAACGGACTCTTGCCGATTACAACATCAAGAGCGAGTCCATCGTCCATCTGGTGTTGTGTATCCGTGGTGGAATGCTGATGTTCGTGAAAGCTCCGGCAGGAAAGATCTTAACACTGGAGGTGGAGAGTTCAGATACCATCTACAGCGTCAAGGCTAAAATCCAAGACAAGGAGGGAATTCCCCCGGAACAGCAGAGGCTTATCTTCGACGAGATGTGGCTGGAGGATGGCTACACTCTAACCGATTACAACATCCAGAAAGAGTCGACCTTGTACCTCGTCCTCCGTCCGAGCCGCCGCTATGTTGTAAAGAGTGTATTTGTGAAGACCGTTACTGGCAACACCATGACAGTAGAGGTCGGGAGTTTTTCTGATTGTACCGTCGATGACCTCAAGGCCAAAATTGAAGCCATGGATGGAACCTCAACGGACCAACAAAGGCTGATATTTGCTGGGTGCCAGCTACAGGATGGTCGCACTCTTGCGGATTATAACATATGTGAGGAGTCAACCGTGCACATGTGTCTCCGTCTTAGAGGTTGTTAAACTTGGCAGTTTTTATCCTATGATTGTCGTTCTTTTGCATAGACATTTGCTGATGTAGTTATATGTGTATTGCTAGGAGAATAGACATTAAAATTGTTCCAATATCACGTTCTGGTGTTGGAACTACATCTCCGTTGGTTGGCTGTTGCTTTACGTGGGCATTAAAACAGATTAAACTCTTCACTATGCTTCCGTATGATAACTTTCCACAACCAAAAACTATAAACCAGACAGAAAAATAACAAAGGAAATTAAGAGAACTGGTTGTTTAATGACAAAATATCATATGTAACATGAAGATTAGAAATAAACTCTCCAATTCGGAGATTTGGAAATGGAGGGGTTACTCGGTATTGGAGATTATGTAGGTTTGGAATCAAATTACTTAGTAACTGTATAAGACTCGAATTCCATCCCCACGGAAGATTATGCTCACCACCGCACTCGAATGTGCTCTCTCTGTCCATCATTTTCTTCCGGAATTAGATTACACATGAACGTTAAATTATTTCACCAAATGAATTGGAATAGTACAAAATAAAAGAAGAACTCTAGAATAAAAAGAAACTAAACAGTTTGGTGTCAGTTATGTGTAAGCTTGTAGAACCTGCAGCTGGAAGAATCAGGCGAAGAGGAGCGCTCCAGCGTGGATTTCTGGTGACCGATGGTATTTCTCGATTGCGCCATGCTGGCGAATCGTCCACGTGACAGTTTTTGTCATGCACTTTTTTTAATTACATTTTTTCAAAAAAATTTTTATCAGAAAATTTTTAAATTTTTTTACACCATTTTGAACAGTTTTGTTCGAACAAAATATATTTTTTTTCAATAATTTTATGAAATTATTTGAATGCAATTGTCCAATTTTTTTAGTTTAGGTCGAGTCTAAAAAACTTTATGGCCAAATTTTATTTTAAAATTCTTTAAATAGAGATTATTCTCATTTTATTTTTTCTTATCTTTATTTACAAACTTTCTCTCATATTTTTATAATCCTCTTATATTGATAATTTTACCTTAAACTTAAGCTCAAATAGTGGAGCCAGTTCTGATTTTGATATAGAAAATATTATACAAAACTATTTGAAACAATATCAAGCTAATGCTGAAACCAATTTTGCGCGTTAATGTGATCACAAAGTAGAAAAAAAGAAGGTGAATTGTGTTGAGCAAGAGCGTTCAACACCATGCCGAAGGCATAATATTAAAATAGATCGAGGAGCTGGTGATAAGCGCTTGGTAAATGACTACTTTTCTTAGAACCCAACATATAATAATGATATAAGCACATGTTTTGCATGCAAAGACATGTATTTCTTCTCATTGTGGAGGCAGTGAGTACTATTGATTCATATTTTCAACAAAAAAGGATGCGGCAAGAAAAGTTGGGCTTTTCACATTGCTGAAATGTACTACAACAGTGAGAGTGCTTGCTTATAGGACATCATCTAAATCCATATATGAGTACTTGAGAATTAGGAAAATAATAATAGGGGAATTGTTAAAGAAGTTCGCAAAAGGCATCATTGGATGTTTTTGTGCTGAGTATCTGAGAAAGTCTAGTAAAACTGATTTAGCAAGACTACTATGAGTTGGAAAATAATGTGGATTCTCAAACATGATTGGTAGCATCGATTACATGCAGCAGAAATAGAAGAATTATTCAGCCGCTAGGGTAGGACAATATGCTAGAAAAAGTTGAAGGACAATAATCATATTGAAAGAAGTTGCTTCATATGATTTATGAATCTAGCACACTTTCTTATGAATACTCGGTACATGCAATGATGTAAATATATTAGATAGATCTCCTATTTTTGATGATATATTGGAAGGACGAGTACCCACAGTGAACTATACTATAAACGACACATGTAGGAAAATGCCATATTATCTCACTGATGGAATATATTCCTAATAGACGATCTTTATAAAGTCAGTTACAACTCTAGCAACCTTAAGTTCAAGATGTTTGCTGAATATCAAGAAGAATGTAAAAATAATGTGGAGCGAGCATTTAAAGTGTTACAAGGTTCTTTTCTATTTATAAAAAATCCATGTCTTTTATGGGATTAACATCAGATGGAAAAAGTTATGAGGGCGTGTATCATATGACATAAAATGATAGTAGAGAATGAACGAGAAACATATGACCTTTGTCTACCAAAAGAATTTCTTAACGACAACCCAACAGTAGTAGCACTAGCGTTGCTAACATGAGTTTAAGTACTCAACACATCTCATCTCTAGCAAACTATATGAGAGGTAAAACAAATGTTCGCAATAGAGAAGCTCACATCGTTCTAAGAGAACAATTGATTAAGCATTTTTGTAAAAAAATTAGTAGACACAGTTAATTATATAATTTTCTATTATTTATATATTTATTTAATTTTGTAGTTGATTAAATTTAAAAATCTAGTATTTGTAATTCAAATTATTTATAAGTAATCTTGTATTTCAAAAAAAATACTTGAAGAGATAATTTATATCGAACAGTTGCCAAGGTATGAAATTAAAAGACACGAGGATAAAGTCCTAAAGTTGAAAAAAGCCTTCTACGGCCTAAAATAAGTGCTAAGGGCATGGTACAATAGAATTATAAGTATTTTCAAGAAACTAATTTAAATAAGTGCTAAGGGCATGGTACGACAGAATTGTAAGTATTTTCAAGAAACTAATTTGAGCAAGTGCCCGCATGAACATGTTTTTTATGGAAGGTGAACTAAAAAATGAGATATTTTACTTGTATGCCTCTACGTGGATGATCTAATTTTCATCAATAATAATCCAACATTGTTTAAAGAATTAAAGAAAGTGACAACGAGAGAATTTCAAATGACAGATATCAAGTTTATGTCTTATTATCTAGGGCTCAAAGTGAAAAAAATGAAAAATAGAATATTCATATCTCGAGGAGGATATGCAAGAGAAATTCTGAAGAGATTTAGACTGGATGAGAGTAATCCGGTGATTAGTCCTATAGAATACATAATCAAGTTGTCGAGGACATATGCAGGCGAGAAGGTTAGTTCGACTCTTAATAAAAGTCTTGTTGGAAGTCTAAAGTACTTAATTTGTACAATACCAGATATTCTCTACGCAGTAGGACTAGTTAGTCACTACATGGAAATACCGATGACTGCTCACATGAAGGTGGCCAAGATAATTTTGTATTACATAAAAAATATGCTTGATGTCGGCCTATTTTACTTATCATCTAAAAATTATAAATTTGTTGGATATAGCGATAGCGATTGGGTCGGAGACTTGGATGAAATAAAAAGTACTACTGGTATGTATTCTTTCTCGGAGAATTGGGCTCTACGTGGAGTTCAAAAAAAACCAATTGTTACACTTTCTACCTGCGAAGATGAATAGGTTGCAGTAGAATCGTGTGTCATGCAATATATTTGTTAAAACCTATACAGGAGAGACCTTAATATTGGAGGTCGATGGTTTTTCTAATTTTACTGTGCAGGGAATCCTCCGTTTTAGAGGTTGTTAAACTTGGCAATTTTGGCAATTTTCAATCTAAGATGGCCACATTATTTGTACTAGTTTTGCTGAACTTTTGTGTTGTTACTTGACACATTTTCTGTTGTAATTATTTGTGTCGCAAAGGTTTTGATGTCTCAATTACATTTTTGTTAGTACTCTGACAAATTTTCTGATGCATTTTGTCACATGAAAAATTGACATTGTTAAAAGTGCTCGAATCTCTCTTTTCGGTGTCTCAACTATATTTTGGTTGGTACTTAAAATATTTTATGATATAATTATTTGTGTCGCAAGAAAAATCGACATTGTTAAAATTGTTCGAATATCACTTTCTCGTGTATCAACTATATTTTTGTTGGTACATATTTTTTACTGTATTTACGTGTCTAAACAAAATGAAATTGTTAAAATTGTTCGAATATTATTGACAACTCATTTTGTTTGTTTTATCCAAAAATTTGTGATATTTGCGAAGAAACTTGTCACTCACCCAAAACAGTAAATATCTATAAAAGAAATTAGTAGGTATTAAGATATTAAATTGCTTCGACGACCAAAATTTTGTAGTTATCCCAAATTTTCCAATCATTAGGGTTTTAGAGATGGGAGAAGGGATAACAAAAGGTCTTTTTCTTGTTTCTGTTATTATTTTAAACGAAGGCGACGAAACACAAGCGCATTACCCTTTAAATGAATAAACCATACGAATCCCCACCAATTTTCTCCATCCAAGATCAGAGAACACAACACTCACTGGCTCGTCTCTCTTGGTCTCTTTCTTAAGATAAAGAAATCTTTTTTATCACTCTCTTTCTTTATTATAACACTTTTTGAAAAACTCCCGTTGCTAAATGCATTAGGGTTTACCTTGTCCGTTTCATCAAAAATGATTTTTTTTTTGTTTTCATTTTTTCATCTTCTCGAATTAAAACTCAATCACCAAAATTTTCTAAATTTCCCATCACCATGATAACTAGACCCCTCCCCTCAATGAGCCAGCGCCGGTCTAGCCAGGTCCGGAGAGAGTCAGAGAATGCGAGGACACCCGACAAGTAGGCCACAACGTGGTTGATTCATTTACCTCTTCAACTAATCCTCCCGATTTGCTGGCAATTATTGGCGACCAAAAGTTTGGAGTTGTTACCAATTTTTTTCCAATAACACTCATGAAAAGAAATGCCATTAACATTCTAGGGTTTAGAGATAGGAGAATAAAAGGTCATTCATTAATTACAAGCAAAAAAAAAAAAAAACCAAAGCATTTTCAATTAGAAAAACCTAGTTATAAATAAGCACAAGAATCCTACCCTTTCTCCACCAAAATCAGAAAACATAAAGAAAAAAGAACACTCTCTATCTCGACTGGTTTCTAGCGCCTCTCATAAGGTAAATAAATTGAAGTGTATGTTTATTTCCCTTTATTAGATGATTAGTTTGAAGGACCTACAATGTTAAATTGCTCATTTCAAAACAAACGCACCATTTTTATGGTCATTTGCTCGCATACACTCTTGTAACCAAAGAAATTATATTATGATAATTATTATTTTTTCATTTTCTGTGTTTCTATCATCTTCTTTTCCTACCCTACGTCCTATTATTATAAATGGGCTTTGTATTTAGTGGGGATGTCTAAAAAACAATTCTCATCATGAAAATTATTTCTAGACTGTCAGATGAAAATTTTGTCTTTAAAATCTTAATCTAAGAGTTAATACTCTTCAATCTAAATATTGCTACCAACATATATGTTGGTACTCTTCAACCTGAATGTTGGTACTAACATACTTGAATGTTAGTACCCTTCAAGTTGAATGTTGGTATTAACATAGTTGAATGTTAGTAAAGTAATATTCGTGTCAAAAATAAATACTGGGACAGTCGCATTCAAGGTTTGATTACAAAGATGGTGCCTATACTGCAATCTAAAAATAAATACTACATCTACTTCAAGGATTTTCATTCCCTCGCCTTGTCTAGTATCGTAGGTAGCAAAAAATTGTCTCTATTAACAGCTATCTCTCGACATATTTCTCTTTGCAATAAGTTTAAGACACCCTTCTTTTTCAACTGTCCAAGAACTCGCGTCGAATATTACTTTTTCCCCATTCATGGCTGAAGCAATTCATAAATTTGCATGCGAATAAGCCACAACTATTATTATTAGTTTTTCTTGACAGCCCTTGAATAATACTCCTTTCAAAGTTGCTAATGCCAATCATCGTGGCTTCATACATGTAGTAAGTGACAAGACCTTGGAGTTTCTTCCCATTTTCCATCATAATATCTATGTTGTCGCCTACGATTCTTTTTAAACTGTCCATATTAAAGCACCCCTTTGCAATCATATCAATCACATAGACCCTACAATGTGTGTTATCAATCCACTACAAAGGCAAACAAGAATAAACATCAATATCTTGATGTTCATACCATGTAGTATTGTCAGTGGTTGTGTATCAATTTAAATAAACTTACATAGGGTATTGTCGAGAGGTAATCCACCACATATGAGTAGGCTTTCATAATAGCCATAATCATATTCAAACAAAGCTCTAGCCTATCAACCTTGGACGACTTGTCAACACTAGGATATGAGTCCATTAAAAATCTAGCTACGATATATAAATTTAGCAGAGCATAAGATTTTCTTTGTGTAAAACTGATTAAATACAATTAGAAGCTAATGTTTAAAAATTCACTAATTTATGTATGGGAAAGATGATACAATCGATGATGGTTCTTTGATTGTAGAACCCTCTTGCGAACACATATGCATATGCATCAACTATGTTAGTCGACACTCATATCCTTGACCGTAATGATTGAAAATCATATCTTATTATATGGAGGCATTGTCCATAATATATCAGCCCCCCTGCGAAAACAACCAATTGGTAAAATTGAATTACCCAAAATACAAACTAATTTAAGAAACAAACTCTGTATTATGCAGAACAAATATACCAATATTGCAGATTAAAGGTACTAATATTGCAAAACAAAGATAGCAATATTGTAGAATGAAGGTACCAATATTACAAAACAAAGGTACCAATATCAAAGACACAGATACAGTATTGCAGCACAAAGTTACCAATATTGTAGTACAAAGGTATCAATATTGCAGAATAAAAGTACTAATATCCAAGAACTCAAGAATCAACATTAAGACCATCCGCATTGGTGCCCCCGCTATAGTGCGTGCCCTGGGCGCCATGTCAGCCGCGCCCCTGCTCTCAGTTTTCAGCTCCCAGTGGTGCCCTTGCTACAACGCGCGCCTTGGGCACCACGTCAGCTTTTTTCTTAGCTCAACTTTTTTAAAATTTAGCTAATTGTATCAAACTCGAGTATTTTTTTTGTGTTTATTTCAAAGTACAAAAATTTACGAAATAGAAATTTTATAAAATTCAAAATATATTACATATGTTTTTTAATTAAATATAATATGTTGTTTAAATATAAAAGTGCATGAGTTAGGATTTAAGGTTAGGGTTAGGGTTAGGGTTATGGTTAGGGTAAAGGTTATAGTTTAGAGTTTATAATTTATATAAAATTATACTACATTTTATAATTTATATTAAAATATATTAAAATACAAACTTTATATCAAATTACATAACAATAATTTAGGGTTATCAAGGGTTTAAATGTTAGGTTTTAAAGAGTTTAGGGTTTAAGTGTTAGGTTTTAAAGAGTTTAGGGTTTAATGGTTAGGTTATCAAATTACATAAAAATTACATAATTTGTATCCCATAACATAAAAATTATATGAAAATATAAAAATTACGTCAAACTACATAAAAATACAAATTTACATAAAATTACATAAGTTTTATCAAATTACATAGTTTATCTCAAATGTCATAATTTAAACAATACAAATGAGATTATTGTACTAAACTAATTTTATAAATTATGAAAAAATTAAATATATATATCAAACATAATATTGCAAAATTGTACAAATATTTGTTTACATTTTTTTATCCAAAAAGTCTAATTATTTGGATTCAAAAATTTGTATAAGATTATCAAAAAATTATAAAAAAAATTTTAATTGCACAAAAAAGTCAAAAAAGTAAAAGGAATGTTTAGAATTTTTTTCCAATTTTTTTTGAATTTTTTATTTTTTTATTTAAAAAAATAAAAAAAATAATAAAATATTACCCCGAGCGATGTGGCCCAATCAGAGGGGGCCACGTTGCTCGGGGTGAGACACCCTTGTCGGGGCGAGGTGCGCCTCGCTGACACGCGGGACCGCCGCGAGAAAACCTCACACCCAATCCCGAGCCGCCACGTGGCACGCCTAGGGCGCGAGACCACCTTGCTGCGGTGGTCTAAAGACCAAAAGTACCAATATCAACTCAAAATAAAAATTAATTTAAGGAAAAAATAGGAAATAACTTACTCTTGCACTTTGTACAACTGTTGGTCCTTTATATAGTTAACCAACAGGTTAACATAAGGTGCTTTCAAAAATGAATAACATCTTTGTGCTTCTTCCACCATCTCGAGAGTGATGTCAATGTCAGTTACAGAGGTTTTTAGGTTAGAGTTCTCGACTAGGCTCTTTGCGAAAGTCTCTCTATCGACAAATTGAATATCCTTATTGCCCCCCTTTTCTGTTCCTTCTTGGATCTTTGTGTTCTTATTTTTCAGGAGACATGTATATAGGGTTTTTCATGCTTTGCTAGGGAATCTATCCCTCTTCCCCTTTATTGGCTTTACAGTTGTAGCTTACGCCAATTCTTGTGTCAATCCTAACAAAAAAACTAGGACATTCATTTCTTGGAATAGTTCATGCACTCTTCTCTTTCACTGGCTCATCTATTGATTTAAAAAGCACAACAACCAGGCATTCAACATCACCATCCAATTCACAAACCTCTTCATGCTGCAGCCTTTTTTTCTGCATCAATGTCATCAGCGACATCATAGTGGAGGCCATCATCATCACAT
This sequence comes from Hypericum perforatum, assembly GCA_012979155.1. Classification (NCBI taxonomy): domain Eukaryota; kingdom Viridiplantae; phylum Streptophyta; class Magnoliopsida; order Malpighiales; family Hypericaceae; genus Hypericum; species Hypericum perforatum. The sequence continues at coordinate 126,632 of SOPF01027697.1, read as the reverse complement.
CTCCACCTCATTAGTGACATCATTAAACTTAGACTGCATGTTCCTTTACTCATTAAGAGTGGTGTCTTCATCAATAGTCTTGTCTTCAAAATTGCTATCAGCGACCTATAATACCAAAAGAATGTACTAATATTGTAACCAATATCCTATTTCAAATATATGAAGCTACTCACCAAAACAAGTTTCCTCCTCCGATAAGTAAAACTTCATCACTTTGGTGACATTAGTGCTTGCATTCTTCGTCTCATTCCCTTGTCCCAAGTTCTTCTTCACTTCCTTGTGTTCCAAGTCCTCCGCTTCATCTTATCCTAAGTTCTCCTCCTCCTCCTCCTCTTGCCATAAGTTCTCCTACAACAAAAAAGATTATATATCCTGTTACACTATCTAATTAATAACTTAAACGTGGAATAAGTTTTTTTTGGAATGTACAAACATGCTCATCTATGATTTTATTCCAGTCTTGGTGCTTGCATTCTTTGTTTTGTCCTGATATGAATCTGATGGGCTAGAAGTTTTGATCTGAAGTCCAATGAGTTTATGCAAGAGTAAGGATGTCTAAAAAGCCCAAGAGAAGCCCATGCACGTTCTTGAAGCTATTTAGGAAGTTATTTGCTTGTAGATTTCGTTTTGGAGAGTTTGAAGCTATTTTGGAAGCTTAGCAAGCACATATTATTCTGGAAACATGCATGGATGTGTATCAACCTATTTGGGACATCCATCAACCTATTTTGGATGCATAGCACCTATTTGTGATTCCTAGAATGCACGCAATATTCTGGAAGAATGCACGTATGAAGACCAGCCTATTTTGGACCTGAAGATCTTCCTATTTGGGACGTGCATCATCTTGTTTAGGACATGCATCTATTTATATTTACTATATAGTATATGTTAAGATTGTTTCTTGTTTAGTAGATTACAATCTGACCAGAATTCACCTATTTAGGATTAAGTATAATTTGGTTAGATTACAAGCTCCTTTTTAGGAGTTAGATTGTTTAGGAATGTTTGAAGACTTTGTAGCCTATATAAAGGCATCTTAGCATAATAAAACATGGACCCCCAATATATGAATTCATTCTGAATATTATAAGTCTTTGACTTAATGAGTTTTGATAACTCTTCTCGTTCTTGCCTAAGCTTGTGTGTCGTTTAGCTTGAACTTTATTTTCACTTATCAAACAAGTCTTCCATCCTTGTTTGTGGCGTGATTCAACTTGAACTAAGGTTCTCAGATTGCTCTTGGCTCGGGTTGAGGCTCTTTTGCCGAGGTTCTTGCTAGTTCAGTTCGTGGGTTTAAAGTCTACTCCATCCTAAGCAACAATAGATCCGTATAATTGTGTTTCTCCTGCGGAGATCACATCATGTCCACCACTTCACTCTTCACCTGGGTGACCTTGTTCTCTTCAATTATTCTCTCAATAGTAGCTATGGAAGTCTCTAGTGCTCTTTGCTATCGTATGAGATCAAAATGTACTTTGTATAGATTAAAAGAAGAACCAACAATCATAAGTTAGTTACATATGCTTCAAGTAAGTAGTTAATAACAAAAACAAAAACATAAGCTATAATTACCTCTCCTGTTGGCAATTTGCTCCACTTCTCTATTGGATAAGCATCATCTAGGGCACAAGGGGCACGAGGGTTACTTCTTTGTTTGAATTAGTTGAACTACTTTACCAAAGTACATGTGTTCCCGCCTATCTTGACAAGCAAGCCACCCTTAAACTTGTCCAGGGTTAACAAAAACTCATTGTTCATGCCATCTGCCATAAATTTGGCCTAGTTGTATCTTCAAACTTGGGATATTGCTCCAAATAGCTCCAATAACACACTGGGATGACTTTTGAGATTCGAGGAGTGATAAATACATTAAGAGCAGAGAGCATTTATAACTTAACCTAATCATAGTTTTGGATCTTCTTCTTTCTCAATAGCAAGTCTTCTACATCTATAGCCTTTGCATAGAACTCCTTTGACACTTGAATTCCAAATTATTCCATCTCAGTTTTGAACCGTGCCCTAGACACATCACTGAATCTACCTTTAAAGTCCATTAGTTCACTGCGAGAATTTAGCCTGTATAGCTGCCTAAAATGTTCCTCTGGCACCAAATTTTTTTGCTCCCTTCTGAAGAAATTGAACATCTTCATAACCTCTTACAGGGATGGATCACAATGTTTTATTAATATAAGAAACCCAAATCTAGCCACATCAATTAAAGCTTCCCTCTCTTTCTGGTGGTTCAAGCATCCATGGTTGAGTAGGCTTTCGCTGATGTGTATGATACAACTCGGTCTTCAAACAAGTTTCATCTATAACATAACACAATAATTAGTGAATCACATCTCCTTTACAATATTCATTCAAACACTACTCGATGAGACTTCTTTGAAAGAATATTATAAAGCTGACGTGATTCACTAATTAGATGTGTTTGGTTGTGTTACAAATAAGACTTGTTTGCAGACCGAGTTATATTATACACATCAGCAAAAACCTACTCAACCAAGGATGCCTAAATGACTAGAAAGAGAGGGAAGCTTTAATCGACATGGTTGGATTTATGTTTCTTCTATTAATAAAGCATGGTGATCCATCCTTGAAAGAGGTTATGGAGGTGTTCAATTTCTTCAGTGGGGAGCAAAAATTTTTGGCACGAGAGGACCATTTCAGGTAGTAGTACGGACTGAATTTTGGTAGTGAACTAATGAACCTTAAAGGTGGATTCAGTGATGTCCCTAAGGCACGGTTCAAAACTGAGATGGAATAATTTGGAATTCAACTATCAAAGGAGTTTTGTGCTAAGGTTGCACACGTAGATGATGTGTTGCAGAGAAAGAAGAAGATCCATAATTATGCTTGGGTCAAGTTATATATCTTCTTACCCTTAGTGTATTTATTGCTCTTTGCATTACAAAAGTCATCCCAGGGTATTAATGAAGCTATTTGGAGCAAATATCCTAAATTAGAGGATATAATTGAGCCAAATTTATGGCAGATGACCTGGATCATGAAATTTTACTAACCCTAGACAAGTTTAAGGGTAGCTCGCTTGTCAAGATAGGCGGGAACACATGTACTTTGGTGAAGTAGTTCAATTAATTCAAATAAAGAAGTAACCCTCATGCCCTATATGACGCTTCTCCAATAGACAAGTAGAGCAAATTGCCAACAGCAAAGGTAATTGTAGCTTATATTTTTATTTGGGCAAATTACCTTGTAGTCCCTAATCTTTACATTATTCTCCTATTGGGTCTCTCATTTCTCATAAATGAGTAATCTATCCCCATTTTATTCAAAAATGTTTGTCTCGGATCCCCACCGACCAAATCAGATTTTTTTATTATTTTTTTTCATGTAAAATGACAAAACTACCCTTGCACAAAAGACAAAACAAAAAACCATCTCCTTCAACCTCCTCCCAACTGTCCATTGAAAAAATGATCCAAGAATCAAAACCAGTGAATACAAAGGACCCCGATATCCATTCTGGAGTTGGAGCAGCCCTTTTGTTAGAGAGAAGATGAAGGACCCCTACATCCATTCTAGTAACCAGCGGCACCAAGAAGTTCAACCTCACAACATCTTCTGCCAATGATTCTATTACTCTCCACTCTGACACTGCCCTCGATATGCTCCTCACTACTGAGCTATTCGAGAAGTCACCGTCTCTGGCACCTGAGTTAGTTGGTTTGCCATCTCCTATTCTGGTAAAGACCCTAAGGTTAGGGTTACAATATGAGACAAGGGGCCGCTTCGGGAGGAGGATGAAGGACGCCACGCTTAAAAGGGGGAAACTGCTTGTGCTCGAGAAAATTAGGGTTTACGTGGATTGAATGGAATGCGATGAGCCGGCCGGGAAGGAGCTAGAGGTGAAGATGGCTCCTCCCCCACCTGATGAGAAAGGAGATTCCTCTCGGGTGTTGCAGTTGCCCATTCTTGTGGGAGGCATCGAGAGAAGATGTCCGGCAAGAGTGATGAGGATGATTATGTGATGAAGAGAGAATCACAGGTGAAGCAGATAAAGAAGAAGTCGGAGAAGAGTGGCTTGAGTGATTACGACGACAGTTTTGAAAATTGATTTCACCATTGAACAATTTATCATGGGAAAATTACCCTCAGGCCCTTCGGGTTTGCAAAAATTCATGTTTTAGCCCCCCTATTTTTTTATTATCATTCAACCCTTGAATCTTGTCAAAAGTGTATAATTTAGCCCCTGTCGCCAGAATCCGGCGATTTCTCCGACGAAATGGCACCTAAGATTACACAAATACCCTTTTCCTTTAAAAAGTAAAAAAATAAATTGAAACATAATCGTAATTCATATTGAGCTGAAATTTTTCATGAAACATCCTAAAAATATACAAGATTTACGTAAAATATTTCAGAAATTTTTGAGCTACAAAAGTTTTTTTTTATTTTCCAACGTGCCAAAATTTTGTAAAATCATGTAAAATAGAAAGTTTGTTTAATTGGGCTGAAACTTGTCCCATGTGTCTTTTAGCATATTTAATGAATTTAGGAATCAAAAAGTCTGGATTCTGATGAGCCAATTTTGAAAAAGTCTGCGGATACCAAAAATATAGAGTTTTAATTTTTTTTTTAATAAAGATGGAGTCTTTAGTAAAGATGCTAAAGGACACATAGAACAAGTTTTAGGTCTTAAATTCACTTAATATACTTAAGAACACATGGGACAAGTTTTAGCCCAATTAGACAATGTTTCTAGTTTATATGATTTTACAACATTTTGGCACGTTGGAAAATAAAAACAATACTTCTGTGTCTCCAAAATTTCTGAAATATTTTATGTATATCATGTATATTTTTGTGATGCATCATGAAAAATTTCAGCTCAATACGAATTATTATTGTGTTTCAATTTATTTTTTTACTTTTTAAAGGAAAAGGGTATTTTAGTAATCTTAGGTGCCATTTCGCCGGAGAAATCGCCGGATTCCGGCGACAGGGGCTAAATTATACACTTTTGACAAGATTCAAGGGTTGAATGATAAAAAAAAAATAGGGGGCTAAAACACAAATTTTCGCAAACCCGAGGGGCTTGAGGGTAATTTTCCCATTTATCATGGATAATTTTTTACGTGCTTAACTGGTTGCCTAGACTTCGCAACTTGGCAAGTGTTGAAGACTTGAAGGTTCAATTATGTTTCAATCGGTGGAAACATGAAAATGGAGGAAGTAGAACAAGAGAGGGGAAGAGAAAAGAAGGGAGGGGGAGGAGGAAGTAGAAAAAGATGGTGAGATTTTTTTTGTCTTTTGTGCAAGGGTATTTTTGTCATTTTATATGACAATTTTTTTTAAAAAAGTTTAATTTGGTCGGTGGGGACCTGAGACAAACATTTTTAAACAAAATAGGGATGGATTACTCATTTATGAGAAAAGAAGAACCCGATAGGAGAATTATGTAAAGAATAGGGACTAGAGGGTAATTTGCCCATTTTATTTTCATTATTAATTAAATTACTTGAAGCATATGTAACAAACTTATATTTGTTTGTTCTTCTTTTAATTTGTACAAAGTACATTTTGATCTCATACAACTGTGAAGAGCATTAGAGACTTCCATAGCTACTGTTGAGAAAAAAATTGAAGAGAGAAAGGTTACCCAAGAGAAGAGTGAAGAGGTGGACAAGATAAAAAAAGCAAGCACTAATGATGAAAAAGACTGGGATAAAATCATAGATGAGCATGTTTTACATTCCCCAAAAAACCTATTCCATGTTTAATTGATTGATTAGATAGTGTAATAAGTTATAATATTTTTTGTCGTAAGAGGAAGCGGAAGAGGAATTAAGTTAAGAGAAAGAGGAGGAGGACTTGGGACAAGAGGAAATAGATGAGGACTTAGGACAAGCAGAAGAGACAAAGAATGCAAGAACCAATGTCACCAAAGTGATGAAGTTTACTTATCGAATGAGGAAACTTATTTTGGTGAGTAGTTTCATATATTTGAAATATGATATTGGTTGTAATATTGGTTCCCTATACATATTGTATTGGTACATTATTTTGCTATTATAGGTATCTAATAGCAATTTTAAAGACAAGACTGTTGATGAAGATACCAATCTTGATGAGTAAAGGAACATGTTGTCTAAGTTTAATGATGTCACTGATGAGGTGGAGATGTGTGGACATCCTGATGATGATGGCCTCCACTGTGATGCTGGTGATGATGTTGAGGTACAGAAAGAAAGACTGCAGCATAAAGAAGTTTATGAATTGGATGGTAATGCTAAACATCTAGCTGTTGTGCATTGCAAACTAGTAGATGACTCGAAAAAGAAGAGTGTAGTGACTGTTCTAAGAGATGATTGTCCTAATTCTTCATTGGAATTGATACAAGAACTGGCACAAGCTACAACTATAAATCCAATAAAAGGGAAGATGGATGGATTCCCCAACAAAGCATATAAAATGCCATATATCGGTCCCCCAAAAAACTAGAAGACCAAGATCCCAGAAGGAACAAAAAAGGGGGGCCATGAGGATGTTTAATTTATCAATAGAAAAACTTTCAAGAAAAGTCAAGCTAAGAACCATAACCCAAAAACCTCTGTAACCAACATTGATATCACTCCCGAGATGGTGGAAGAAGCACAAAAGATGCTTTTCATTTTTGAAAGCACCTAATGTTAACCTCTTGGTTAACTATGTAAGGGACCAATGCCTCTACAAAGTGCAAGAGTAAGTTCTTTCCTATTTTTTGCTTAAATTAGCTTTCATTTTAGGTTGATATTGATACCTTTGATGTTTAATGTTTGTATCTGTGTTCTTTGATATTGGTATATTTGTTTTGCAATATTGATACCTTTATGCTATAATATTGGTACTTTCCTTCTACAATATTGTTACCTTCGTTTTGCAATAATAGTACAGAGTTTGTTCCTTAAATTAATTTTTATTTTGGGTAATGCAATTTTACAAATTTTGTTGTTTTTGCAGGGGGAGTTGATATATTATGGACAAGGCCTCCTTATAATAAGATATGATTTTCAATCACTATGGTCAAAGATATGGGTGTCAATGAACATAGTTGATGCATATGCACGTGTGTTCGTAAGAGAGTTCTATAGTTAAAGAACCATTATTGACTATATTGTCTTTCCCATATACATGAGTGAGTTTTTAAATATTAGCTTCTAATTGTATTTAATCAGTATCACACAAACAAAGTCTTATGCTCTGCTAAATTTATATGACGTGGATGGATTTTCTAATAGAGTCATATCCTAGTGTTGATAAATTGTCAGAGGTTAATATGCTAGAGCTTCGTTTGAATATGAGTATGGCTATTACGAAAGCCTACCCATTTGCTGTATATTATCTCTTGACAATATCCTATATAAGTTGATTTAAATGGGAAAAGCATAATTTTAGTACCTGTGGTTTCACAGTTTTTGACATATGATCCTATTGTTAGAATATGACCAAATGAGTCCTAATTCTATGATAAAACACACACAATAGAAAATGTCAAGGCCAAGATTCAGGATAAAGAAGGCATCTCACCAGACCTGCAGAAGCTTAGATTCGGAAGGAAGCAGCTTGAGCATGGGTGCAGTCTTGCTGATCACGGCATTTAGAAAGAGTCCACCCTTCATCTGGTGCATGAAATGCAAATATTCGTGAGGTCCTCTTTAATAAGAAAGTTCATAAGATTGGAGCTGGAGATTTCAGATACCATCGACAATGTCAAGGCCAAAATCCAAGAATAATACGAAATTCCACAGAACAAGCATAGGCTCATCTTTGGTGGGAAGTTGCTAGAGGATTATAACATTTAGACAGAGTCAATCTTGACCCTTTTCCGCTGCCGCGACAATATATTACACGATATTTATCGAGCATACAACAATTTTTATTGATTTTCTAAATTTGTTTACTAATGTTTGACACATTTTAGACTTCAATTTATGTCACGTAATGAAAATTGATAAAATTGTCTGAATGAACCGGTTTTGGTGTGGGAACTATATTTCTGATTGGTTGCTTGTTGCTTCACTTGAGTCTTGAAACAACTCAAGTTCATCTCCTACGCTATCGAATGATAACTATTAACAAAATTATTGTTTACGGATACGAGTACTTGATTAAGATCGTGTATAGTCGAGACAAGTGTTGGTCACTTTCTCCATAAGACGAGATTGCCCCATATATTTCAGTACGTATAGGCTATGGCAATCGTCCCCAAGATACAACGACTATCAGGCATTTCCAAGAACATTGCACACGAACTTGAAACTTTGGGCAAACCCTTATATACCCGAAACTTTCAAACTCACTTTACTAGTGTATAGAACGGGAGAAGAGAAGAAGACAGACAATGCTAGGAAGTGCAATCGAATGCTGGGATAGGAATTATGGTAGGGGGATTGGCCTATTTATAGGCTGGACAAGACAAGGAGATCAGCCACTCCGAGGGGACGCGACTATTGGAGTTCCCTATCTGGAGACTCTTCTAGATAAGCCTGACCCTTATCCAGTCCATCGTACCCCTTCAGAAGGCTGTCTGAAAGCCTTATCTAGTCTCCTCGCACCCCTTCGAGAGATAGCCTTGCCTTTATCCGGTCCACCACATATCACCCGCTGGTTGACTAATCATTGGCCTTTGCATCCTATCGCTATCTGGGTTCTGGATCACTTTGGAATTTTCCAAAACAATTAAGGCTCCTTAGAGCTCCTCGTGATGTGGCAAGCATGCGAAGTGCCAAGTGCACCACAATGTGCCCAAGTACCTGCTCCCGGCCTCGAGCCCATGTTTGATCTCAGTCCTGTGCCTACGCCTGTGCCCTTGCTCGTGCTCGGATAGTGCTACACACCATCCTTGCAGTCAACAGAAAGTCAACCAAAAGTCAATGGAAAGTCAACTAAAAGTCAACCTAGGGAGTGGTCAACAAGTTAAGAGTCAAGGGAAGAAATCTCCTTATAAACTTGGAGAACTTTCTTGCTCTAATCAATGTGGTACACCATATTTCCCCTTTCCTTAACTTAGCACTTTCCTTTACCATTTCCACTTAGAACTTGAGCTTATGGGCTTTGAGCTTTATTCAATTAATTCCAATAATCCCCTACATAAATGATGACCAATGCATGCAAACTCTAATTGAAAGTTCCAACGTGTTATTATTGTATCGAGACAGGTAGCTTACGGCTTTGAACCTTCTCTAGTAAGATGTTATCAGATTTACTCACTGCTCAGTGAACGCGATATCTTAAATCGTCAACTTTTTGCAAAAACCAAGTTAATAACATTTACACAATAATAACCCTAGTATATTTAGGTTCTCATGTTGTGCCTTTTTGGCCATGGACCATATCTTAGATTCATAAGTATTTTCCTATTTGAAGCGGCCTTACTTCACACTTACATAGGTGATCTCCTATCGGGAGTATCCTGCCATACTCCACCTTCCACAAGGTATAGGAATCATTAAAAGCAAAAATGCTTAACCTAGCCACACCTCTACAGGTCGACACTTGGGTAGCTTCTGAGAATGGGTTAGGTTCCAAGTGATTAACTGAACCCTCCATAATTTAGTTGTCTCATTGAACCAAGTTTGTGGAATCTCCACTCATCATGGTTGAGTTACCGCTATGGACATCCTTTAGTGTGTGGACTTTAATCCCATTCCCCTTACTGCATTATACATTTGATCTTAATTAATTCCTTTCGTAAAGGATCACTTATGTTGTCCTTGGACTTTACATAATTAATGGTGATCACCCCGCTTGAGATCAATTATCTAACGGTATTATGTCTCTGACGGATATGTCGATACTTACTATTGTACATTGTACTTTGTGCTCTTTTGATTGTAGACATGCTATCACAATGTATCAATACAGGAGGCACCAATTTTTCCCAGCACGGAATATCCTCTAGGAAGTTTCTGATCCATTCAGCTTCTTCCCCAGCTTTGTCTAGTGCTATAAACTCTGACTCCATTGTGGATCGAGCTATGCACGTTTGTTTAGAGGACTTCCAAGACATAGCTCCTCCTCATATAGTGAATATATATCCACTCGTAGATTTAGAGTCCTTTGTGTCCGATATCCAGTTTGCATCACTATATCCTTCTAATACAGCTAGATATTTAGCATAGTGTATGCCATGGTTTATGGTATGCTTTAAATACCGTAAAACCCTTTCTAGAGCTAGCTAGTGATCCTTTCCTGTGTTACTTGTGAACCTACTAAGTTAACTAACCGAGTATGCAATATCAGAATGAGTGCAATTTGTTAAATATATTAAGCTCCCAATAATTTGTGCATACTCAGTTGAGATACCGGGTCCCCTTGATTCTTGGCTAAGTATAGATTCAGGTCTACCAGAGTCTTAGCTGGAGGTTTGTCAAAAGCTTTAAATTTCTTGAGCACGTTTTCTACGTAGTGGGATTGTGTCAAGATAATTTCGTCCACTTTCCTAGAGATCTTTATCCCTAATATGACGTCTGCTAGACCCATATATTTCATGTCAAAGTGATTCTTTAACATGTTCTTAGTTTTTACAATAACCTCGCTATTGCTTCCCATAATTAGTAAGTCATCCACGTAGAGACATACAATTACGTAAGCTTCAGGTGTGCCCTTAATGTAAACACATTTATCACACTAATTGATTTTGAAGCCACTTGACAGCAATGTCTTGTCAAATTTCTCATGCCACTATTTAGGTGCTTGTTTAAGTTCGTATAGTGACTTGACTAGCTGACATACTTTATGCTCTTGTCCAGGAGCCACAAACCCTTTAGGTTGCTCCATGTATATCTCCTCCTCTAGCTCTCTATTCAGAAAAGCAGTTTTTATATCCATCTGGTGGATCTCAAGGTTATATAGAGCTGCAATAGCTATGAGCACTCTAATTAATGTGATTCTTATGACAGATGAGTACATATCAAAGAAATCATATCCTTCCCTTCTGTTTGAACCCTTAGCTACCAACCGAGCTTTGTACTTATCTATTGATCCACCAGCTTTGTATTTCCTTTTAAGGATCTACCTACATCCCAACGGTTTATAGCCCGGTGGGAGATCCATGATTTCCCATGTGTGGTTTTACATAATGGACTCTATCTCACTATTGATAGTTCCTTCCAGAGAGGAGCATTTGGTCTCGACAATGCCTCTTGGATTATCCTGGGTTCATCTTTTAAAGCACAAGTTAGATAGTCCAAACTGAAGGATTTGGCTACCTTTGTTCGCTTGCTATGTCTAGGTTCTTCGTCTTCCTGACTTGACCCTTGCGTAGTCTCGTATGTCCTTTTCTTGGGACTTCCTTCTTTTCTTTCCTTATTAAGAAAGATATCCTCAAAGAACATTGCGTTCCTTGATTCAATGATCATTCCTGCATTAATTTCTGGGTTCTCAGATTTATGCACTAGAAATCGATAGGCACTGCTATTTTGTGCATATCCGATAAAGATGTAATCAATGGTCTTAGATCCTATCCTTACCTACTTAGGTTTAGGTACTTCGACCTTTGCTAGGCACCCCCATACCTTAAGGTAATCGTAAGAAGGTTGTCTTCCTTTCCATAGCTTGTATGGAGTTTTGTCCCTTTTCTTGTGTGGTAATTTTTTTAGAATGTGGTTAGCTGAGAGTACAGCTTCCCCTCACATGTTCTGGGGTAAGCCCGAGCTAATCAACATAGCATTCATCATCTCTTTAAGAGTTTTATTTTTGCGTTCAACTATGCCATTTGACTGAGGTGAGTACGGAGCAGTCGTCTGATGAATGATACCATATCCTCAACAAAGTTCCTCAAATGGAGCTACATACTCTCCTCTTCGATCACTTCAGATCATTTTGATTTTTACGCTGAGTTAATTTGCAACCTCATTCTTATATCTCTTAAAGGCCTCAAAAGCTTCGTCTTTACCTTTCAAGAGATACACGTAAAAGTATCTTGTGCAATCGTTGATAAACGTGATAAAGTATTTCTTTCCGCCTCTAATTTGCACGTGTTTCATATCGCAAGTATCCGTATGAATTAACTCTAAAGGCATGGTATTTCTTTCTACCGAATGGAAAGGTACTTTAGCCATTTTAGCCTCCACACATACCTCAAATTTATCGGAAGGGTTGAACTCTAGATACGGTAACAAATTTAAACTTACTAACTTTCTTAGTGAGTTTAAATTTACGTGTCCTAATCTACCATGCCATAAATTAGAACACTCAGCCAAATAAGAAGAAGTTTTTATTATATTACGACTATCAAAGTTAAACTTACGATGTACAGTTATTACATTCATCTTAAAGAGGCCTTTTTCTAGGTAACCCTTGTCTATAAATTGACCCACTTTGGTCAGTACAAACTTATCTGACTCGAATACAAGCTTAAGACTAGCTTTGCTTAATGCTGAGCTAAAAACTAAGTTCTTACGGATGCCTGGGACATGCAGCACATCATTGAGAGTCAGCTCCTTTCTTGAGGTCAGCTTCAGGACCACCTTGCCTAGTCTGCGGATGTTGGACATTGCAGAGTTTCCCATGAACAAATTTCTACCATTGATTGGGATATTGTGCAAGAATAACTCCTTGTCTGAGCAGACGTGGCGAGTAGCTTCAATATCCACGAACCACTCCTTCGGATTATCCACTAGGTTGGCCTCGAACACCATGGTTGACAGATCCATCTCAGACGGGCCTTCAACTAGGTTGACCTTTCCTTGATCATCCTTCTTAGGTAGGCGACAATCTTTAGCCATGTGGCCGGGTTTCCTGCAGTTGTAGCAAGCGCCCTTGATCTTCTTATTCTTGTTCTTCTTGGGCTCTTGCTTTTCCTGCTTATCCCCGGATTTCTTCCTCTTTTTGCCACCTTTACCTTAGGCAAGGTTCATAGTGCTCTCAGAGAGGGCCTTGCCTTGCTTGACTTCAAACTTTCGATTGTCTTCCTCGATCCGAAGCCTCATAATCAGGTCTTCTAGGCTCAAATCCTTCCTCTTATGCTTGAGGTAGCTCTTGAAGTCCTTCTAGAGCAAGGGGAGCTTCTCAATCATCGTTGCCACTTGGAAGGACTCGCTAAGTTGTATCCCTTCGGCATGGATCTCATGAAGGATCAACTGTAACTCCTGTACTTAGTCGATGACCTTCTTGGAGTCTACCATCTTGAAGTTGAGGAATCGCTCGATGATAAACTTCTTCATCCCGACATCCTTCATTTTGTACTTCTTCTCGAGTCAACTCCACAGCTCCTTAGCAGTCTTAGCTATCACATAGATATTATAGAGCATGTTGTCTAGTCCGTTTAGGATGTAATTACGGCAAAGGAAGTCACTGTGATTCTATGCATCGAGGGCATTGATCACTTATTGATCTTTCTCATTCTCTGCGAGCTTTGGTGCATCCTCTTTCAAGAATCAAACCAGGTTGAGCCTGCTCAGGTAGAACATCATCTTCTACTGCCACCTCTTGAACTCGGTACCATTGAACTTCGCTGGTCTTTTGGTGTGGACAGTTCGCGGGTCCGTGGTCAGAGTAATGGTGCTACTTGATGCCATCTTTAAATACGATCTCGTCTTACGATTGTTGTTTACAGATACGAGTACTTGATTAGGATTGTGTATAGTTAAGGCAAGTATTGGACACTTTCTCCATAAGACGAGATTGCCTCGTATATTTTAGTACATATAGGCTATGACAATCGTCCTCATGATACAACGACTATCGGGCATTTCCATGAATGTTGCACACGAACTCAAAACTTTTGGGCGAACCCTTATATACCCAGAACTTTCAGACTCACTTTACTAGTGTGTAAAACAGGGAAAGAGAAGAAGACAGATGATGCTAGGAAGTGCAATCGAATGCTGGGATAGGATTATGGCAGAGGAACTCCGATGGGACGCGACTGTTGGAGTTCCCTGTCTGGAGACTCTTCTGGATAAGTCTGACCCTTATCCAGCCCGTTGCACCCCTTCGGAAGGCTGTCTGAAAGCCTTATCCAGTCCCTTCATACCCCTTCGGGAGACAGCCTTGTCCTGATCCGATCCGCCACGTTCACTTGCTGATTGACTAGCCGTTGGCCCTCGCATCCCGTCGCTGTCTGGGTTCCAGATCACTCCGGAATTTCCCAAAATAATTAAGGCTCCTCAGAGCTCCTTGCCAAGTGCACCACAATGCACCTAAGCACCTACTCCCAGCCTCGAGCCTGTGTTCGATCCCGGTCCCGCGCCCGTGCTCGTGCTCAGAAAGTGCTACGCACCATCCTCGTAGTCAATGGAAAGTCAACTAAAAGTCAACCTAGGGAGTGATCAACAAGTTAAGAGTCAAGGAAGGAAATCTCCTTATAAACTTGGAGAACTTATTTGCTCTAATCAATGTGGTACACCACATTTCCCCTTTCCTTAACTTAACACTTTCCTTTACCATTTTCACTTAGAACTTACGCTTATGGGCTTTGGGCTTTATTCAATTAATTCCAACAAAAATAACTATAACAACAAGGGACCCCTCAAAAAGAAAAGAAAAACATCTTAGTACCTTTATTTTCATGTTTTCTGCGCATGTGATTTTCAAATTAGAAACTTAGACCAGTTACAGCACCTTTTCTTGTACTGGTCCAAAGCAGCTGCCTAGCCATTTGGATTTGCCATATCATGTATTCATATTTAAAGATTGCATGGCAAGCCACCTCATCCCTTTTTATCCATGCAAATGATGACATGGCAAGTCATAAATTTTAAAAATTATGTCAAATGTGTGTATATTTTTTAGAAATCACGCCCTCTTCATGATAACTAGCTGACCCCTCCCCTCAAAGAGCCAGCACCGGTCTAGTCAGGTCTGGACAGAGTCGGCGAATATGAGGACACCCAACGAGCAGACCCCAACGTGGTTGATCCATTTACCTCTTGAACCAATTCTGGCAATTTGCTGGCAACTCTTGGCGACCAAAAGTTTGAAGTTGTTCCCAAATTTTTTTTCTTCTAATTACATTAATAGAAAGAAATGCCATTAAGGATTCAGAGATCGGAGAATGAAAGATCCTTTTGGTTTCTCACTTAAAACGAGGGAGAACGAAAGGTCATTAATTAATTTCAAGCAACGAAACCAATGCATTTTTAATTCGAAGAACGAAACCAATGCATTTTTAATTCGAAGAACGAAATCAAAACATTTTACTTATAAACAAGCACAAGAATCCCACCCTTTTGTCCACCAAAATCAGAAAACATAAAGGAAAAAGAACACTTTCTCGTCTGGGTCTGTAGCGCCTCTAATAAGGTAAATAAATGGAAGTATATGTTTTATTCCGTTTACACTCTATCCGATTGATGCATTAGGTTTTATTTTTTTTGAAATATTAGTATCAAAGAATTAGTATTTGAAATCTTCTACTATAATATAATATAATCTTTTTCTTTTGTTTCTTCTCCTCGCTCTGGCCATTAAAGGTGACATCCGAGCTTCCGAATCTTCTTACTCCGAATCTTCTTACTGTTCCGATTATGGCTCTTTTTCTGAAGAAAATGGAGGAACGGCTGCATGCCCTTGAGGAGAAAATGGAACGGAAATTTGTGGCTCTCGAGGAGGAGACCACAAGTCAACGACGCAAGCTTGAGGAACTATGTAAGGATGTTGGTCACTCTGTCCGTTTCCAGGTTAGTCACTCTTTTCCTAATATTTGTTTTGAGGGAACTCTTTTCCTAACTTTTGATATGATGGAATCCAATGTATATTCAGTTTGGAAATATATGATGTGTAATGTTGTTTGTGTTTTTTTTTGTGATTAGTATCCGATGAACTTCTGCTTTGGGGTGAGTTCTGGTATTTTGGTTTAGGCTATTGAAATATTTAAGTTTGATATTCTATAATTATAAATAGAAGTATTGTCCAGAAAGGAGAACAACAAGAGTACAAAATGCGAGTAAAAATTTGCATCAGAGGTGCAACTCAAATCATCATACAGTAGCTATGTCAAAGTTCTGCAATAGGTTCCAGATTTTCTGCAGCAGGAAAACTTCTTGAATGTCGACTGATTAGTTTTTGAAGATAATCTTGTTGCGGTGATTGCAAAGATATCCGAAAATCGCACCAGAAATAGCTAAACAAAGTGTTAAGTTATGTTTTCTAAAAACAAAGCTCGTCTGTTTAGTCAGAGATATAGGCTTCCGTTCTTTCTAATGAAATTTGCAGGCCTCCAATGTGAGTCTAGATTATAGGCAATATGATTTTGATAATTGATGAATTTCTGGTATCAACCAATTAATTTCTGCAGTTTAATTAGCCGTCCCGGCATGTCTGACCATAGTGGCATGTGGTCCATGGAGGGACAAACAAGAGATAGCATTGGAAGTGCAATAGTATCCAATTAAGCGGCGACACGAACGATGTGTATTTGTTATCCTGTTGCAAGTTGGAATAATGTCCTCTAAAAAAGAATATTTGTTAAGACATTCAGGAAAGACCTTAATATTAGAGGTCGAGAGTTATTCTGATTTTACCTTGGACGACCTCAAGGCCAAAATCCAGGAACTGGAGGGAATTCCACGGGACCAACGGAATCTGCTCTTTACTGGGTGGCAATTAGAGGCGGGTCGTACTCCTGCGGATTATAACATGCGTGGGGAGTCAACCGTGCACATGGCCCTCCATTTTAGAGGTTGTTAAACTTGGCAATTTTCAATCTAGGATGGCCACACTATTTGTACTGCTTTGCCAACCTTTTGTTGGTACTCAAGACACATTTTTTTGATGTAATCATTCGCATGGGAAATCTGACTTCGTTAAAATTATTCGAATATTACTTTTTGGTATGGCAACTACATTTCTATTGGTACTCAACATATTTTTTTTCTGTAATTATGTGTCGCAAAAGTTTTGGTGTGTCAACTACATTTCTGTTGGTACTCAAGCATTTTCTGATGCAATTATTTGTGTCGCAAGGAAAATCGACATTGTTAAAATTGTTTGAATATCTCTTTCACGGGTTTCAAATATATTTCTTTTCTCCTAGACATGTCCATTACAGGTGGTATCAGAATTCATGAACCTTTGGATTGACACTCGTTTGAAGAATAAGGACGAACAACACCAAGCCCTTGAGCAAACTGTAGCACGGAAAATTGTCACTCTCGAGGAGCAGAATGAAATTCTACAATCCCAACTCGATGAGCTCCTTAAGAAGGTTGATCAGCTCCGCAAAGACACAGTGACAAAGATTGGTGACTCGTCTCACAGGTTGACGAGGGTGGAGACTCAAATGTCACTTTTCCACAAAGAAGTTCTGGAAGCAATCAAGACTAATGGTGTAGCTCAAGGCAATGGCTCAGAAGAGGATAGGAGACCACCGTCGCTATCGATGGCATCGTATTTGTCGACGAATGAGGAGCCTGATATGATCCGCAAAGACATGATGACAAAGATTGATGACTGTTCTGCCAGATTGACAAGCATAGAAACTCAGATGACACTTTTCCATAGAGAAATTTTGGAGGAAATCAAGAGTAATGGGGTATCTCAAGGCAATGCTGCAGAAGAGATTAGCAGGTCGCCGATGCTGTCTATGCCATCTGAGCAGTTCCTTCAAGAGGTGATGTTAAAGCGTGATAATTGCTCTCACAGATTAATCAAGACAAATGGTGGTTCGGATGCAGCCTGTTATGAGCTTAGGGAGGTGCCAAGACAACGATCAAACTCTGAGCATTTCCAGGTTAGTCTCTTTTTCCTACGTTGACATTTCTCTCACTGCTTCTCCTAGCTCTGTCCTTACAGTCAAATGTGGAACTTCGAGACGTTTTATTTGGTTTGATGCTGAATGATAAAATACAATGGATTTGATATTTTTCGTTTGGTTTACGATCATCCTTAAGTTTGATATTTTTTCAAGTGAAGTTCATTGTCCTTAAAAAGGGGAATGAAAAGAGTATAAAATGTGACTAAAAGTTAAGTGAAAAATACAACTTTAATCATCATTCAATCGCCAAGTCAAAGTTCTATCGATTCATACCCTTCAAATAAATTTGTTAGTTCTCTCTTCTTGCTTGCTTGTCTTTTCATCATGGTATCTATATATTTGGATGTTGTGGTTTTGTTTCGTCAACAATGGATGTGTGGATGCAGATATTCGTGTTGACCCTGACCGGAAAGACCAGAACATTGGAGGTGAAGAGTTCTGATACCGTCGACAACGTGAAGGCTAAAATCAATAATAAGGAGGGAGTTCCACCGGACGAGCAGAGGCTTATCTTTGGCGGGAAACAGCTGGAGGATGGCCGCACTCTTGCCGATTACAACATCCAGAAGGAGTCAACCTTGCACCTTGTTCTCCGTCTGCGCTGAAGTGTCCTCCTTGGTTCGCCCGGTGTTGAAAATCGGATATTCGTGAAGACTATAAGTATGGAGGTGGAGAGTTCAGATACCATTGACAACGTTAAGGCCAGAATTGAAGACATGGAGAGGATCCCGCAAATCTGCAGAGGATCATCTTTGCTGGGAAGGAGCTACAGAATGATCGCACTCTTGGCGACTATAAAATCTATGCTCATGCAACCTTGCACCTTCAACATCCAAGTCGTTTCTCTAGAGATGTCATTTATGTAATTGACAATTAAATCAATAATATAATTACTTTCTTTCAGAAAATAAGATTTAACATTCTCATAACTCTAAATATTTTAGATTAGAAAAATTATCATGTCTTCTCCTATGGTACATACTTATAAAAAAAAAATAAGGTACACGAACACAGTCAAAAGGAAGGTTGGGCAATGACTTTTTTGCAAAGCTGAAAAAGAAATTTTTAAAAAGCAGATGTCGGAAAGAAATTGCGCTAGAATGGTCCAGGGATTTACCCACCAAAAGCAAAAGGTATTCTACATTTCTGTTCTTACAAAATTCTCCTATAATTAGAAAAGACAGAGTCCATGAAGCAAAGAATGTGTACCACAACGTTTGGGAAGGGCGATGAATACGACGGTATATTTCATTTATGGATGACTCACACTTATGAAAAAATAAAGATCATATTTTGACAACGGTATATTTCCACTAAAGTTAGTAATTTTCAACAATTCAAATTTAAGTCAAATAATTAATTAAGAAATTAAACTAAAAATTAATAATCAAGTTAAAACTATTCTTCACTCGATTTCAAATCCGAACAATATCACATATTACTACAAAGTCACTTTAAAATAGTTTCAAATAATCGTACAGTCTATCAAAATTCAACAAACCCTTGTTACAGTTTTAAAGTTGTGTAGAATGATATCATTATGTTATATATTTGAATCAATTAGTTTAAAGAATCAATGGTCTATATGTTCGCATGACTCCATTTCAAAGTACAAAAGACAATGAAATTAGTTCAAATTCACGGATAGATTTTATTTGAGGGAATGTATTGAAAAAAAAATTACATTTCAAAAAATAAGTGGGTTGAATTAATGTGGATGATTCGATTAATCATCGTTTTAAGATTTTAAGTAAGATATGGATATTGTAACATGGTAATTGATCCTAGCCCATTTAAAGTTTATGATCTTGTGTGTACACATGACTCCCGAAATACAGGAAATTCTATACAAATTTCAACTAAATGAATTTTATTTTGAGTATAAAAAAATATTACGTCAAAAAGACTTAAATAAGTTAGGAAAGTGTATAAACGTGGATTCTAAACTTATGTTTTTTCTTGCGTATGTTTGTGTGACTCATCGACACTAAGAAAGTTCTCACTTTCCACTTTATAATTTATTTTTCTTGCCACTCTCGCTCTTTATGCTTAGGGGCTGTATTCTTCTTCATTAAGCAACCATTTGTCTTTTTAAGGGAGAAGAGCCCTTGGCTTGATCATGCATCCCACACCTGGTCTTTAAGCTCCTAAGCTCCTCTCTTGTCCAATTGGTGATCTTTTTCGCTTCCTCTATTCCCCTGTTATCCTTCTCAAAATAGGTAATTTGGTTTTTTCTTTTTGGAAGAGAGGAGACTAAAGTTTAATTTTTAGTTTTTTTTATGAATTTTATGTTTGTTTACCCTTTTGGGATGCTTCTAGTGGCTTTGTAGTTGGAAAGAACCCAAACCTTGATCTAGTAACGATTTAATTCCATGGTTGAGCTTAGGAACATTTGAAGTTCATCTAGTTTGTTGGTAAAGTAGAATTCTGCTTCCTTTGAGGTTCTGGGTTTCTTTACTTCTCTTTGTGCTTTTTTTGGAAGAATTATACTTGTAGTTCTATTGCTAGGTCGATCATTCTTATTACAGTCACCAAAGATGTCAAGTACCAAGGTTTCCGACCAGCAAACGCCGCAGCAGCGGCGGATCCAGACTGCTGGCAATCTGGGGGAGTCCATGCTGGAAAGAGAGGTTCTACCTTCTTCCTTGTGTGAGATCGCACCAATTCTTCGAGTTGCTAACCAGGTGGAGGCGAGCAACCCTCGAGTAACTTATCTTTGTGAGTCACTGTCTTTACGAGATCCTTCCATTGGGAGAAGTACTAAATTGATTTGGGTTCTAACCAAACCAATGTGATGGTCCATAACAGGTCGGTTCTATGCTTTTGAGAAGGCTCACAGACTTGACCCAAATAACAGTGGTCGTGGTGTACGCCAATTCAAAAATGCACTTCTACAACGTCTAGAAAGGGTATTTACCTCCGTAACCTTCTTCTGCTCTCTCGTGTTTGATACATATTCAAATTTTGCAGCTTAAGAAAGATGCATATTATACGTAAAAAGGGTAGGCTGTCATTTTCGTAGATGCTAACTTTGGATAAGTTAGTTTTGGATAACATATTGAAGAATAATATTTCATCTTTATGCTTGATAAATTATCTTTAAATGTTGGGCATGGTCTTAAATCCTTGGTGGATTGGATATTCTTTCTGGGTTACTAATTATTTCAGATTTTTCTTTTCTCATCAATGTATGCAGTTGTCACTGGATTTTATTACTTTGCTACTTCCAGTGTTTTCTCCTAAGCATTCTTTCCTGAAAAACCTGGAAAAAACATTGGTAACTGACTGTTATAGTTTGGTTAGTGATCTCGGGTTGGACACATTTATCTTTACAGGAAAATGATATAACTTTACGTGGAAAGACAATAAATGATGCACGAGTGATGCAGAAATTCTATCGAGATTACTACCAGGAGCATATTCAAGCTTTGCAAAATGCTAATGCTGAAGCTGACCGGTGAGTCTTTGGAAAATGGATGTGATATCTGATTTACTGTACTATTCGCCCGTCTCCAGAACCTGAAAGCGACGCCTTTTCGTACCTCAGTGCTCAGCTCACAAAAGCATATCAAACTGCAGCAGTCTTATTTGAGGTTTTGAAGAATGTCCACCAGACAGGAGCTATACCTGAAGAGGTCAGTTTATATTTCTGATATTGGTATTAATTGCACTGCTGGTCATCTTCCGAGACTAGGAAATGGCATGACCCTTCTCCTTTGTTATTACAGATTCTGGAAGCTCAAAAGAAAGTTGATGAGAAGAAGACTCAGATTTACTGTACTATTCCCCCGCCTCCAGAACCTGAAAGAATTCTTAATGTAAGAACCAAAAAAAAAAAATTGGAATTTAACAAACTGATTATGGAGCTTCCAGAGCCCTTTTTTTCTTCTTGTTTGCTTGTGAATAATTTGTTAGAGGAAATTATTCCTATTATATTTCTTTACCTCGTTGTATATAAATCTTTCTTTCTTAAGTGTGAATATATCAATAATGCTTACATCTAGTTCTCCTCCTTCCTAGTTTTAACTGCACCATTAAAAGTAGCTCGATCTTATTTTTTCTTCAGTTGTCTACAACCGGTAAATATATAGTTTCGGAAAAATTATTAAATTTCTCGGACGACCAAAGTTTCATAGTTATCCCAAAAATTTTCAACCAATAGGAAAGGACTTTTTTCTGTTTATATTTTTCTAAAGGAGGACACGGAACGAAACTACATAGCAATTTAAAAGGTCAACTCACTCACTTTCCTTGAAGCACATCCTCGTCTTGACTGTCTCTCTCTACCCCCGTTGTTAACTATGAATGAATGAATGTCTTTTCATCGCCTCTCTCTCTCTTCTGTAGTTACACTCTATTCGACCGATGCATTAAGGTTTTTTTTTTTTTTTTTAAATCAGTCGTCTTCAAAGAATTAGTGTTTGATTCTTCTACCCTAATATAATATTGGTTTTTTTTCCTTTTCGTTTCTTCTCCTAGCTCTGGCCATTACAGGTGACATCCGATATTCCGAATCCGATTATGGCTCGTTTGAAGGAAATGGAGGAACGGCTGCAAGCCCTTGAGGAGAAAATGGAACAGAAATTTGTGACTCGAGAGGAGGAAACAGCAAGTCAACGACTCAAGCTTGAGGAACTGTGTAAGGAGGTTGGTCTCTCTGTGCGTTTCCAGGTTGGTCACTCTTTTCCATATTCGTATATTAAGTTTGCCAAAAACCAAAGCTCGCACATCTGTTCTGCTTTGTCTGAGGTTTAGGCTTCCGTTCTTTTCAATGTAATTTGTCGAATTGTACAAGTAAAATTTTACCTCCGCCGAATCATATGCTTCCGTCAAATTGTAGGTTCTTATTTAGACTAGTTTGATTTCTTCATCCTGGAATCTTTGTAATTGGGTGTTGTTGTTTTTGCAATCATTGATGGATTCTTAAGGTTGGGGCAGAAAGGTTTTTCACTTACTATAACTTCGATCCATCTTTTTTTTTTCGTTAAGTGGACATTTTATTGTTAGCTTCAAGCTAATACGTTGTAGTCGATGCAGATCTTTGTTCAAATTGTAGGTGACAAGACGATCGTCCTTGAGGTTGAAAGCAGTGAAACAATTGATAGCGTCAAATCCAAGATTCAGTACAAGAGGGGCGTCGCACCAGATCTGCAAAAGCTTTTCTTCTCAGGGGAGCAGCTCGAGGATGGACGCACTCTTGCCGATTACAACATCAAGAGCGAGTCCATCGTCCATCTGGTGTTGTGCCTCCGTGGTGGAATGCTGATATTCGTGGAGGCTCCGACAGGAAAGATCTTAACATTGGAGGTGGGGAGTTCAGATACCATCTACAGCGTCAAGGCTAAAATCCAAGACAAGGAGGGAATTCCCCCGGAACAGCAGAGGCTTTTCTTGGACGAGATGCAGCTGGAGGACGGCTTCACTCTTGCCGATTACAACATCCAGAAAGAGTCAACCTTGTACCTCGTCCTCCATCCGAGCCGCTGTGATGTTGTAAAGAGGGTATTTGTGAAGACCCTTAAAGGCAAGACCATGACAGTGGAGGTCCGGAGTTTTTCTGATTGTACCGTCGATGACCTCAAGGCCAATATCGAAGCCATGGATGGAACCTCAAAGGACCAACAGAGGCTGATATTTGCCGGGTGCCAGCTAGAGGATAGTCGCGCTCTTGCGGATTATAACATATGTGGGGAGTCAACAGTGCACATGGTCCAACGTCTTAGAGGTTGTTAAAATTGGTAGTTTTCATCCAATGACGGTCGTTCTTTTCCATAGTCAGTACTGACACATTTGCTTATGTAGTTATATGTATGTATTGCAAGAAAAATGACATTAAAATTGTTCCAATATCACTTTCTTGTGTTGGAACTACATTTTCTATTGGTTGCCTGTTGCTTTACTATTGAAGAATATCGAGCACAATCTCAATCCACTACAAGAATTTTAGGCTGTAGAGAGGAAAACTTAGCGGCGGATGAATGGCCTTAGAGATCTGTTGTGGCAAAAATTATGATATGGCGTATGAAAATATGTTGCACAGAAAACTATTTCTCCTCTTAAACTCTATTGCGGCGATAGAAATTTGATTGTCACTAAGTTTTTAGAGGCGACATATTTTTTCTCGGCTAATAACGAATTGCTAACGTCGTTGCTAGAACTTTGTTATATGTGTGTATCGCGGCTAAAAGTTTCTAGAGGTGACAACGTCGTTGCTAGAACTTTGTTATATGTGTGTGTGTGTGTATAAATATGTATAATAGAGAAAAATATAATGAGGTTTATACATATATGTAGAAGATATTTGTTCGTTAGCATTGCTAATTACTATTTTCAACTATAACAATCTATGTATATTATAGTACTAACTAATCATGATCACAATGTTATAAGTTTATAATTAATAATATAATATTTATGATCTTATTATAAGTTCACTAACTAATAGTAATGGTTACTATACTACTAATCATGAAAATATAGTAGTTCACTAGTACTATAGTGTCATTAATGCAATATACATAATACGTATTACATATACATATTTATATATATATTTATATATATATATATATATATATAGTACTAATCGTGAAACTATTATACAAGGTCACTAATTAGTTTCATAGTATTAATGACACTACTATAAAGTACGAGAGTACTACTAATGCTTAGATTCTATTCCAATATATACGTCAGTGGATTAATATAAAAGTTAATTCAATTCCTTATGACTATTATTAGGTTCTATTTCAAGTATATTGTAAATGTTGTAAATGTTACCATGCTCATGTTTTGAACAATACATAATACTAGATTAATATATGTTATTTATTTTTGAATTATAATTAATATTTCAAAATAATATTCGTAATGAATTTTTGTCATCATGCATAACTTATTTTGTATCAAAACCACCTAATATGCGAGAATTCACTTGACCGACTATATAGTGAACAATAGACATTATTGAGCATAATATGTATATATATTATTAGACTTCAAACAATATTTAACAAATGAGGAACATCTTCAAATAATCCAATATATGTACCATGAAATCATTTTGATGATTAATTCTCCCAAAACTATACATGGACATAAGTGCATGCCATACTAAAAAAAATAAAAGGTGCATATATATGCTACTTCAAATCTAAAAAAGAAAAAAGGAAATAATTAGTTCATAGGCAATTTCTCAAAACTTTAAGTTTGCTTAAAACTAAGTCATTTGTTACCTCTAGGTGTGAGGTTGTGTCTTTTTGTGAGACTTATATATTGTAAATATATCCTTGTTAAATTAACAATTGGGTATTTTGGTATTTCTATAATTTGATATTTTTATTTACTAAATTTTTATATCTTATTTTTTATATATATTTACCAAACTCTATTTCTTTATTTCTATATCTTAAAATTGAAGTAGCTTTTTGACCATTTAATTGAGAGCAACCCGAGCCACTCCCGACTCTGGAAAATGACGCAAATGTGTTCTGCCAATTCAAATTTTGACATCTGAAATTTTTTGAACGCCCGCCTTTTCCCTCTATACTAGCCCGCTCAATCCCCATTTCTTTCCCGACCCCAAAGAAAACCCTATTTTCTTTCCCTTCCAAATCTCTCTCTCGAAGCACCTATCATACTAGAGTGTAACCTTAGTCAACTATATAGCTCAACTCCGTAATCTGTACATTTGTAGTGGGCGAAACCCTAGATGGGTTCTAGGGTTAAGTTTTTTGATTTCTTAATTTGGTCTCATTCGATTGGCTAGGGAGGGTTCCATGGCAAGCAAAACCCTAGAGGAAAAGAAGGCGGAGGAGGAGTCAGAGATAGGGAAGGTGAAGGACGAGGAAGTAGAGGAGAAGGGAGATCCCGAGATAGAGGAGGAGAAGTTGAAAGAGGAAGGCGAGGAGAAGGAAGTGAAAGAAAAGGAGGGGAAAGAGAAAGAGGATAAGGAAGGTAAGCAAAGTGTGAAGAGGACAAGGAAAGGGAAGGACGAGCAGCCAGTGACTTCGAGCAATGAAAGGCCGGCCAGGGAGAGGAAGGTTGTCAAAGTTCTGGACTCTATTGGGCCATCTTCTAGCAAATCTCTATCAATTGAGAAGGTTTGTACTATTTTCCCTTTTGTTTAATTGAAATTTGTGTGGGAGTTTGCTCTTCCCGTTAAACATGCGAGAAACCTCTAAAGAAATGGTAGCAAAAATGAGAAAGGGAATGGCAGCGGGAGCCAGAGGGAAGAAGAAGGGGGCAGTGTTCGTGATAGATTGTGTGAAGCTGGTTGAGGACAAGATTATGGACATCACCTCCCTCGAGAAGTTCCTCCAAGAGAAGATCAAAGTCGATGACAAGCCGGGCACCCTCGGTTACTCCATATCCATCTCCTGTGAGAAGAACAAGGTCACTGCTACCTCCGACTCCAACTTCTCCAAACAGTACCTCAAGTACTTGACCAAGAAGTATTTGAAGAAGCATAATGTTCGAGACTAGCTTAAAGTGATTGCTTTCAACAAAGATAGAAATGTTTTTGAGCTCTGTTAGTTCAACATTGCGGAGAACGAAGGCAAGGAGGAAGACTAAGGAAACACTTGTGTATTGCTACTACTTATTTGGGACATCTTCTAGTAGTTTATTTAGTTGTTTAGTTCCTCTTTGTTCAGTCAGTTTGCTGGACTTGGCCTTCAAAGACATACATAATGGGCATAATATCATTTGTTCCCTTGTGTTGAAATTTTGGCTTAAAGATCTTTGTTACCGGATAAAAAAATTGAAATTCGTGTAGATTTTAGGGTATTGCTTATGCAAATTTTGAGTCATTAATTTGAGCGGGTTTTAGTTCTTGCAGGGAAGTGGCACTCCGCTCAAAGATATCCCTAATGGTACTTTCTTCGCTCCTTATTTTGAACTAGATTGATTTTTAGGATTGATGGGTGTTGGCTTTGTCATTCTTGTGCAAATAACGATGCCTTAAGGAGAGTTCAGAAGTCTGGCTATATATGTGGCCTTGGTCGTGCTGGTCCACATACTAAAAGCAAAAGTCTTCATATTCAGGCTCCTAAAGATCAAGTGCTGCTATTTCTCAGCTTGCAGAACTGCAACAGAAGTACGATGATTTGCAGAAGAAGCTTAATATGTTGTTGGTTGAAAAGGAGTTGGAGCAACGCCAGCAACATGAGCCCCTACAACAACATCCTTAGGTATAGTGGATCTTGGAATGGTGATCCTAATGTATGATGATCCTCAGGATTGGTCTTCTTTTAAAGAAGTTCTTTAGGACTAATATTTGACGTGTTGTTTTAAGCTTTTATGTTTGTAATTTTAATCTATATGATCCATGATGACATTTTTTATTTTTGGTATTAGCTAGATATTAATGTATATAATGCATGATGATTTTTCTCTTAATATGTTTTATAATATTTGTAATATTATATACTAATAGTTAGTATTTAATGTTTCAAATAAAGAAATGATGCAGAAGATAAATAAATAGAGTGGGAAATAACTTAAATCAAATTAAACATTTAATTTTAAAAAAATGATAAGAATGGTCCCATAAAATAAGAATAGCGACCATTGTGTATAGTCTCAAAAATGATTTTGTAAGGATATTGAATCTAAATAAAGTTTGTTGCTGCACTTTATTGCGATGATTTTTCATGCCTCATATCTGTTTATGCAAGTATTCATTAGTTATCGCAAAAATGTTTTAGCGATGCCATTAATAATGACTCAATTGGTTTTTAGCGATGATTTTTCACGTCCTCCTTAGTCATCGCAAAAAAATTTTAGCAGCGTCATTAATTCTGCCTCAACTAGTTTTAGTAGGGGAGTAATGACAGCCTCTATAACTTTTTTGTGGCACTACTTTTGTCACTAATATGCTATCCTATTGTGGTGACTTTTATCACTGCAAATACCTATAGCGGCAACTCCTGCACGATAATAGATTTTGGATGGTGGAGATATAGAGGTGAATTCCTATGACAAATTTTTATGCTTTTAGTGGCAATTTTTTCCCTCTCTATATTCCATTATTCTTGTAGTGATCGCAGCCCAATCATAGCAGCTAAGGCAAGAATACCTGACATCGATTGGGCAAATCAATCTGAGTTAATCCCAACAACTCCTTCCAAATCGGACAATGATTCCAACCCAGATCACTTCACAGCGTTCCATTCCTAATCAAGGTGAAGACTCACTACTCAATCTTACAGAGTCACTTCCAATTGTGTTAGATTGTAGACGCAGAGCTATCTATCTAATTAGATCTTCCTTCTCTATAATAATTGTAATTAATCATGTAGATACGCATTTAGGTGTATATAAACTAATTGTAACCTATCAATTTCTTAAGTCAATAAGATTACAAAGTTCAATTTTGCATTTCAACATGGTATCAGAGCCTTGATTCTCGATTCTAAGATCATGCCATTTTTTCCATCTTCCCATTCATACTTATCGCATCCCTTGACCTCATTCAACCATCATGTCTCAAGAAAAATCTATGAACAAAACTACTAAAACAACTCCACCTACCACGAGCATTGATCTCTCAAAGAGAATAACCGAAAATGATGGCAATACTAGCCTCAAAATTACCACTTTTTCTTTCAATGGAAAAACTACATGGCATGGTCTAAAGCTGTGTTCATAGGATTGTGTGGGCGAGGTAGTATTGGCTAT
This sequence comes from Hypericum perforatum, assembly GCA_012979155.1. NCBI lineage: Eukaryota > Viridiplantae > Streptophyta > Magnoliopsida > Malpighiales > Hypericaceae > Hypericum > Hypericum perforatum. The sequence goes on along the minus strand of SOPF01027697.1, from coordinate 98,245 downwards.
ATCAATGGGGATATCCTTCCTCCTACAGTAAGTGAAGCCCACTATCCTGAGTGGCACATGTATGATCATCAAGTGATGTCGTGGTTATTAAATTCAATTGATACTGAATTGCACGATCTATTCAATTACCCTGCAAACTCTAAAGAACTATGGGATGTTGTTAAATCCCTTTACTCCCAGTAATAAATTGTTTATCAAATCTTTGAATTAAAAAAGGTATCACTGACCTGAAGAAGGGAGATCATCTTTTTGTTGAATTCTTGAGCAGGTTGAAGTCAATGTAGGAAGAACTATCTACAATAAGACCTGCTTCCATAGACCCGATCCTCATTAGCAAACAGGAAGAGGAAGACTAAATCTTCAAAATGTTGATGGGTCTCAGACCAGACTTTGATATTCTCCAAGACCAAATCCTCACTGTGGCTAACCTTCCTTCATTCAACACCATTTGTGCAAGAATACAAAAGGAAGAGGTTTATGAATGACATAAACACAAGTTCTCATGACAACTCTACCTTTGCAGTCAAGAGGTTTATGAATGACAGACCAAGAAATCCATTTAATCTAGTCAAAGGTACAAAATTTCCTATACCAAACTACGTATGCGACCATTGTGGGAAAACAGGGTACACCATAGACATGTGTTGAATTCTCCATCCTCATCTAAAATCAAACGAGATAAGATGACCACGGACAAGCCTGACACATTCCAAGCTTCCAACTCAGGCACTATCATGTTAGCGGTACAGACAACACCAACACTTCAATTGAAGATTTGGCTCAAATGATTTTCCTCCACATGAAGAGCAACACCGAACATAGCCCATCTCTCAAGCCCGCTCAAAGTCAAGGTAAAAAGGGTCAGGATTATCAATGTTTAACTGCTATTACTTGCAATTCTACATAAATGCACAATCAAAACAAAACTTGGATAATTGATTATTGCACTAATGATCACATGATGAATGATAGAAAATCAATTGACAATTTATAGATTATTAATTATCAATCAATTGATTCACTTTGACGTTTGGACCTTACCCTAGGTTTTGTATGATGGTTATAATTAGTTTATATCTTTTATCGATCATTACAGTAGAGCCACTTGGGTTTATTTGCTCAAACATAAACGTGAAGTTTTCATGAAATTCTGAGAATTTTATGCTATAATTTGTACCCAATTTGATGCTCATGTTAAAATTTTCTGTACTGACAACAATTTTGAATATAATAAGGGCTTCAAAGACTTCTTGGTGAACTTGGGAATCATTCACCAAACCTCATGTACATACACTCCACAATAAAAGGGAGTGGTAGAAAGGAAAAATTGCCATCTTCGGGAAGTGACCCAAGCTATTATATTCAAGACCAATGTCAAGAAGTGTTATTAGAGTGATGCCATCCTCACAACATGCCATCTGATTAATTATCTTCCTAGTCCCGTTCTAAATCAGAAATCACCAATCGAGGTCCTCTTAATAAAACTCCAAATTTATCTTACTTGTGCATCTTCGGTTGCTCTGTTTATGTCCATGTTCCAGCTGAGAAAAGGATTAAATTGGATTAGAAATCGATTCGATGCGTTTTCCTAGGCTACTTAACTATACAAAATGGCTACAAATATTACTCCCCTCAAATCTTCGGTTGCTGTGCCACTCGTAATCTTGATCTTATTCCTATATTGCAGGAACATGACTCTATCAAAGAGATTCCAATCTCAATTGTGTCAAGAAATCGCACCACCTTTGATGCAATCAATTTAGCTGGCACTATGATTTGAATTAAGGATGAAATTGACCCTGATTGTGGACCCGAATCGTAGCATCAATCTTCAAGGTTAGGTACTCCTCTGAACCTAGATCACATTGCATAACTCACTAATGTTTCTCAACCGAGACCTATGATCAGATCCAGACTCAAATTGAGCCAATTAAATTTGATCAAAATCTTCAAAGATCCACTAGGCAAAAATTTCCTAGTTGCAAATTGAAGGATTTTACCACCCATAAAGGATACTATCCTATTGAAAATCATATTGCGTACAATAATTTGAGTGTCAAACACAAAGCTTTCCTTAGTAAACTTGATCAAACCATTGAACCTCAAAATTTCCTTGAAGCTACTAAACATAAGTCTTGGAGATTAGTAATGATAGAAGAACTCGAAGCTTTACGAAGAAATCAGAGCTAGACCATCTATAACCTTCCTTCAAATAAAAAGGCAATTGACTGTAAATGGGTGTTTAAGGTTAAACATAATAGTAATGGATCAGATATAAAGCTCAACTTGTGGCCAAAGATTTCACTCAAATTCCCGAGCTTGATTATAATGAAACCTTTGCTCTTATAGCCAAAATAAACACAATTCATATCATTCTTTCTGTTGCAAGTAATCTAGGATGGTCTCTTGAGCACAAGGACATAAAGAATGCCTTTCTTAAAGGCCATCTCAATGAAGAAATCTATCTCAATCTCAGTCTTGAGCACTTGGTTCCAAACCTTATCGAACTCCAATTGAGCCGAGTCTTCAGATACTGAACCACGGAGGTGAAATCTACTCTAATATCAATCAATTCCAAAAGATTGTCGGTAAGATGATTTATCTCACTATTACTCAACCTGACATTACTTACCGATGTGAGTTTGCTAAGCCAGGTGATGCAAAATCCATGTGTTCAGCATGTAAACATAATGGATCAACTCCTTAAGTACTTGAAATGCTACCTTGGTCACGAAATTGGGGCAGCTCAACATCTCTGCCTACAGTGACTCAGACTGTGTAGGCTATTATAATGGTCGTCGATCAACTTTGGGATGTTGTGTGTTTGTGGGCAACAATCTCGTAGTTTGGTGTTCTAAGAAACAAAATGTTGTGTCTAGATCGAGTGTTGAGGCCGAATATCATGCAGTGGCAGTCACTCTCACTAAAATAATTTGGATTCGTAATATGCTTACTGAATTAAAGTTCCTTATGCAGATTCCAATATGCTTACTGAATTAAAATTCTCTATTGTGACAATACGGCAGTGATTCACATTGCTTCTAATCCTGTGTTCTACGAGCGTACCAAATACATTGAAATTGACTACTACTACATTCGAGATTGCATTCAGGATGGCACCATCATCAGCCCCTACATCAAAAGTGTGGATCAACCAGCGGACCTCTTTACCAAGGCTGTTAGCTCAGCATTGTTCGATTGCCAACTATCCAAGTCAATAAGATTACAAAGTTCAATTTCCCATTTCAACATATACGTGGGCATTAAAACAGATTTCGCTCTTCTTTATGCTTTCGTATGATAACTTTCCACAACCAAAAACTAGAAACCAGACTGAAAAATAACAAAGAAATTAAGAGAACTGGTTGTTTAATGACAAAATATCAGATGTAATATGAAGATTAGAAATAAACTAACAGATAGAAGAATGGTTCTCAATTATCCAATTCGGAGATTTGGAAATGGAGGGGTTACCCTGTATTGGAAATTATGTAGATTTGGAATCAGATTACTTAGTAACCGTATAGGACTCAAATTCCATGCCCACGGAAGATTATGCCCACCACCACGCCAAATGTGGTCTCTGTCCATTGTTTTCTTCCGGAATTAGATTACTCATGAACGTTAAATTATTTCACCAAAATGAAAGGAGAACTCTAGAGTAAAAAGAAGCTAAAGAGTTTGGTGTTAGTTATGTGTAAGCTTGTAGAAGCTGCAGCTGGAAGAATCAGGCCAAGAGGAGCGCTCGGGCGAGGATTTCGGGTGACCGGCGGTATTTCTCTTTGTTTTTGTTATCAATTTTTTGGCTTTTCCTTTTCCTTTTTTCTTGGTGCTATTATTTGGGACGAGGAAGCTCGACTGGTGACTTTATTATTCCCTTGGGATTAGCTACTTAGGACCAAGACGAAATGGCCACCTCGATAGGGCCACTTTACCACTTTACCTCGATCGTGCGATTTCCTGGCTTCCTTGGCGGGTTTTTATTTGGAGGGAACATGTGCAAAGAGTTGCGTGTCATGGATTGGCGAACCGTCCACATGATTTTTTTTGTCGCTTAACTTTGTATAAATTATTTGTAAATTGTTTTACGCCATTTGCACAGTTTTGTTCAAAAAAGTTATTTTTTTATTTTCAATAATTTTATAAAATTATTTGTATGTAATTATCCAATTTTTGTTGTTTAGGTTGAGTAAATGAATTTTGTGGCAAAAATTTATTTTAGAATTCTATAAATAGAGATTATTCTCATTTCCTTTTTTTCCCAACCCTACTTACAAACTTTCACGCATATTTTTATAATCCTATTATATTGATAATTTTACCTTAAATTTAGCTAAAATAGTGTAGGCAATCCTGATTTTGATATAGAAAGTATTATGCAAAACTATTTGCAATAATATCAAGCTGATGCTGAAGCCGATTTTGAGCGTTATCTAACCACAAAGAAGAAGAAAAACATGGCAAATTTTTTAGAGTTCACTCTCATAGATCTAAATAGGAAATGACCAGAAATGAAGTTAGTTCATAATTTTACCACGGGTTGATTATATTTTTGTTGTTGGTATCACATGTTATATATTTAGAACCATTAATTAATTAATTCAAATTCAAATTCTGTTCTTGCTATTTCCACGAGCATACTACTGACACTTCTTTTTCCCTTTGATTGGAAGTTTCTTGCTCTACGGATAGTTCATTTTTTCAGATAATGTTCGGTTTATGAAATAAGCCACAAGGATACTACCAGCTATATTAAATGGTCCTCGTTTCAGAAGAAAAAGCTTATATGACCGAGAGTCGCTTTCCATTTGCACGGAGCAAAAGGTTGAATGTTCACATACATAAACAGACTCGATCACATGCGGATGACAAAGTCAAACAAATCACAAACTCATAACAGGTCAAAGCAGACGAGGAGGTCAAAACAGACGAGGCACACCCCCACACTTATCAAACTCATTGTCCTCAATGTGTGAATGTGCGCCACTCTTACCAAAACAACAAGCACAATACAAAACAAACAAACAAACAAACAAAAGAAAGGAAGACAAAGGAAAAAGGGAACGGTATCACCTGATCATTGTTGCGGTGGTGGTCGATGTGTGTGAAAACACTCATCTTTTGTGTACGTTTTTAGAGTTATTTTGTCTTTGTTTCAAGTGTTATTGTTTGATATGCATGGTTATAGTTCTTATATCGTGCATTGTCCGTTCTTGTGATGTCTTTTGATTCTTATTATGTTTTCTTTATTTTAGGAAGTTTGTTGTGCTAAATAGAGGATGTGGATGCCCCTTGGATAGCCAAACGCAATTTGGCCTGTCTGGGAGAAAGGACGTTTAACCATGGACCGCAGACACTTGACAAAGACTGACCTC
>SOPF01027697.1:72285-92860 GCA_012979155.1 Hypericum perforatum | reverse complement strand
CAATTGAGATGGCGTTGGAAAGAAGACATCCGAGGCTACAACTTCGTCTCTAATAGGAGTCGTCAAATTCTGCGTCTAAGAGGGCCAAATAACAAGTTCAAAGTCAGGGTCCATGTTTGTGATGTATATAAAAGAAAGAGAAAAGAAAAAGAAAAGAAGTGAAAAAGAAAAGTTAAGGTTAAATAAGGCATCAATCATTAGCAAAACTCGTGCTTAGCGGTCATAGAAAATGGGTGAAATTTGGGTGTGCTTGATTGAATTATATTTGGTGAGGATGTTTAGAATAGACGAGTGACTAGTGTGCTTTTGTAACATGTCCTCAGATTGGGTGGTTTAGCTACTATCCAGAAATTTTATCTCACCTTTACCTAAGCTCCATTACAACCTGATATAAAGGCCCCTCCTGATCATGAGCGACCATTTGACTTTGAGATATTGTTGAGTAGGACGTAGGATACTATGAAAGACATCGGCCACTTACGCGAGTGATAGGAAGTTGACCACTTATAAATTGAGTGTGAAAAATTTCCAAATCCTTGAGAGTTCAAACCTTCTTGTGTCTTTTATATAGCGTTAACACTTGGTTGAACAATTAAGTGTGAGGTTTCTACCGGTTCTTACTCTTTCTGTTTTGGTTTATGAACTAGTTAAGTATGGATGATCTTTTGACGTAATCTTGAGGTTTTGAGGGGAGTTAAAATGAGAATTCTTCACGCCAAGTCTTTTCCTTGTCTTATTTTGTTTTATCTTGTCTTGTTTTGTTTTATTTTGTGATGATTGTTTTAGTTTGTTATGCTTGAGCATTGCTTGAGGACAAGCAATGATTCAAGTGTGGGGGTGTGATGTGTGTGAAAACACTCATCTTTTGTGTATGTTTTTAGAGTTATTTTGTCTTTGTTTCTAGTGTTATTGTTTGATATGCATGGTTATAGTTCTTATATTGTGCATTGTCTGTTCTTGTGATGTCTTTTGATTCTTATTATGTTTTATTTATTTTAGGAAGTTTGTTGTGCTAAATGGAGGATGTGGATGCCCCTTGGATAGCCAAACGCAATTAGGCCTGTCCGAGAGGAAGGACGTTTAACCATGGACCGCAGACACTTGACAAAGACTGACCTCTTGCGACTAAAGAGGCAATAACTTCCTCGTCCGAAATCTGATGGAGGCAATTGAGATGGCGTTGGAAAGAAGACATCCGAGGCTACAACTTCGTCTCTAATAGGAGTCGTCAAATTCTGCGTCTAAGAGGGCCAAATAACAAGTTCAAAGTCAGGGTCCATGTTTGTGATGTATATAAAAGAAAGAGAAAAGAAAAAGAAAAGAAGTGAAAATGAGAATTAAGTGTGAGGTTTCTACCGGTTCTTACTCTTTCTGTTTTGGTTTATGAACTAGTTAAGTATGGATGATCTTTTGACGTAATCTTGAGGTTTTGAGGGGAGTTAAAATGAGAATTCTTCATGCCAAGTCTTTTCCTTCTCTTATTTTGTTTTATCTTGTCTTGTTTTGTTTTATTTTGTGATGATTGTTTTAGTTTGTTATGCTTGAGCATTGCTTGAGGACAAGCAATGATTCAAGTGTGGGGGTGTGATGTGTGTGAAAACACTCATCTTTTGTGTACGTTTTTAGAGTTATTTTGTCTTTGTTTCTAGTGTTATTGTTTGATATGCATGGTTATAGTTCTTATATTGTGCATTGTCTGTTCTTGTGATGTCTTTTGATTCTTATTATGTTTTATTTATTTTAGGAAGTTTGTTGTGCTAAATGGAGGATGTGGATGCCCCTTGGATAGCCAAACGCAATTAGGCCTGTCCGAGAGGAAGGACGTTTAACCATGGACCGCAGACACTTGACAAAGACTGACCTCTTGCAACTAAAGGGGCAATAACTTCCTCGTCCGAAATCTGATGGAGGCAATTGAGATGGCGTTGGAAAGAAGACATCCGAGGCTACAACTTCGTTTCAAATAGGAGTCATCAAATTCTGAGTCTAAGAGGGCCAAATATCAAGTTCAAAGTCAGGGTCCAAATTTGGCGAAAATTCCTCCGAGTGTGCCGAAATTGAAGGATGATTTTGGGCCCAAGATGGGCTCCTTGACCCAATTTCGTGTCTGCCACAAGGAGAGGAAAAATGAGAGTTTGGAGTGGATTTAGACTATTAAGGGGACAAGGAGACAACTTTTGTATTATTATAACTTTAGACATACTTTGCACCTTCACTTTTGTTTCCACCATCTTCCATTATTGTTGATCTTGGAGAGGAGGAGGAGAGCTTGGAAGAAGAAGAACATCAAAGGGAGCTTGGAAGAAGAAGAACATCAAGGAAGCTTACTCTCTCCATTTTCTTAGATCTATTTTATGGTTTTGGTTTGAACTAGTCAAGGTATTTTTCTTATTTTGTAATCAATACTCTATTCCTCTTTTGCTAGTTAAGTTGATTTTATGTTTCTACTTTCATCTTCTTGTTAGTCATGAGTTTGATCTTTGGATGAATTTGTGAGTTCATGAATCAGGAGTGACAACCTTGACTCGGTTCATAAATCTAGTCCGATTGTTGTGAATTGATATCATTGATTTGATCTAGGATTGACAACCCTATGTTAATTAATGATATTAAAACTTAGTAGCTTTAGAATCATCACCCAATCAAGTTACCCAATTTGCTTAACTTAAGAGATTCAAGGATACATAATCCAGTACTTAGCAAAATAAATTCACTAGTCCCTGTGGAGACGATCCTACATATCACTATATTACTTGTGTGACCGTGTTCTCTTGCACGTGTTCGTAAGTTGAGTTTGGACGCATCAGTGGTGGCGGTGGTTATTGAGCTCGAAGCCTCAAGCCCAGTATGCTTCCTCATCTGCCTCGCGTCTAGCATTTTATTCTTGTTGTGCTGCGTGCTGTGCTACATGGAGGAGACAGTGGTTCAGTCAAGCGGTTATACGGGTGTTTGGTGTTGGAACTAGCCGCACCCTTTGTCTTTGGTGGCATTTTCGGTGGCGTGCATTGCTTGACTTTTGGTTGTTGCCGAACAGCTTGCAATTGCCAAAAATTTCTTGCTGATTATCAAGCGAGGGCATCCGAGGCTTGTGGTGGTACGAGATGAGCTTGCAAAGCTAGAGTAGTGGCCTACGTAGCACTGCTTGAAGAGTAGCTGCTTACGGTTTTAGTGGAAGCTTGTCAAATTTGTGCAAAGGAAGAGTTTGGCTTAGGTGGAGCGAAAGTGAGCTGGTGCGGTCAAGTTTTTTAGCAGGATCGGTGGTGAGGTGTGAGCAAAGTAGAGTGGGCTTTGGTTTTTCCGTCGGATGTGCTATGAAGAAGAGATAAGGCTGGGCGCTGGCTTTTGTCTTGCATGAGTAGCGTCGCTACTCCATGCCCAGCGTCGCTACACCACTCTTTTTTTGTTTTGTTTTTTGTTTTTCTTCCTTTTTTTTGACTTTTGTACTTTTTTTTATTACCTGCAAAACAAAAGGACGAAAATAAGAATACGATTACGAAAATAAGAATACAAAAATTAGAATTCAAATAAAAGAAAAGGACATGCTAATTTAGAGTCATTAGCTTGACTTTAAACTCCCTGATGTTCTAGGGTGCGAGATCCTCAAGGACCGTGTGAAATTCTTGCTGGTCAAATTGGTGACCGAGATATGCCTGTAAGTGCTCCTTATTCCCCTTGGATTCCATCTTGGTGTTATTATTGCATATTCGGACTCTCAGTAGTTTTTCCTCCTGCTCGTGTGTAAGAGATATAGACATAATATTAGGCAGTTTATTCTCTCTACTTAAGTATGCATACCTCAAGTGTCCTGGGGGTGGTTTATGCTCCAAGTCTGGTAGTTCAATAGCTTCGACCCATGATGCTTGTTCTCTAATTTTTGGCCTATCGACCTCTATTTTAATCTTATATATTGCCTCTCGTTGGTTATCAAGATGAACCTTTTCATTATGTTTGGCCACCAACTTGTTAATAACATCAATTCTGAAGTAGTCATCTTCCATGGTAAGGCACTTAGCTGCTTTGAACACATTGAAGATGACCTCATCATTACAGACTTTGAACAGCAACTCTCCTTTTTCTACATCAATATTTGCATTTGCGGTAGCTAAAAATGGGCACCTAAGGAGGATGGGCACGTCTTGATCTTCTTCCATCTCTATAACAATGAAGCCCACCGGAAAGATCAGATTATCAACTTTTATGAGCACATTCTCGATTGTCCCCATTGGCATAGCCATTATTCTGTTTGCAAGCTAAAGGACTACTGATGTTGGTTGTATGTCTCCCAACCCAAGCTTCTGAAATATGGAGAAGGGCATTAGATTGATGCTAGACCCGAGATCAATTAGTGCCTTCTTGAATATTTCCTCTCCAATAGTGCACAGAATGGTAAAGCTACCCAGATCCTTCATCTTATGAGGGAGATCCTGGGATAATACTACACTACACCCTCTAGTAAGTGGAATGACCTCAAAATCATCAATCCTCTTTCTCTTTGAGATAAACTCCTTGATCCACTTCTGGTAAGAAGACATTTGCTCGAATGCATCAATGAGTGGGATGTTGATATGGAGATTTTTAAATAGCTCTAGGAACTTGTGGTAGCTTGGATGAGAAGCTTGCTAGTTCAGCCTTTGAGGAAAGGGTGGTGAAGGATATTTCCTCTCTAGTGGTAGTTTGACTGTCTCCACTGTGGGGTTGTTCTTGTCTACTGCTGGTGGACTGACTCAGAGCTCTTGTTTCTCCTCGCTTATTGGCTTCGTCGTAGTTTTCACCGATGGGATTTCTTCCACTTTTAGATGTAATTGCCTTGCAATGGTCTTGTGTGGTGGGTGGAGCTTCAGTGTTGCTTGGAAGTGTGCCAGGCTGCCTTCCATTCAACTAAGTTGCGAGCTGGCTAATTTGCACTTCCAGGTTTCTGATTATGGCTTCATGGCTGAGAACTTGCTTTCTCAACTCATCTTCACTCTGGCGATTCTGCTGGTATGGTGCTGGTTGTTGCCACCTCTGCTGGTAAGGCTAAAATTGCTGTAGTGGAGGACCTTGCACATTTCTTCCTTTGAAAGAAGGTCTTTGATGCTGGGGTACCTGCTATCCTGTATTATTTCTCCATGAAAAATTTGGGTGGTTTCTCCAACCAGGGTTATAAGTGTTGGAATATGGATCATTATCCCTATTAGCATTTCCTAAATATTTAACAGATTCAGACATGAAAGAACAAGCCTCAGCACTATGTGAACCACTACAGATTTTGCAAACCTGAGACGATGATGCGGCTGGTGGTACGAAAGCAGTTCGTACTACTTGCATAAGGGCTGCTACTTCCGCCTTGAGAGCAGCTATTTCATTGTCGTCCTGAACACTAGCAACCTTTTGTCTCTCTGTTTGCTCACCCCACTCGTGATTGTTGGTGGCCATAGCTTCGATGATGCGGAGGCCATCAACTTCAGTTTTCTCTGTCAGGTTTCCTCTAGCTGCTGCATCTAGGTTAATGCGGACTTGCGGCTCACATCCATTGTAGAATGTCTCGATGCTCATCCATTCAGGGATCTGATGGTGAGGACAATCGCAGAGTAGAGCCTTGAAGTGGTACCATGCCTCGTGCAATGATTCACCACCATGTTGTTTAAATTGAGAAATTTTATTGTGCACTTGAGTGGTCTTACCTGGCAGGTAGTATTTTTCCAAGAATTTATTTGCTAGCTCATCCCTGAAGGTGCCTCCAAGAAATGAGTCTACCCATTTTCTAGCATCATCTTTTAAACTATGTTTGAATAGCCGAAGTGTAATAGCATCTGCCGAGACACTATTGTATTTGACCGTTGAGCAATGGTCTTCACATTTTTGGATGTGCTTCGCTGGATTTTCGAAGGGCAATCCTCCAAACTGATCTTGTCGAACTGCTTGAATAAGATTGTTCTTAAGCTCAAAGTTGGTAGCCTCAACAGTTGGATATGTAATACTTGACCTAATATAGGTCAATCTAGGATGTGATTTTCTCCTCATGTTGTCGATTGGAATGTTGACGATGTGTTGTTCTACCATCTCGTCCGTGTGTAGATTTCTCCTCCTGATTTGTTGAATGGTTCGTTTGATCTTAGAATCTTGCTCAAGAAGAGGTTGGTTTTCAATAGGAGTATGTGGCATTCACCTCCTTATACTCATACGGTACTATAACACTCAACAAGGAGGATCAAGTGCAATGATTGATATGAATCTGATGGGCTAAAAGTTTTGATCTGAAGTCCAATAAGTTTATGCAAGAGAAAAGACGTCCAAGAAGCCTAAGGGAAGCCCATGCACATTCTTTATGCTATTTAGGAAGTTATTTGCGCTCAGATTTCGTTTTGGAGAGTTTGAAGCTATTTTGGAAGCTTAGCAAGCACATATTATTTGGAAATATGCATGGACATGTATCAACCTATTTGGGACGTCTATCAACCTATTTTGGATGCATAACACCTATTTGGGATGCCTTGAAGAGCACACAATCTCCTGGATGCATGCACACATGAATTTTAGCTTATCTTGGACATGCATCCCTAAATTTTAGGAATTGCATCTACTATGTTTTAGGATGTGATATTTACTAGATACTATGTTAGTTATCTATCTTTAGATTGTTTTCCTACTTTGTTGAATATTTCGGCCAGAATCCTTTTAAATTAGGAAGGAGAGTTTTGGCCAGCCTTGAACTCCTTATTTTGAGTTAATTTTTGTTTAGGAATACTTTTGTACTTTGAGGCCTATATATAGGTCATTCTATGCAATAAAACGTGACACACAACTTTGAGAGAAAATTCGTGGCTTTGCCCTTGTGATTCTTTGGAACTGTTCGAACATAATGGAGAGATTCTGTTTGTTCATCTATTGACTTATCAAGTGGATTTCCATCCCCGCTTGTGGCATCTTCACTTCCTATCAAGGTTCGCATTTTTCACTATTGCTACGGGTCGAGGTTAATCAACACCAAGGTTCAGTGCAAAGGAGCAAGGCATGGGTTGCAATCAATTCCATCCTAAAGTAACATGATTGTTGCAAATCTTCTGCAAGTTCTCAAAGTTGTCCATTGCTTGAGTTGCAGTCATCTATACCAAGGTTCTTGTAAGGATAGATTCGTGGGTTGCGGTCTGTTCCACCTTAAGTAGCACGGTCCGTTGTGATTCTCGTGCCGAGATCACATCATTTGGTATCAGAGCTATGGCTTGCTACTATCTATCCTTTTAATTTATGTTCTTATCATTTTAGTTTATTACTTTTGTATTTTGAGTGAAAAAAAATGAAACTAAAAAAAAGAGAAGGTTTGCACCATTAGGAGGCACAAGTAGAGTGTGTGCTCAAGTAGGATTTGAGGACAAATCCCTTTCAAGAGGAGGGGAATGATATGAATCTGATGGGCTAGAAGTTTTGATCTGAAGTCCAATAAGTTTATGCAAGAGCAAAGATATCCAAGAAGCCCAAGGGAAGCCCATGCATGTTCTTTATGCTATTTAGGAAGTTATTTGCTCTCAGATTTCATTTTGGAGAGTTGGAAGCTATTTTGGAAGCTTAGCAAGCACATACTATTTGGAAATATGCATGGACGTGTATCAACCTATTTGGGATATCTATCAACCTATTTTGGATGCATAACACCTATTTGGGATGCCTTGAAGAGCACACAATCTCCAGGATGCATGCGTACGTGAATTTTAGCTTATCTTGGACATGCATCCCTAAATTTTAGGAATTGCATCTACTATGTTTTAGGACGTGATATTTACTAGATATTATGTTAGTTATCTATATTTAGATTGTTTTCCTACTTAGTTGAATATTTCGGCCAGAATCCTTTTAAATTAGGAAGGAGAGTTTTGGCCAGCCTTGAACTCCTTATTTTGAGTTAATTTTTGTTTAGGAATACTTTTGTACTTTGAGGCCTATATATAGGTCATTCTATGCAATAAAACGTGACACACAACTTTGAGAGAAAATTCGTGGCTTTGCCCTTGTGATTCTTCAGAACTGTTCGAACATAATGGAGAGATTCTGTTTGTTCATCTATTGACTTATCAAGTGGATTTCCATCCCCGCTTGTGGCATCTTCACTTCCTATCAAGGTTCGCATTTTTCACTATTGCTACGGGTCGAGGTTAATTAACACCAAGGTTCAGTGCAAAGGAGCAAGGCATGGGTTGCAATCAATTCCATCCTAAAGTAGCATGATTGTTGCGAATCTTCTGCAAGTTCTCAAAGTTGTCCATTGCTTGAGTTGCGGTCATCTATACCAAGGTTCTTGTAAGGATAGATTCGTGAGTTGCGGTCTGTTCCACCACAAGTAGTACGGTCCGTTGTGATTCTCGTGCCGAGATCACATAAACGATAAATAGTGAAAGCGTAATACTTAATCTCAAAACTCGAGAACACTATATCTAATATTAAAGATATTAATTCAAAATTATTCTCCGGCAATGGCGCCAAAAACTTGATGCGGTAAAAGTTGATTTAATGATACATGCAAGAGAACACGATCGCACAAGTAATATCATGATAAGTAAGATCGTCTCCACATAGAATTTATGGAATTAATTCTCTAAGTACCAGATTATGAATTCTCGATTCTTAAGTTAATAAAATCAGGTAATTGGTTGATTGGTGATTTTAATACTATAAATTAACATGCGAGTATAGAGTTGTCAATTCTAGACTCATACATTAATTATACCTACGACTATAATACTATAAATTAACATGCGAGTATAGAGTTGTCAATTCTAGACTCGTACATTAATTATAACTACTACAATATAAAGTGGATGAAATCTGTGCTATAAATCAATGTCGTCACTTTTAATTTAAGCATACAATACGAACCAAACAAGCGATTAATAACCACGTAATTGAATCTAAAAAGAAAGCTTGATTACGAGATATGAAAATACCTCATCGATTGGATGATCCAAAATGTTGATTACACACCACCAACAAATGTCGAAAAGAAGCGGGAATTAAAACATGCAATAGAATGAAACTACAACTAAAGAACTTGCTCTTTGTGGAAACTGGAATGGAATGCAATGAGAGGGGGATGCTTCTCTGGTCCCCGGATGCATCCTTTTATAGCCTCGGTAACTCACCTACTACAAACGCGCTAGCGGTAGGTGGTGTAGTGCGTTGGCAGTAGTTATACCTACTACTATTGATCGCTTGCAATTATGTATAGCGCACTGGAGGTAAGTATGTGTCGTAGTGTGCTGGATTGCATGTGTAGCGCATTGGAGTGCAGAGCGTAGTGCACTGGAAGGGTGGAGCATAGCATAGCGCGCTGGTCTTGTGGTTGTAGCGCGCTGGACCTTGCCTGTAGCGCACTGCTTGCTTGTATAGTGCGCTAGCCCCGTAGTGTAGCGCGCTGCGCTTACTTGTGCAGCGCGCTGCACTTACTTGTGTAGTGCACTGTCTTCACATTTGTAGCGCACTGCCCTTGCCTATGTAGTGCACCGCTTGCCTTCATTCGTAGTCTTCGCCATACCTACAACAAAATACAAAACTCGACAAGTAATCGATTCCCAAACCGACATGCAAAATAAACAATAACTAAAATAATTACAACTAAAACAACTCAAAACATGATTAAACATCAAGATAAACACAACCATTTATATGTACGTTTACACGTACATCACTATAGTTCAACCATATGCCTTTAAACTCTAATTACCCGCACTATTGATCACCTTTTTGAATCTTTGGTAGTCTGAGAAATTCGATACAAATGTGGGACAGAAAACCTATGAAGCTTTGGATGGATTGGAATGCTAAAGGAAGGTTCCTTTTATAGGCAGCAGTCTGGACCCTCTAACAGTCACCTCCAAAATTAGTAGGACCATTAACTAGTTCATTAACTCGGCAGTGTAATGGGCTATTACAGGAGCCCAACCACATATACAGGAAAGGCGTTAATATTAGAGGTCGAGGGTTTTACTTTGCACGACCTCATGGTCAAAATTGACAAAGTGGAGGCAATCCAACTGGACCAACATAGTCTTCTCTTTGGTAGGAGGCAATTGAAGGAGGGTCGCCCTTTTGCGGATTATAACATACGTGGGGAGTCAACCGTGAACATGATCAGTGGTGGAGCCACATGGAGATGTGGGGGTAATTGCCCCATTTAAATTTTTTTTTCTTTAATAATTAAATTTTTTTTATTATATGTTCCCATTAAAATTAGAAATTGACCCCATTAGAAAATTAATTTGCCTATAAATTAAACCAAACCTTAAAAAAAATTAGACATTTCTTATATTATCCCCACTTACCAAATTTTCAGGCTCCGCTCCTGAACATGATCCTCCATTTAGAGGTTGTTAAACTTGGCAATTTTCAATCTAGGATGGCCACACTATTTGAACTAGTTTTGCTAAACTTTTGTGTTGGTATTATTTGTGTCGCAAAGGTTTTGATGTCTCAACTACATTTATGTTCGTCCTTTGACACATTTTCTGATATAATTTGTCGCAAGAAAAATTGACATTGTTAAAATTGCTCGAATATCTTTCTATGGTGTCTCAAATATATTTTTGTTGGCACTCAACACATTTCCTGATGTAATGATTTGTATCACAAGAGAAATCGACATTGTTAAAATTATTCTAATATCACATTCTTGTGTCTCAACTATATTTTTGTTAGTACATTTTTTTAATGTATTTATGTGTCTCAAAAAATTGAAATTGTTAAAATTGTTCGAATACTATTGAAAACTCTTTTTTGTTTGTTTTTTCAAAAAAATTGTGACATTTGAGGAATCGGGAAGTGATTTGTCACTCACCCCACCAGTAAATATCTATAAAAGAAATTAATAAATATTAAGATATTAAATTGTTTAGACGACCAAAATTTTGTAGTTATCCCGAATTTTCCAACCATTAGGGTTTTAGGGTTTTAGTTATCACAAGCGCATTCCCCTTTGATGAATAATAAATCTTACGAATCCCCACCAATTTTCTCCATCCAAGATCAGAGAACACAACACTCAGTGGCTCGTCTCTCTTGGTCTCGTTCTTAAGGTAAAGAAATCTTTTTTTATCACTCTCTTTCTGTAATATCGTAGTTTTTGAAGAAACTCCCGTTGCAAAATGCATTAGGGTTTACCTTGTCCGGTTTCATCAAAAATGGTTTTTTTGTTTTTGTTTTCGTTTCTTCATCTTCTGGAATTAAAACTTATCACCAAAATTTTCTTAATTTCCCAACACCATGATTAGTAGACCCCTCCCCTCAACGGCCAGCGCCGATCTAGCCAGGTCCGGCGAGAGTCAGAGAATGCCAGGAGACCCGACAAGTAGGCCACAACGTAGTTGATTCATTTACCTCTTCAACCAATTCTCCCAAATTGGTGGCAACTATTGTCGACCAAAAGTTTGGAGTTGTTCCCAATTTATTTTTTCCATTGACACTCGTGGAAAGAAATGCCTTTAAGATTTTAGGATTTAGAGATAGGAGAATAAAAGGGCATTCATTAACTAAAAGTAACGAAACCGAAGCACAAGTATCTGTTTATTTCCCTTTAGATGATTAGTTTGAAGGAGCTACAATGTTAAATTGCTCATTTTCAAAACAAACGCACCATTTTTAGGGCCACTTGCACAGTTACACTCCTATAACCAAAGAAATTATATTACGATAATTATTTTTTTTTCTTATTTCTGTCTTCCTCACATCTTCTTTTCCTACATCTTCTTTTTTTTTGACTCGGTCTCTCTCTCTCTCTCTCTCTCTCTCTCTCTCTCTCTCTCTCTCTCTATCTCTCTCTTCTGTAGTTACACTCTATCCAATCGATGCATTTGTGTTTTTCTTGAAATCTTCGGTATTCAAAAAATTTGTGTTTGAATCTTCTACTCTAATATATTATTGTTTGTTTCTTTCGTCTCTTCTCCTAGCTCTGGCCATTACAGGTGACATCCGAGATTCCAAATCTTCTTACTGTTTCGATTATGGCTAGTTTGAAGGAAATGGAGGAACGGCTGCAAGCCCTTGAGGAGAAGATGGCACGGAAATTTGTCGCTCTCGAGGAGGAGACCGCAAGTCAACGACGCAAGCTTGAGGAACTATCTAAGGAGGTTGGTCACTCTGAGAGTTTCCAGGTTAGTCACTCTTTTCCATAGTCGTATGTCAAGTTTGCCAGAAAAAAAAAACAAGGGTGATCATCGGGTCTGTTTTGTCTGAGGTTTTGGCTTCCATTTTTTTCAATGAAATTTGTCGATTTGTACCAGTAAAATTTTACGTCTGTAAAATTATATGCTTTCGTCATATTGGGGTATGGAGCCTGAGTAGCGGAGTCGAGCAAAGATAATACGAGGTATGGATGATCGAGGATGATTAGCAGATTGAGTGAAGAGCGGTGAGCATGATCAGGACGACAATCAAATTAGGCTTAGAGCTTAGAGGGTGAACGAAACATTACAAAGATCAAGAAAAAAAATAGCAAAGTTGAGGGGGCTAGCGGCGCTGGCTTCCCAACAATCGCTAGAGGGTGACAGTGGCCCCTTCCAGCGACTGCTAGAGGAAGAGAGAATCAATTTGCCCGACCCAAAATGATGGTTTCAAGTTGACATTTTTTCCCGTGCTTGCCAATAACCCAAGTTTTGAGTGTGCTTCTATAAATACCCATGTAATCCTCATTAGAAGTGTCTCTTGTCCCTTAGACATTGAAGAGGAGTGAGTGAAGCTCCATAGGTTCTTAGGTATTTTCCTTAGAAAGGTGTAGCTCGAGATTATAGAAAAATCTCTCGTGGGCCCATGGATTGGAAGCCCCCGGACATAGATCGGTGACGATCGAACTGGGTTACCAAATATTTGTCTCCTTGTTTTCCTTTGTTGTTTCACACTTGGTGTGTGAGTTTGCTTCTTCCGAGTTTGGGTTTGTGGTGTTGTGTTATTTAGATCCGCTCGTGAGTGCGCCCTCGTAGTGAGGAAGACGGAGAATGCCGATTTTCCCCAACACGTCAAATCATATGTGGATTTGGTTTGATAATGAATGATAAAATATAATGAATTTGCAATACCAACCTTTGATATGTACATTGTTTTCTGATAAGTTGAAATTCGATGAACTTATGGTTTGGGTTTTTGATAATTTCGTTTGGTTTAGGATCATCCTTAAGTTTGATATGTTTTGAATTGAAGTTTTATTGTCCATAAAAGGGACCGAAAAGAGTATAAATTGTGACTGAAAATAAGTGAAAAGTACAACTTGAATCATCGTACAATCGCCATGTCAAAGTTCCAGCGATTCATACCCTTCCATTAATTTCGTTAGTTCTCTCTTCGTAGTTGCTTGTCTTTTCATCATGGTATCTATATAATTGGATGTTGTGGTCTTGTGTCGGCAACAATGGCGGATGGATGGATGCAGATATTCGTGAGGACCCTGACAGGAAACACCAGAACATTGGAGGTTAAGAGTTCTGATACCGTCGACAACGTGAAGGCTAAAATCAATCACAAGGAGGGAATTCCACCGGACGAGCAGAGGCTTATCTTTGCCGGGAAGCAGCTGGAGAGTAGCCGCACTCTTGGCTATTACAAAATCCAGAAGGAGTCAACCTTGCACCTTGTCGTTCGTCTGCGCTCCAGTGTTCTCCTTGGTTCGCCCGGTGTTGAAAATCGTATATTCGTGAAGACCCTGACAGGAAAGACTATAACTCTGGAGGTGGAGAGTTCAGATACCATTGACAACGTTAAGGCCATAATTGAACACGTGGAGAGGATCCCGCAAGATGTGCAGAGGCTCATCTTTGCTGGGAAGGAGCTACAGAATGATCGCACTCTTGGAGACTATAAAATCTATGCGGATGCAACCTTGCACCTTCAACATCCAAGTCGTTTCTGTAGGAGGTAACAAGGTCGCAGAAATTTGTCATTTTTTTATCCTCAAGTGACGCAAGATTGTTAAATGACTTATTTTTTGAATTAAATTTCCATTAACTCATTGCTGCTTTAAAGACTTTGAACCAGTGTTCTACTTTTTGTATTAATATTCTTTATTTTCTATATTAGGAATCGACACATTTTAAAAAATATCTTTTTCCGACTCAAGGAAGAATTCGTTGTTGTGTGTTCCGTTACTTGGGGGTCTTGAAACAAATTATGTACTTTTCTACTAAGCGTTCGATTGATAGCTTTTCACTTTCTAAACAAGCGACAGCTTTTCACAACCAATTACTTTTCACAAAAAGTTCTCCGAATTTAAATAACAGTCTGAAAATAAATTAAAGAGAATAGAAACAATATAGATAAAAAATAGAATTCAACGTAGATGACAAAATATCATAAACAATATGTAGAGACCCCAAATATTCAATAAAATTGGATGTTGTTTAGTAATTTTCCAAATAATATGAACTCAAATTACATAATTACTACAATGCTATAAAGAGAAAATTACGTTTTAATCCCATATTCTTAAAATACACGGCGCTATTTTATGTAGTTCAGTTTATTGTACAAACAACTCTTTTCAATCATTTCTCGTCAAGAAATTAAATTTCTCTAGCCAAGAATCACCTAAAAAACCAAAATGCCCCTCTATATTAAAAATAAAAAAGCCATTTTCTTCTTCCTTACTGATGTGTGTGCAAATACAGGGATAATTAGTCATGTTTGGGTATGTATTTAGTCGTATTTTTTGTATATTTATATCATATTTTGTGAGTTTGTAGTCTATTTTACTGTGTTATGTCAAGAAGCGGGATAACAATCGATTTCTTGTGTTTTATTGGTGTTTGAAGAGGTTGGCGAGGAGGATGGGAAAAATAGTCAGAACAAAGAAGAAGTCCTCAAAGCCAGCGATCGCTAGTCCACCAGCGATCACTATTCATAGGGAAGGGCCTCAGATATAGCAGTCCTAATTATGCCAGCGATCGCTAGAATAATAAAGAAGCTTCAGACCAAGTAGGCGCTACTCTCTTAGCGGTCGCTGGGCATCGCCAGATTAATTATTTTAGATGTCCTGCTTAGTTAAAACCCTAGACTATTATTTAGTTATTTTGGTTTGGTTATATATAGGCCTTATGCCTTAGGTTAGATTTATTCTTGGACAATTAGTATGGGGGTATACCTTGCATGTTTTTAAACTATTATTTTTGTATGGGGGTATACCTTGCATGTTTTTAAACTATTATTTTTGTTTTCGTTTGTTATTCTGCCTTATTATATGCATGTGATCGAGTTTTGTTCTATGTGTGACATATATTTATGATTGAGTTAAGTGTGCACAACCGATGAAATATCCCTTAAGTTTTGAATTCTTGTTAGGAGCTAAACCCCATGTCATGTTAGGAATCAAATCTCAGTAGAATGAATAGGAACATAAAGGCATTACACCCCTCACCAATTAGACTAGTTGTTGCATTTGGTAGGCTAGACTGAAGAAGTTGATGAGTGACCTTATGAGAATTTTGAGCCAAAGAAGAAGACAACCATCCTCATTCATTCATGAAGTGCTTATACAATCCCAGTAATGGGAGTGTTAGATGATTATTTAGTATAATTCAATGAGGCAGAGTGTGTCGAGGGTCATATTTATATAAGCCTAGAGCTTTAAAGCCAAATCCTTGCTTGTCCCTTTGAGTGTTAACCTATTCATTGAAAATACTATATGTAAGCCACCTTATCTGCTCATTTTTCCTACCTTTGACTATTCATTTGAGAATGCATTAGGATCTCATTTTATGGAGAATTTCGTAAGGGTTTATCTAGTAAAATAGCTTGGGGAATGATTAAATTGAGGATAACTAGTAAACAAAGACTGAAAAAGATGAAACAAAGCTTGTTGACTTGCCATATTCCACAAAAGAAAGAAACTTGTGCAAGAAAAAAAAGTGAAAAAAGAATGAAAAAAATGGAAAAAGTGGAAAGTCGGAAAGACAAAAGTGAAAAATGAATGGAAAGTGGAAATAAAGAGAAGTGATTGTGAAAGAAGAAGCACAAGAAATAATGGAGCAAGTCTTTAGGATTGTGCTACATCAGGGTGAGTGATCATTAGACATAAGATGAGGTACATTAAATAGATGATAGTTAGAATATTTTTGTATTGGGTGGCTTAGCCATTTCCCACACTTATGTATCCTCACCTTTACCTTGAACCCCGTTACAACCCAAGAAAAGTCCTTCTGATTATGCATTATCATATTTTATGAGTCTATAGTCTATTTTATTGTGTTACGTCAAGAAGCGGGATCTCTATCAATTTCTTTTGTTTTGTAGGTGTTTGAAGAGGTTGTGAGTAGGATGGGAAAAATTAGTTAGAACAAAGAAGAAGTCCTCAGAGCTGGTGATTGCTCATCCTCAAGTGGTTGATATTCATAGGAAAGGCCTCGGATGTAGCAGTCGCTATTATGCTAGCAATCGCTAGAAAGATTGGATAGCTCTCAGCCCAAGTGGGCGCTACCCTCCCAACGGGTGCTACTCTCTCAGTAGTTGTTGGGCATCACCTGATTAATTATTTTAGATGTCTTGCTTAGTTAGAACCTTAGGCTCTTATTTAGGTATTTTGGCTTGGTTATATATAGGCCTTAAGTCTGAGGTTAGATTCAGTATTAGATAGCTTTTATTCAAGACTTTTTTAGACCTAGTTTAAGCTTTCTAATTGTAGTTGTTATTTTCTTTTGCAAAGACTATAGTCAACACGTTGAGATTCTCAAGTAATAAGGTATTTTTATATCTTGCAATACAATGGTTGCTTTATATTCAATCTTCTTATTTGTTAATTACTTGATTATTTTAGATTGTGTGTTTTTGGATTGATATTGATTTAGGATTAACAATCCTAGATTTGAATAATAATATTAGAATTCGTAGTTTTAGAACAATCAAGTTCATCACTCTACTTAGCTTAAAATTTGGAAATTCATAACCTAGTACTTATCAAAATTGATTCTTCTGTCCTTGTGGATACAATTTTATTTATTATTATATTATTTGTGCAACCATGTTCTCTTATACATATTTTTAACCTTAGATTTATTGCATCACTTACCTTCTTCTTCCTCTTCTTAATTTTTAGTCATGCGGCCAACTCCTCCCTTCCTCACCTCGCCTTCCCTACCCAAACCAGAAAAAACCCTTCCTCTTTCGACCAAAATATACCCACATGCCTCCCCGTCCCCTCTAAGATCTATGAGATCTTCATGCCTACCCTCAGCTCTACCATGATGGAGGCCAAAATTGTCTCCTGGATTAAGTTCAATGGTGCCCCCTCTTTAAGAGCAACATTATTGTCTTAGGGTCTGACAAGCCCGATATGGATGTCAAGACCTTCTATGATGGAATTCTCACTGCCATCGTCATCCATGCCAGGGAGGCTACCCCTGTTGGTTCCCCTATCAACATCCTTGCAGAGTTTGAGGCACAAGGCCAAGGCCAAAGGTGCCTCTACTCACCCAGCGCAATCACTCATGTTGCTGCCTCCCCTTCCCTAGCTATCAAGCCTACCTAAATCATCCCCGTGTCTCTATTCATGTGAGGTCAACTTTTTGGGTTTTTGGGATTGTGTTTAGATAGGAAAAGAACATGACTTGAGTTTCTTAGTTTTGATTTTGTTTGTTGAGTTATAAAATTGGAATTGGAGTTATTCCTTTTTTAATCCATCACTTTTTAATTTGAATTAGAGTTATAAAATTAGGAATTGTGAATATTGGTTCTGTCTCTAATTAATTTTAGGAACGATCCTCAGGTTTTAACATTTTTGTGACGTAGTCCCAGACAATCTAGATGGATGCCCAAATTCAAATTCAAATTCAACGTAGGTATTGTGAATATTGGTTCTCTCTAAGATTTAAGATTTTTATAAAATCAAATTTGAACTCGACCCAATTTGAAAAATGGCCAGGTATAGTCCTAGACAGTCTAGATAGATGCCTGACCATATGGCATGCCACATCAGTGCCACGAAGCCATTTTGTATCTTACTTGGCATTCCATAAGTTATAAAGCATAGGTGATAAGGTGTATATAAAATTACTAAATTAATACATTACTTGAATTATAATTATTTTATGAAACTCTAATTTTTTAATGACCCCTCATCTCTTCTTGATTCCTTCCCTCTCCTCTTGACTTTCCTTATTCCTTCCCTCTCCTCTGCTCCTTTTCTCGACTTATGTCATCGTCCATCACTCCCATCCCAACCCCTTCACTCCTCTTCTCTCTCGTGTTCCAACCATAGTTCATTTTTTTCTTCTTCTTCTTCCATCATCACAAGAACCATAACCATCCCCTATCCCTTTTTGCTTTGTTTATTTTCCCTCTACAAGGAATTTTAGCAAGGGTGAGCCATGTTGTCGTGAGACAAATCTCAAGTCTACAAGCTCTGCATCCTCCTTTTGGAGAAGCTTAGGTTAGCTATGCAAGCTCCACATCCTCCTTGTGTTAAGGATTGGCTTAGCAAGCTCAACATCCTCCTTATGTTAAAGATTGGCTCAATAAGCTCCATATCCACCTTGTGTCTTCTCATCATCCAAGAACCATTGAAAGCCAAGTATAGGTAAAAAATGGCAAGTAGTTCTCATTCTTTAGAATTTCGGAAGTCAAATGTTAGAGTTTGTGAATGCGGTGTTCAATCTATTGATTATTATGCAAGTGGGTAGAACTGACGAATATGTAGGAAGACAATTCTTTAGTAATTTTTCATACACAACATCACCTTCTCTTCAAAATTATGGGATGTCAAGTAAGATACAAAATAGCATCGTGGCACTAAAGTGGTATAGGCATGTGGTTGGGCACCAACCTAAACTACCCAGGACTAAACATATCCCAGAAAGTAAACTACAGGCAGTGAATTTGGAAAAACAATTATATGGTCTTTTTTAGCATGGTACTTAGATATTATTTTTTAATAATTTTTATGATCGTTATTTAATTATAAGAAAATATATCAAAAAAATAAGCATTTGAATGAAGTTGTATTTAAAGATCTAATTAATAATTTTTTTATTTATGTATTTATTATTTAAAATTTCATTTTAATATTTTTCAAAGAAATATTTTTAACATTTTTATATGATAACTTCTCTAAAATTATATTTTTTCGATCTGGTCAATATCATTTTAGAGAAATTTTAATATACTTGCCAAATATCTGAATGCTTTATCATTTTGAGAAAAAATATAAAAATTTTTTAGGACAAAAATTTTATCGTTATCCGGAATTTTTGAACCTCCTTGACCCCAACCAAGATCTTCTTCTATCTTTTGTTCCTCGATCATCATGGTTATCTCTCACATCCAGTGCCTCTATTTGTTCATTTTTGTTTTTTCTCCTTTGATGAAATCCTAGGAAAGCACTATAATATCCTCCAACACTAGGATTCCTTTCCCCAAATTAGAGTTGTAATCAAATTTTTATTGAGATCTGGTAAGGGATTTAGGAACAACAATGTCTTATCTTGTTTCTCAGACTTTACATCAACATTTTTTAATTCGATCAGAAATTGACAGATATGATGAATATATATTAGCTCAAATTCGAGCATTTTTGTCATCTTGTGTTCGTACAATTGTTTCTTAAGATAAATGTTTTTTGAAAAAGACTTAGACATATACCTTGCCTCTGGTTTCTTTCATATCTCAGTTGGTAACACCTCATCCATCACATAATACATTGTATCATCTACCAAGCATAAATGAATGTTGCCAACGCCTTGGTTTCCATCACTTTCCACTTTTGATTCTCCATCTTCTCGAGTTTCATCTTTGAGAGCGCGATGACCACCCCTAGTTGTACGAGAAGATCCTTGATATGTCTTTACCACAACTCAAAATTCGACAAATCATTAAACTTCACAAAAGCAATCTTTGGATTATTCGATGTCTCCACCAACTTTTAAGCAATCATACCAGTTGTTAATAAATTTACCATCACGAGAACAATGCATGCGAAGAATTTGGATAAAAGATATAACATTGTTTGGTCTAATATCTACGTCCACGTAAGCATCAAAACTTATTGATAGATATAAGTCAAAAAGTCATACACAACCCTATGTAATATGTCTTTATATTTATAGACAATACTTGAATTCGAAAAAAACATATCTAGGTCAAATTAGGAGTCGAAACCAAGAGTCAAAACTAAAATATAAAAACTATTTATAAGGACCTGGCGTACGCCAGCTCAAATTTCTGACTCGCGTGCGTGTGCAAAGAGTCTGGAGCTTTATCATATTTTAGTCCACACACTCAACAAGTTCTTTTCAATTAATTTGGTATGTTTGTTTCATTTAAAATTTTACCCTTGTCAAATCATATTATTTCGTGCTTGTTTGATTTTTGGTGTTGTGTCTCCGTTGTGTAATGTTGATATTCGTGAAGGCCGTCACAGGAAAGATGTTAACATTGGAGGTGAAGAGTTTAAGTACCATCTACAGCATCAAGGCTAAAATCCAAGACAGGGTGGAAATTCCACCGGAACAGCAGATGCTTGTACTTGCCAAGAAGCGGCTGGAGGATGGCCGCACTCTAGCCGATTACAACATCCAAAAGGAGTCAACCTTGCACCTTAATCGTCTCGGTGTTGAAAAGAAAGATATTTGTAATGACC